>CM039508.1:21182689-21782689 GCA_022432975.1 Begonia masoniana
TAAATTTTGTGGTGGCACAGATGGATGACTTCAATACTATCTTAGAAATGGAATACTTGATGGAGCATAAGGTCATTCCAATCCCCTCAGTGAAATGTTTGGTGATTATAGGAAACAGTCAGATAGTTGTCCTAGCAAATCTTGAAACAGTCAAACACCGAAAACATAAAAATGATCCCTGCAGTTCAAGAAAAGGCTGAAACACCAAGATCCCGACCTATATCATTGTCTCGTCAATCACAGATGAAAGAAAATGGGAAGTAGTGCCACAAGAGATTATGGATGTCTTGGAAGAGTACAAAGACACTACTATGCTTGAATGTTTCCTAAAGTCTTTACCTCTATGCCTAAATAGTTTTCGAAGTCTCTACCACTACGCGTGGACATCGATCACATACTACAAAGGCCCCTTACAAAATGATTTGATAGATTAAAATGAATTACTCGAGGCATGATTCATTAGACTGGAAAAAGTACCATTCATAGCAGTTGTATTGTTCGAGAAGCATGATAACTTACACTTGTGTATTGATTATTGGGCGCTCAACAAAATTCATTAAGCCTTGTGCTCGAATTCAACCAGTAGATGACATGTGGTAAGAGTTTTCAATGTAATGCGGTAAGCCCATAAAACATCATCTAATTTTTTGGTCCAATTATGATACAAATATCAAAGGATGGAGTCGACTGTAAATCACAAAGTGGTCGATCAAAGTTTAATAAGTGGGTAAAAGGCTCTCAAGTTTGAACTACTGAGGTCAAGATGTTGACGACCAAAAATATTAGAGGTTCAATTTTTAGGCTATTTTAGGGTAGGAATCAGTCGACCGGTTGAGGGTTTGGTCAACTAGTTGACAAAAAAAATATTGCTTCATAGAAAATATCAATGCGCAAAAATCCAAAATTTGGTTCACAACCTACAAGCAATTTTCTTAAAATTATATCAGCATACCATCCAATACTCAAATGAGGATTAAAATAATAATAGAAACCCGTAACCAAGGACGTCTTGGTGAACGTTTTGGAATGTCAATTTTTGCACTTTCTTCAATGGAAATTGTTCGAGAAGAATCTTCTCTTAAACGAGGAACACTGTACCCACGTCGGTATCCGCTTATGGGGAAATCTTAATTTTTTTTCTTTTCATAAAAAAAAAAAACTCCCTATCAACATAACCTAATCCTATTCTGATCGTCAAAGTATTAATTAAAACAACATAAAAATACTTAAATAAAATAAGGTGCAAGAAATTAAAATCTGTGGGTTGGGCTTGGAGCATGGCACATCATCCTTCTAGAGTTGAGAAAAAAATTGTCTTCAAATCCAAGCCCTCTTCAAGGGCGTATCAGGTCATAAATAGTATCTCCTTCCTTTTGACTTTTCACAAAAGCATCTGGTTATGATATACTTGGTTAGGATGCAAAGGAACTATTTATGCTTTAAAGTTCTTGTTACATAAGTGCATGCCCTCATGACTGAAGATTGCTTGGGGAGCGCGCTGAAACAACTGAATATTTTTTTTTAGAAATTTTAGAACTACTTGAGCATTGTTAACTGGTAGTAGTAGAACTTCAATCCAGTTAGTGACATATTCAACGACCATTGGTTTGTAGACATTTCCATACGCTACACATCAAAAAGCTCCACTTCCAAAATTTAATTTAGGGGCATTTCATCTCTTTTTTAAATGTTACTCGTTCTTCAACATCGATCATATCAAGCAACAAAGTGATGTGCATCTTTAAAAATTGTTGGCTAGTAAAAACCACATTCAAGTACTTTAGTAGTTGTTCTACCTCTTCTAAAATGTTCAACGTACTTTAAAGAATGGCGGTGTCTCAAAATATCCTCTATTTCTTCATTCAGAATGTAATGCCGAATGATCTGATTTGGGTAATGTATAAACAGATATGGCTTGTCCCGATGATAGAATCTTACATCATGCAAGGACTTTTTTTTATTTTTATGAAAGGTTAGGTCGAGAGGCTAGATTTTGCTGACAATGTAATTTACATAATCAACATACCAAGGTAGTCTTTTGTCTTGAATTGTCAACAATTAATCATTTGGGAATGTCTCATTTCTCAATTGCCAACTCTTGCTCGGTGAGTTGCGAAAGATGATTGGCTACTTTGTTTTGTGAGCCTTTTCTATCCTAAATTTCCAAATCAAGTTCTTGTAGCAAAAGAATCCATCTTATTAATATAGGCTTTGCGTTCTTTTTAGATATGAGGTATTTGATTGCATCATATCCTGTGCATACAATCACTTTTGCTCCAATGATGTATGTTCTAAACTTATTAAAGACGTACACAACTCCCAATAACTCCTTTTCAGTGGCGATGCAGTTCTACTGTGATTCATTGAATGTTTTGTTCGCATAGTAGATGGTAGGAAATATTTTTCTCTATGCTGCCGCCAAACTGCTCTCAGTTTATAGTCGCTTGCATTACAAATAACTTCGAAGGGAAGAGTCCAGTCGGGTGTTACATTTATAAGAGTAGTAACCAAATTCCTTTTCAGTGCTATAAAAGCTTTCATACAGTTCTTGTCAAAGTTAAATTTTATGTCTCTTTCTAGCAAGTTGTATATAGGTTTTGAGATTTTTAAAAGTCTTTGATATAGCTTAAAATCCAACATGTCTTAGAAAACATCCAACACCTTTAATCAAAGTTGGAGGTGGTAGTTTCTCAATTGTCTCAAGTTTTTCTTTATCAACTTTAATCCTTGTTTTTGAGATTTTGGTATTCAAATACATTGTACCATTGACATTGTTCATAATTTAATATCAGATTTGTTTTCTCACATCTTTGTAGGACCATTTTTAGATTTCCTAGGCAGTCATACAAAGATTTTCCAAAGGTTGAGAAGTATTCCATAAAAATCTCGACTATCTGCTTTACTATGTCTGAGAATATCATCATCATCCATCTTTAACATGGGGTTAGAGAATACAAAGTCCAAAAGACATTCTCCTAAAAACAAATGTGCGATAAGGACATATGAACATGGTCTTTCATGGTTTATGGCAATTTGGTTTTAGTTGGAGTAGATCTAAAATGCAGTAAAATTTGTGGCCAGCTAATCTATTTAGGATATGATCAAAGAATGCAAGGGGAAACAATTTTTTTGGGTAACCTTGTTGAGCTTCCTGTAGTCCATGCAAATATTTTATTCGACCATGGTCCTTGTTGAAATGGTCTGATGTGCAACGAGATCCTTACACTCGTAATCAAGCGTAGAGGTTTTCTAACCTTAATTCACTTGTTTATTTTGGAGGTGTTCATGGAAACAAGAGAATTCAAACTACCCATTTCATCCATTGCAATAAATTTTGGAATTCTTCATGATGAAGCTTAAGTGAAAAAACAAGCACAATTTTAAAAGGTTTATTAAACAATCTGACATTGCTAGGTATCAAATCCTAGATATGTATTTTGCATACTTGGCGTTCTTAACAATCTCATATAAAAAAATGTCATTAATAAATATTGTACCTAACATCTCAAAGTAATAGGGTGGATCAATAATGTAACGACCTTTAAACGTAACTCTTGAATCCCCATAGAATATTATTTATTTATTATTTTTTTTTTTAGAAGAGAAGAAAACTTTGGTCAAAATCCGTGATGGTTGAAATCGTCGTGAAACTATTTGATAAAACAATATTTAAGTATCAATTAAAATATTAGAAACAATCGGCCGAAGGGACTGAGGGTATAAAGGTGTAGAATATTTAAATGCCTTAAATTTGAACACATCTACCGCAAAACAGTACCAATTTACATCCACCGCTACACTCCTACCGCCCATCTTCCGAATGCTTCTACCGAACATATCCACCATTCAACAGTAACCAATTTACCTCCACTGCTACACTCCTACTGCCCATCTTCTGAATGCTTCTACCGAACACATCCACCGCTCAACAGTAACCAATTTACATCCACCGCTACACTCCTACCGCCCATCTTCCGAATGCTTCTACTGAACACATCCACCGCTCAACAATAACACACAACATCTACCACTCAATAGTAACACTCAACATCTACCGATTAACATCTGCCGATAATCGGTTGAAAAATGACACTTCAGTTCTCTACTATCCTAAGTTCTCTACTATCCTTCACTTCTCCGGACACAAACACACTACGAACTAACTAAACATCACCATCATTCCTTAACATCTACAACACTCCTGCTCAAATCTACTTACTTCTTATCCTCTATAGACTTCAAACTTCATTTCTAGAATACTCATATATGTAGGAATATGGACCCAGATGGAATACGCATGGCAAAAGGTTAAAGGACGGAAGAAAACATTTAGTCTTATAATCCTCTTTAAAAACATAAAAGTACTGAACAAGTCAAATATTTATCATCATTTAAAAAAAAAGTTCTCTTCTACTTATTCTTATATATCATTGTCTTATACCATAATAGGCCAGGAGCACCATCCTTTGGTCGAATCACCACTCAGCACAAAATCCACACCATGAGCACCATCCAACAATCGGACTTAAGCATTATCTTCAAGAGTGAAGTCCTCACCTGCTGATTCGTCACCTACATCATAAGGTTTAAACTATAAGCCTAATGCTTAGTAAGAAGTGCAACATGTACATGAATGCTCATGGATGCATATTTAATAAAATCATGTTCACATACTTTATTCAGATCGAAGAGTCATGTTTATGTCCTTGTCCTTGTTCTTGTTCATATCGAGGAAATCATATTCTTGTTCATCGTTTTCATATTAGGGATTAAGGAGGAGTTTGTGCCGAAGGGGGGTAGGCAGTGCGCGTGTACATGGCCCTTACGGGCAAGAATCATGGTCCATCCCTGGACAGTGACATGGCCAAAACTGCCCCCAACTCTCACTTAATCAGGGTTTCATACATTTCATTTTCTCGTTTCATTTATAAGGAGTATGCGTGTAAAACATTTTGTATTTTCGATAAATAAATCATGATGCATGGACATAAACGTGCACAGAACATGAGACCGTTGAAGAAGTCGTTCACCAGAAAACAAAGCATCCACTATTCCAAACATTGTACTAAAATAGAGAACTACCTAAACATAACCAATCGTCAGAGGCAAATCCGAACCTACTACCCTTGTGATGTAGGGCCCTAATGGCCGGAAATCTTAATATACACACTTACTTGGATTCCTTAGCAACAACGTCTTTCCTTCACTTGGAGCCTTTTCCACCTAAGACATTTCATGTATTAATGTAAGAAAACAAATCCTAAATAGTCTAAATTCAGGAATGGTAGTTTCCTAACTAAGTATATTTCCTAGAAGTCTAACTTATTTCATTTCGGCATTGTATCAACCACCTAGTGTGCATAGAAACCCCAGCTAAACAATAATGGAATTCGGGTTAACCCACTACTCGAGCTCCGCCAACGTTCGTTATTTCTACTCATTATCTACAACAACAAAAAATATTGTGTTATTAACCATTAATACTATGTTACTATAAATTCCTCAGCAAACCCGAATCTCAAGCTCTAATCTAAAATCAACTCCTAGATAACTAATTAGCAAACACATTGTCCAAATCTTACATCGAGCTTGGAGTATCGGAAAAAATCAGGAGGAAGCTGATCGCTGGAGAAAGAACAGAGAAAAGAGCTGAGGGGAGAGAGAGTCGGCTGAAAGAGGAAAGTCGGCTGGTGGAGGTTTTTGTGAGGTTTTAGGATTTCCATTTTCTATTTATACACTTAATAAGCTAGGCTTAATTACAAGTTTGCCATCAAACCTAATTTTTATAGAAAGAACTGATTAAACATTGACACCTAAATTTTCCGCCAAGGAAATATATTTAAACAAAGGTGGCAGTTAATTCTGTTTCCTTAAAAGAAAATTCACCTGTCCGAAGTTATCGGGTGTTACATCCACCCCTCCTTAAACAAAATTTTTGTCCTAAAAAATTGATCAGACGAATAACTCTGGATATTTGTCCAACATGTCCTGCTGTCGTTTCCAAGTGGCTTCTTCAATGCCATGATTCGTCCATAGAACCTTTACTAGTGGAATTTTCTTATTTTGCAGAACCTTAACCGTTGACTCCAAAATTTGTATTGGTTTCTCTTCATACATTAAGGTTGGCTGAATTTCGATTTTCGTCAGCACAACAACAAGTGTTGGGTCACGTATGCATTTCCTTAGCATTGACAAATGAAAGACATTGTGAATCCATCCTAGTGAAGAAGGCAACTGCAATTCATAAGCCGTACTACCAATCCTTGCCAAAATAAGGAATGTTCCAATGAATCGTGGATTAAGCTTTCCTTTCTTACCAAACCGCATAATTCCCTTGAATGGTGAGATCTTTAAGAAAACCTCATCCCCGACAGTAAACTTGAGTCTCCTCCTTCTCCGATCCGCATAACTCTTCTGTCGGCTTTGTGCAGTCATCATCCTTTTTCTAATGGTGGCGATCTTGTCCGACATCTGCTGTAAAATCTCAGGGCCTAAGAATTTTGCTTGACCAACTTCATCCCAGTACAAAGGTGACCTACATTTTCTACCATACAGTGCTTCATAAGGTGCCATACCGGTGGTGGACTGGTAACTATTGTTGTAGGAGAATTCAACCAGAGGCAGATATTGACTCCATGATTCCTGAAACTCCAGCATGCACGCTCTCAACATATCCTCTAGTATTTGAATGGTTCTTTCTGATTGACCATCTGTTTGTGGGTTGAATGTGGTGCTGAAAGATAACTTTGTACCTAGCGTGCCTTGTAGACTTTTCCAAAATCGAGAAGTGAATCTGGGATCACGATCGGAGACAATAGATACTGGGATTCCATGCAACCTGATAATCTCCTGTACGTACAGGTTCGCAAGCTGGTCCATCGTGTAAGTCGTCTTTACAGGTAGGAAGTGAGCTGATTTCATCATTTTGTCAACTACAACCCAAATGCTATCGTGGCCTTTAGTCGTCTCTGGCAGTCTAACAACAAAGTCCATGGCAATGTTTTCCCACTTCCATTCAGGGATCGGTAAGGGTTGAAGGGTACCTCCTGGTCATTGATGCTCCGCTTTGACTTGCTGGCATATCAAACACGAATTTTTAGATTTGGCCACCAATAATGTAACTTTAAGTCCCGATACATCTTGGTGTTTCTAGGATGTACAGAAAAGGGTGACGAGTGCACCTTAGCCAAAATTAATTTACGTAACTCCTCATCACATGGAACGTACCATCGATCTCTAAACTTCAAAATTCCATCCTCAGAAAGATTGAACTCAGAGGAAGCGTCCTTCGACTTACTCACTATATTATTCTTTTTTATTAATCCTTCTGTTGTGCCTCTTTGATCTTCTTCAAAATAGTTGGCCGAATAGATAATGTCGAAAGTAAGACCAATAGTTTTGGAACTATCTCCAACTCAAATTTCTGAACTTCAACCCTCAAGGTTAATGACATGGCTGACACTGCAAGCTGCATCGTCTTTGATATCCTGCATAATGCGTCGGCAACCTCATTGGACTTACCAGGGTGGTACCTAATTTCAAAGTCATAGTCCTTTACGAATTCAAGCCAATACCTCTGCCTCATGTTTAGCTCCTTTTGAGTAAAAAGGTACTTCAGGCTTTTATGGTCTGAAAACACTTCACACTGCTGACCAAACAAATAATGCCTCCAAATTTTCAATGTAAAAACAACAGCGGCTAATTCTAAATCGTGAGTGGGGTAATTCTACTCATAACTTTTTAGCTGTCTGGAAGCATACGCTACAACCTTGCCTTCTTGCATTAGGACACACCTCAAACCAACTTTGGATGCGTCACAATAAACACTGAATTTTCCTCCTTCAATTGGGAGTGTCAAAAGAGGGGCTGTTGTTAACTTTAGTTTTAATGTCTGAAAACTACACAGGCTCCAGTCCAAGAGTACTTGGTGTCCTTCTTTGTTAAACTTGTTAAGGGTTTGACTATCATAGAAAATCCCTTAATAAATTTCCTATAATAACCTGCCAAACAAAGGAAACTACGGACCTCGCTTGTAACACCCGACAACTTCAGCCAGGTAACTTCATAACTTTATTAACGGTCATAAATATTCAATCTTCACGGTTTAGAGTTTTATACCAAGAATAATTAATTTTATGTGGATTTAAACTAGGTTGAGTGGCAGAGTTGTAATAATGGAGGGTGATGACCAATATATAAAGAAAAAGGAAATGTTTTAAACCTCACTTGAACCACTGTAGCCGACACCTTCCTTTTCGGCGATTTCTTCTCTCCCAAGCTCTTGCTCTCTACTTTCAGCATACTCTCTTCGACGATCGGTTTCTCTGCCACCACTCGACTACTCTGTGCCCGAGGTATGCAATAGACAATGTAGCTATCTGTTAGTTTGTTAGTCCTGTTTTCTACTCGACATTGGAGTTTTGAATCTTCCAATGGCCGACTAATAATAAGGACATTTGAAATCTGAGAGTGGGAATGACTTTAGCTATTAAATCTTAGGATAACTTGAGATTAGAACTGTTAGGATTTTTGTTTTAACTACTGCAATGTAAATGTTTTAGGTGAAGAAGTTTAAAGAGAAAGGAGCTCAAGTGCTAGAAGACCAGGTAAGTGAATGTATTAAGATTTTCGGCTAATAGAGCCCTACATCGTGGGAGTACTAGGTTGTTTTAGATGTCTAATGTTTACCTTATGATAATGAGCTTGTCTACACTTGAAGGATTGATGAATGTTGTGAGTTATACTATTTGATGACCTGCTAGCGAATGTGAAGTTGTCTGCTCTGGTATGATCCTTGTCATAGTCTGATGGGTTAAAAGTTCTCATGTTCATGCATCATGAATGATTCTCAAGCATTAGAAAATGTTTTAATGCATGTTTTCCATGAACAGAATATGTATGTATATATGTATATATATAAGATTTATGCAACGTGGACTAAGTGAGGGTTAGGGGCAGTTCGGCGTACGTCACAGTCCAAAGAGGGACATATAAATACGACCCGCAATAGGGAACAAGATCAAACTCACTGTCGAACCCCCTTTACCAGCACAAATCCTCTCTTAATCCACACAACTTATATGAATGATGAATATGATCAATGACTATGAATGATGAATATGATCAATGACTATGAATGATGAATATGACCAATGACTATGAATTGAGTTGAATCGACCAATGACTATGAATGTTGAATATGATCTATGACTTATGAATGATGAATATGATCAATGACTATGAATGATGAATATGATCAATGACTATGAATGATGAATATGATCAATGACTATGAATGATGAATATGATCAATGACTATGAATGATGAATATGATCAATGACTATGAATGATGAATATGATCAATGACTATGAATGATGAATATGATCAATGACTATGAATGATGAATATGATCAATGACTATGAATGATGAATATGATCAATGACTATGAATGATGAATATGATCAATGACTATGAATGATGAATATGATCAATGACTATGAATGATGAATATGATCAATGACTATGAATGATGAATATGATCAATGACTATGAATGATGAATATGATCAATGACTATGAATGATGAATATGATCAATGACTATGAATGATGAATATGATCAATGACTATGAATGATGAATATGATCAATGACTATGAATGATGAATATGATCAATGACTATGAATGATGAATATGATCAATGACTATGAATGATGAATATGATCAATGACTATGAATGATGAATATGATCAATGACTATGAATGATGAATATGATCAATGACTATGAATGATGAATATGATCAATGACTATGAATGATGAATATGATCAATGACTATGAATGATGAATATGATCAATGACTATGAATGATGAATATGATCAATGACTATGAATGATGAATATGATCAATGACTATGAATGATGAATATGATCAATGACTATGAATGATGAATATGATCAATGACTATGAATGATGAATATGATCAATGACTATGAATGATGAATATGATCAATGACTATGAATGATGAATATGATCAATGACTATGAATGATGAATATGATCAATGACTATGAATGATGAATATGATCAATGACTATGAATGATGAATATGATCAATGACTATGAATGATGAATATGATCAATGACTATGAATGATGAATATGATCAATGACTATGAATGATGAATATGATCAATGACTATGAATGATGAATATGATCAATGACTATGAATGATGAATATGATCAATGACTATGAATGATGAATATGATCAATGACTATGAATGATGAATATGATCAATGACTATGAATGATGAATATGATCAATGACTATGAATGATGAATATGATCAATGACTATGAATGATGAATATGATCAATGACTATGAATGATGAATATGATCAATGACTATGAATGATGAATATGATCAATGACTATGAATGATGAATATGATCAATGACTATGAATGATGAATATGATCAATGACTATGAATGATGAATATGATCAATGACTATGAATGATGAATATGATCAATGACTATGAATGATGAATATGATCAATGACTATGAATGATGAATATGATCAATGACTATGAATGATGAATATGATCAATGACTATGAATGATGAATATGATCAATGACTATGAATGATGAATATGATCAATGACTATGAATGATGAATATGATCAATGACTATGAATGATGAATATGATCAATGACTATGAATGATGAATATGATCAATGACTATGAATGATGAATATGATCAATGACTATGAATGATGAATATGATCAATGACTATGAATGATGAATATGATCAATGACTATGAATGATGAATATGATCAATGACTATGAATGATGAATATGATCAATGACTATGAATGATGAATATGATCAATGACTATGAATGATGAATATGATCAATGACTATGAATGATGAATATGATCAATGACTATGAATGATGAATATGATCAATGACTATGAATGATGAATATGATCAATGACTATGAATGATGAATATGATCAATGACTATGAATGATGAATATGATCAATGACTATGAATGATGAATATGATCAATGACTATGAATGATGAATATGATCAATGACTATGAATGATGAATATGATCAATGACTATGAATGATGAATATGATCAATGACTATGAATGATGAATATGATCAATGACTATGAATGATGAATATGATCAATGACTATGAATGATGAATATGATCAATGACTATGAATGATGAATATGATCAATGACTATGAATGATGAATATGATCAATGACTATGAATGATGAATATGATCAATGACTATGAATGATGAATATGATCAATGACTATGAATGATGAATATGATCAATGACTATGAATGATGAATATGATCAATGACTATGAATGATGAATATGATCAATGACTATGAATGATGAATATGATCAATGACTATGAATGATGAATATGATCAATGACTATGAATGATGAATATGATCAATGACTATGAATGATGAATATGATCAATGACTATGAATGATGAATATGATCAATGACTATGAATGATGAATATGATCAATGACTATGAATGATGAATATGATCAATGACTATGAATGATGAATATGATCAATGACTATGAATGATGAATATGATCAATGACTATGAATGATGAATATGATCAATGACTATGAATGATGAATATGATCAATGACTATGAATGATGAATATGATCAATGACTATGAATGATGAATATGATCAATGACTATGAATGATGAATATGATCAATGACTATGAATGATGAATATGATCAATGACTATGAATGATGAATATGATCAATGACTATGAATGATGAATATGATCAATGACTATGAATGATGAATATGATCAATGACTATGAATGATGAATATGATCAATGACTATGAATGATGAATATGATCAATGACTATGAATGATGAATATGATCAATGACTATGAATGATGAATATGATCAATGACTATGAATGATGAATATGATCAATGACTATGAATGATGAATATGATCAATGACTATGAATGATGAAAGTGTTATTTTGTCGTCTAGCGATCGGCAGATGTAGAGTGTTTAAGCCATCGGATGATGAAAGTGTTATTTTGTCGTCTAGCGATCGGCAGATGTAGAGTGTTTAAGCCATCGGATGATGAAAGTGTTATTTTGTCGTCTAGCGATCGGCAGATGTAGAGTGTTTAAGCCATCGGATGATGAAAGTGTTATTTTGTCGTCTAGCGATCGGCAGATGTAGAGTGTTTAAGCCATCGGATGATGAAAGTGTTATTTTGTCGTCTAGCGATCGGCAGATGTAGAGTGTTTAAGCCATCGGATGATGAAAGTGTTATTTTGTCGTCTAGCGATCGGCAGATGTAGAGTGTTTAAGCCATCGGATGATGAAAGTGTTATTTTGTCGTCTAGCGATCGGCAGATGTAGAGTGTTTAAGCCATCGGATGATGAAAGTGTTATTTTGTCGTCTAGCGATCGGCAGATGTAGAGTGTTTAAGCCATCGGATGATGAAAGTGTTATTTTGTCGTCTAGCGATCGGCAGATGTAGAGTGTTTAAGCCATCGGATGATGAAAGTGTTATTTTGTCGTCTAGCGATCGGCAGATGTAGAGTGTTTAAGCCATCGGATGATGAAAGTGTTATTTTGTCGTCTAGCGATCGGCAGATGTAGAGTGTTTAAGCCATCGGATGATGAAAGTGTTATTTTGTCGTCTAGCGATCGGCAGATGTAGAGTGTTTAAGCCATCGGATGATGAAAGTGTTATTTTGTCGTCTAGCGATCGGCAGATGTAGAGTGTTTAAGCCATCGGATGATGAAAGTGTTATTTTGTCGTCTAGCGATCGGCAGATGTAGAGTGTTTAAGCCATCGGATGATGAAAGTGTTATTTTGTCGTCTAGCGATCGGCAGATGTAGAGTGTTTAAGCCATCGGATGATGAAAGTGTTATTTTGTCGTCTAGCGATCGGCAGATGTAGAGTGTTTAAGCCATCGGATGATGAAAGTGTTATTTTGTCGTCTAGCGATCGGCAGATGTAGAGTGTTTAAGCCATCGGATGATGAAAGTGTTATTTTGTCGTCTAGCGATCGGCAGATGTAGAGTGTTTAAGCCATCGGATGATGAAAGTGTTATTTTGTCGTCTAGCGATCGGCAGATGTAGAGTGTTTAAGCCATCGGATGATGAAAGTGTTATTTTGTCGTCTAGCGATCGGCAGATGTAGAGTGTTTAAGCCATCGGATGATGAAAGTGTTATTTTGTCGTCTAGCGATCGGCAGATGTAGAGTGTTTAAGCCATCGGATGATGAAAGTGTTATTTTGTCGTCTAGCGATCGGCAGATGTAGAGTGTTTAAGCCATCGGATGATGAAAGTGTTATTTTGTCGTCTAGCGATCGGCAGATGTAGAGTGTTTAAGCCATCGGATGATGAAAGTGTTATTTTGTCGTCTAGCGATCGGCAGATGTAGAGTGTTTAAGCCATCGGATGATGAAAGTGTTATTTTGTCGTCTAGCGATCGGCAGATGTAGAGTGTTTAAGCCATCGGATGATGAAAGTGTTATTTTGTCGTCTAGCGATCGGCAGATGTAGAGTGTTTAAGCCATCGGATGATGAAAGTGTTATTTTGTCGTCTAGCGATCGGCAGATGTAGAGTGTTTAAGCCATCGGATGATGAAAGTGTTATTTTGTCGTCTAGCGATCGGCAGATGTAGAGTGTTTAAGCCATCGGATGATGAAAGTGTTATTTTGTCGTCTAGCGATCGGCAGATGTAGAGTGTTTAAGCCATCGGATGATGAAAGTGTTATTTTGTCGTCTAGCGATCGGCAGATGTAGAGTGTTTAAGCCATCGGATGATGAAAGTGTTATTTTGTCGTCTAGCGATCGGCAGATGTAGAGTGTTTAAGCCATCGGATGATGAAAGTGTTATTTTGTCGTCTAGCGATCGGCAGATGTAGAGTGTTTAAGCCATCGGATGATGAAAGTGTTATTTTGTCGTCTAGCGATCGGCAGATGTAGAGTGTTTAAGCCATCGGATGATGAAAGTGTTATTTTGTCGTCTAGCGATCGGCAGATGTAGAGTGTTTAAGCCATCGGATGATGAAAGTGTTATTTTGTCGTCTAGCGATCGGCAGATGTAGAGTGTTTAAGCCATCGGATGATGAAAGTGTTATTTTGTCGTCTAGCGATCGGCAGATGTAGAGTGTTTAAGCCATCGGATGATGAAAGTGTTATTTTGTCGTCTAGCGATCGGCAGATGTAGAGTGTTTAAGCCATCGGATGATGAAAGTGTTATTTTGTCGTCTAGCGATCGGCAGATGTAGAGTGTTTAAGCCATCGGATGATGAAAGTGTTATTTTGTCGTCTAGCGATCGGCAGATGTAGAGTGTTTAAGCCATCGGATGATGAAAGTGTTATTTTGTCGTCTAGCGATCGGCAGATGTAGAGTGTTTAAGCCATCGGATGATGAAAGTGTTATTTTGTCGTCTAGCGATCGGCAGATGTAGAGTGTTTAAGCCATCGGATGATGAAAGTGTTATTTTGTCGTCTAGCGATCGGCAGATGTAGAGTGTTTAAGCCATCGGATGATGAAAGTGTTATTTTGTCGTCTAGCGATCGGCAGATGTAGAGTGTTTAAGCCATCGGATGATGAAAGTGTTATTTTGTCGTCTAGCGATCGGCAGATGTAGAGTGTTTAAGCCATCGGATGATGAAAGTGTTATTTTGTCGTCTAGCGATCGGCAGATGTAGAGTGTTTAAGCCATCGGATGATGAAAGTGTTATTTTGTCGTCTAGCGATCGGCAGATGTAGAGTGTTTAAGCCATCGGATGATGAAAGTGTTATTTTGTCGTCTAGCGATCGGCAGATGTAGAGTGTTTAAGCCATCGGATGATGAAAGTGTTATTTTGTCGTCTAGCGATCGGCAGATGTAGAGTGTTTAAGCCATCGGATGATGAAAGTGTTATTTTGTCGTCTAGCGATCGGCATTACAAGAAATTTGTAATGTCCATATCAGGTTCTGAATGCTGTCTTTGGTATATCTCCCTCCTTAACCTTCAATTAGTAGTAGCCCGAACGTAAGTTGATTTTTGAAAACACTTTGGCCCCTTATAACTGGTCAAATAAATCATCGATTCGTGGTAAAGGGTACTTATTCTTGATTGTCAGTTTGTTCAACTCCCTGTAATCAATACACATCCGAAGGGATCCTTTCTTCTTCTTAACAAACAAAACAGGTGCACACTAGGAAGAACAGCTAGAGCGAATAAATCCTTTGTCTACTAACTCCTGCAATTGAGTCTTTAGTTCCTTCAATTCAAACGGTGCCATACGGTAGGGATTCTTAGACACAGGTAATGCCTCAGGGTATGTATCAATTACAAATTCAATTTCTCTATCGGGTGGTAATCCGGGCAAGTCATCCACAAATACCTCGGAAAATTCTCGAACCATGGGAATATCTTGAAGTTCTACCTTATCCTTCACCCGTATATCCATTATGTTAGCTAGATAACTCACACAGCCACTTCTCAGTAATCGCTGGGTTTTTAACGAGGATATAATTGGCATCTTGCTTGATTTTGGGATGGCTTGAAAAGAATACCAGTCCCCATTCGGGGGTCAGAATTCATCTAGACCATTCCTACAGTTGATTGTGGCATAATGTCTGACTAGCCAATCCATACCCAAAATGACTTCATATCCTTTCATAGCAATTATAATCAACTCCACATATAACTCTTTGTCCCATACTGTAACAACCAGTACCTTGGTCAGGTATTTTTTTTCCACAATTATTTATGGTATGACTTATGCAATTGAGGAATTTTAAATGGAAGTAGGTTTAGTGGCGGAATTGTAATTAAGTCGATTTTATTTAGTATAAGTAGAAATTGGAAATGCTAAAACCTCATTTAAACCCTCATGGAGCCGACATTTCCCTCTGGCGATTTCCTCCTTCAAGTAACCGATTTCTCCTCCTCCTTCTTCGACGATTCAAAGCTCAGGTGAGGTTTAGGTGATTCACTCATTAAGCTTTGATTAAGGATGATTACTAGTTAGTATTTACGGACTTAGAATCGAACAATGTATAGAATCCTGTAATGGCATTGGTATAGAATCCTGGACGTTGTTAATGTTGTAGGTTGAGAGTCTAAAATTTATATGAATCTGGTGGTTTAGGCAGCAATGTCATTAAGGTTTTGAAAGTTAAGCTCTGTACACTAGGTGCTCGACGAAATGCCTTAGAGGTTAAGCTAGAATCTAGGATGACTTCTTTAGCTAAGATTTTACCAGCTCTGAGTTTAGATTATTCAAGATATATCTAACATTAAAGCATGAAATGTCTTAGGTGGAGAAAGACTCACGTGAAGGCACGACATAGCTAAGGAGTCCAGGTAAGTGGGTGTGTTAAGATTCCGGCCATTAGGGCCCTACATCACGAGAGTATTAGGAAACCTGTTATGATGTTATGTTAGAGTTTATGAAGTCGTCTGCTCTGGTACGATTCTTTCCACTATCTGATGGTTTATGTGCATTCATGTCCCTGCACAATAGCTCGTTTCCAAGAACACGAAAACGTCTTATATACATGCTTCCTTTTATGAATGAGATGAGAATATGAAAAGAACAAGAACAAGTAAACGATAATTTATATATGTCACTGTCCAGGAATGGACCAAGAACTCTGTCCGAGAGGGCCATGTACACGCACATAAATGAATGATGAACATGACTTCCCTGACCTGATTAAAGAATGTGAACACGATTTCTACTTAGTGTGCATTTACGAGCATTCGTGTATATGTTGCACTCCTTACTAAGCATTAGGCTTATAGTTTAATCCTTATGATGTAGGTGACGAATTCGAAGGTGAGGACCTCAAACCTAATGAAGAGGTCTAAGTCGGGTTGCTGGAAGGTGCTCACGGCGAGATTTTTGTGGTTGGGAGGCGATTTTGACCGTGAGATATTGCTCCTAGTATAATTTAGTAAGGTTATGATACTGAAGTATAAGTAAAATAGGTCTTCTTATGACAATGAATACTGGGATTGTCTGACAAAGTTTCGTGTTTAAAGAAGATTTTAAGACTAAAGATTTATCTGTTTTCCGTAAGTCTTCCGCTACGCATGTATAAGTTTCGTGAGTTGAATGGTTTCCTTTCGAAATGAAATGTAAAAAGAAAGAGTTAAGTAGTCTGTGGACGCCGGGGTCTGTGGACGAAAGGGTTAAGTAGTCTGTGGACGCTGGAGTCTGTGGACGAAAGGGTTAAGTAGTCTGTGGACGGTGGGGTCTGTGGACGAAAGGGTTTAGTAGTTTGTGGACGCTGGAGTCTGTGGACGAAAGGGTTAAGTAGTCTGTGGACGCTGGAGTCTGTGGACGAAAGGGTTTAGTAGTTTGTGGACGCTGGAGTCTGTGGACGAAAGGGTTAAGTAGTCTGTGGACGCTGGAGTCTGTGGACGAAAGGGTTTAGTAGTTTGTGGACGCTGGAGTCTGTGGACGAAAGGGTTAAGTAGTCTGTGGATGCTGGAGTCTGTGGACGAAAGGGTTCAGTAGTCTATGGACGCTGGAGTCTGTGGACGAAAGGGTTAAGTTGTCTATGGATGCCGGGGTCTGTAGACGAAAGGGTTAAGTAGTCTGTGGACGCTGGAGTCTGTGGATGAAAGGGTTAAGTAGTCTGTGGACGGTGGGGTCTGTGGACGAAAGGGTTTAGTAGTTTGTGGACGCTGAAGTCTGTGGACGAAAGGGTTAAGTAGTCTGTGGACGCTGGAGTCTGTGGACGAAAGGGTTAAGTAGTCTGTGGACGCTGGAGTCTGTGGACGAAAGGGTTAAGTAGTCTGTGGACGCTGGAGTCTGTGGACGAAAGGGTTTAGTAGTTTGTGGACGCTGGAGTCTGTGGACGAAAGGGTTTAGTAGTTTGTGGACGCTGGAGTCTGTGGACGAAAGGGTTAAGTAGTCTGTGGACGCTGGAGTCTGTGGACGAAAGGGTTTAGTAGTTTGTGGACGCTGGAGTCTGTGGACGAAAGGGTTAAGTAGTCTGTGGACGCTGGAGTCTGTGGACGAAAGGGTTAAGTAGTCTGTGGACGCTGGAGTCTGTGGACGAAAGGGTTAAGTAGTCTGTGGACGCTGGAGTCTGTGGACGAAAGGGTTTAGTAGTTTGTGGACGCTGGAGTCTGTGGACGAAAGGGTTTAGTAGTTTGTGGACGCTGGAGTCTGTGGACGAAAGGGTTTAGTAGTTTGTGGACGCTGGAGTCTGTGGACGAAAGGGTTTAGTAGTTTGTGGACGCTGGAGTCTGTGGACGAAAGGGTTTAGTAGTTTGTGGACGCTGGAGTCTGTGGACGAAAGGGTTTAGTAGTTTGTGGACGCTGGAGTCTGTGGACGAAAGGGTTTAGTAGTTTGTGGACGCTGGAGTCTGTGGACGAAAGGGTTTAGTAGTTTGTGGACGCTGGAGTCTGTGGACGAAAGGGTTTAGTAGTTTGTGGACGCTGGAGTCTGTGGACGAAAGGGTTTAGTAGTTTGTGGACGCTGGAGTCTGTGGACGAAAGGGTTTAGTAGTTTGTGGACGCTGGAGTCTGTGGACGAAAGGGTTAAGTAGTCTGTGGACGCTGGAGTCTGTGGACGAAAGGGTTAAGTAGTCTGTGGACGCTGGAGTCTGTGGACGAAAGGGTTAAGTAGTCTGTGGACGCTGGAGTCTGTGGACGAAAGGGTTAAGTAGTCTGTGGACGCTGGAGTCTGTGGACGAAAGGGTTTAGTAGTTTGTGGACGCTGGAGTCTGTGGACGAAAGGGTTAAGTAGTCTGTGGACGCTGGAGTCTGTGGACGAAAGGGTTAAGTAGTCTGTGGACGCTGGAGTCTGTGGACGAAAGGGTTAAGTAGTCTGTGGACGCTGGAGTCTGTGGACGAAAGGGTTAAGTAGTCTGTGGACGCTGGAGTCTGTGGACGAAAGGGTTAAGTAGTCTGTGGACGCTGGAGTCTGTGGACGAAAGGGTTAAGTAGTCTGTGGACGCTGGAGTCTGTGGACGAAAGGGTTAAGTAGTCTGTGGACGCTGGAGTCTGTGGACGAAAGGGTTAAGTAGTCTGTGGACGCTGGAGTCTGTGGACGAAAGGGTTAAGTAGTCTGTGGACGCTGGAGTCTGTGGACGAAAGGGTTAAGTAGTCTGTGGACGCTGGAGTCTGTGGACGAAAGGGTTAAGTAGTCTGTGGACGCTGGAGTCTGTGGACGAAAGGGTTAAGTAGTCTGTGGACGCTGGAGTCTGTGGACGAAAGGGTTAAGTAGTCTGTGGACGCTGGAGTCTGTGGACGAAAGGGTTTAGTAGTTTGTGGACGCTGGAGTCTGTGGACGAAAGGGTTAAGTAGTCTGTGGACGCTGGAGTCTGTGGACGAAAGGGTTAAGTAGTCTGTGGACGCTGGAGTCTGTGGACGAAAGGGTTAAGTAGTCTGTGGACGCTGGAGTCTGTGGACGAAAGGGTTTAGTAGTTTGTGGACGCTGGAGTCTGTGGACGAAAGGGTTAAGTAGTCTGTGGACGCTGGAGTCTGTGGACGAAAGGGTTAAGTAGTCTGTGGACGCTGGAGTCTGTGGACGAAAGGGTTAAGTAGTCTGTGGACGCTGGAGTCTGTGGACGAAAGGGTTAAGTAGTCTGTGGACGCTGGAGTCTGTGGACGAAAGGGTTTAGTAGTTTGTGGACGCTGGAGTCTGTGGACGAAAGGGTTAAGTAGTCTGTGGACGCTGGAGTCTGTGGACGCTGGAGTCTGTGGACGAAAGGGTTAAGTAGTCTGTGGACGCTGGAGTCTGTGGACGAAAGGGTTAAGTAGTCTGTGGACGCTGGAGTCTGTGGACGAAAGGGTTAAGTAGTCTGTGGACGCTGGAGTCTGTGGACGAAAGGGTTAAGTAGTCTGTGGACGCTGGAGTCTGTGGACGAAAGGGTTAAGTAGTCTGTGGACGCTGGAGTCTGTGGACGAAAGGGTTAAGTAGTCTGTGGACGCTGGAGTCTGTGGACGAAAGGGTTAAGTAGTCTGTGGACGCTGGAGTCTGTGGACGAAAGGGTTAAGTAGTCTGTGGACGCTGGAGTCTGTGGACGAAAGGGTTAAGTAGTCTGTGGACGCTGGAGTCTGTGGACGAAAGGGTTAAGTAGTCTGTGGACGCTGGAGTCTGTGGACGAAAGGGTTAAGTAGTCTGTGGACGCTGGAGTCTGTGGACGAAAGGGTTAAGTAGTCTGTGGACGCTGGAGTCTGTGGACGAAAGGGTTAAGTAGTCTGTGGACGCTGGAGTCTGTGGACGAAAGGGTTAAGTAGTCTGTGGACGCTGGAGTCTGTGGACGAAAGGGTTAAGTAGTCTGTGGACGCTGGAGTCTGTGGACGAAAGGGTTAAGTAGTCTGTGGACGCTGGAGTCTGTGGACGAAAGGGTTAAGTAGTCTGTGGACGCTGGAGTCTGTGGACGAAAGGGTTAAGTAGTCTGTGGACGCTGGAGTCTGTGGACGAAAGGGTTTAGGGGTTGTTACACCTACTAAAACAATTTCACCCTTTACTACTTGTTCAGAATGTAAGGATTCTCCCGACAGTAACATGACACTATATGACTTATCAGCTAGAAGAGACCGTAAATTATACCTGCTTACCATTGTAGTTGCTACGAAAGAATGAGTAGCGCCGGTATCTATAAGTGTGTATGCGGGTTTACCACAAATCTTAATCATACCTATTATAAGCCTATGCTGCACTGCATTATCATCTTCCATCATGGCAAAAACTCTAGGTGCCACTCTCGTACGATTCGTATCTGGCGGCATTGGACAATCCCTAACAACATGGCCAACCTTGTCACACCTATAACAATGGCCCGAGTATAGTTTGCATTCGCCATGGTGGTTCTTCTGGCAGGTGGAACATAGAGGAGCTTGAGGTCGTTTTCCTTTCCCTTGGTCATCATTTGGATTGAAAGGTCTCTTCATACCTTTCTATTGTTATTGTGGTCCTCTGTTCTGTTGTGGCTGCCAACCTTTGCCCTGGTGCGGTGGTGGCTGAGCCTCCATGATAAACTTCCTTGGCGGTTCACATTGCCCCTGCACTGTTATACCTCTACTTCTTTGAATTCCAAAGTCTTAGTAGCCACTTCGGAATAAGGTATGTTATGGATCCCTGCAGTCTTCACTCCCCTGAACAGGTTTGGCTTCAATCCTTGAACAAATTGATGAATCTTGTCCTCCTCATCCTCCACCAAACGGGGTGCAAAATGGGACAAGGCCTCAAACTTACAAATGTAGTCTGCTACGGAACTGGTTTGGCGCAGCTGCATAAACTCCATTTTCTTACTAGCTCGAACAGCTCGGCTAAAGTATTTGTCAAAGAAAGCAGTCTTAAACATTTCCCAGGTCATATCTCCCACGTTAGTAGTGCTCTGGATTGAGTCCCACCAATGCCTTGCATCCAGTCCCAGGTGGAAAACAATACGTGATCTTGTCTCCTTCATCAACTTTTGCATACTTGAACATGTCCCAATTTTTTGAATCCATTCCTCAGCATGAATAGGATCTGAGTCTTGTCCATTAAATATCGGTGGTTGAAGTCGGTGAAAACGCTCGCCCCCTTGGTCATGGGCTGTGTTCGAACTAGAGTTCCCTTGCTTTTCCCTAGTAGCCACAAGTTGCTCGATTTGACGAGATTGACGAATAACCAACTCCGTTACTTGGGCAATAGTGTTACTATCCTCATTGCCTTCTCTCTGTTGACCTCTTACCATCTTGAAAGTCATAACATTTTATCACAAACACATCTTAACTTTAAATGAAATTACTATAATCGTAAATACCTACAGTTGTTGGAGAGTACTCATGTGGTGATTTGTGCTGGAAGGCAGTCTACAGAATTGATTTTAGAATCTGGTTTTTCTTTGATACCATAATTGTAACGACCCTTAAACGTAACCCTTGAATCCCCATGGAATATTATTTATTATTATTTTTTTTTTAGAAGAGAAGAAAACTTTGGTCAAAATCCGTGATGGTTGCTATTTGATAAGACAATATTTAAGTATCAATTAAAATATTAGAAACAATCGGCCGAAGGTACCGAGGGTATAAAAGTGTAGAATATTTAAATGCCTTAAATTTGAACACATCTACCGCTCAACAGTACCGATTTACATCCACTGCTACACTTCTACCGCCCATCTTCCGAATGCTTCTACCAAACATATCCACTGCTCAATAGTAAACAATTTACATCCACCGCTACACTTCTACCGCCCATCTTCCTAAAACTTCTACTGAACACATCCACCGCTCAACAGTAACCAATTTACATCCACCGCTACACTCCTACCGCCCATCTTCCGAATGCTTCTACCAAACACACCCACCGCTCAACAATATTACACAACATCTACCGCTCAATAGTAACACTCAACATCTACCGATTAACATCTGCCGATAATCGGTTGAAAAAAGACACTTCAGTTCTCTACTATCCTTCACTTCTCTAGACACAAACACACTACGAACTAACTAAACATCACCATCATTCCTTAACATCTACAACACTCCTGCTCAAATCTACTTACTGCTTATCCTCTATATACTTCAAACTTCATTTCCAAAATACTCATATACGTAGGAATATGGACCCGGATGGAATACGCATGGCAAAAAGTTAAAGAATGGAAGAAAACATTTAGTCTTATAATCCTCTTTAAAAACAAATAAGTACTGAACAAGTCAAATACTTATCATCATTTAAAAAAAAAGTTCTCTTCTACTAATTCTTCTATATCATTGTGTTATACCATAAAAGGCCAGGAGCACTATCCTCAGGTCGAATCACCACCCAGCACAAAATCCACACCATGAACACCATCCAACAATCGGACTTAAGCATTATCTTCAAGAGTGAAGTCCTCACCTGCTGATTCGTCACCTACATCATAAGGTTTAAACTATAAGCCTAATTCTTAGTAAGGAGTGCAACATGTACATGAATGCTCATGGATGCATATTTAATAAAATCATGTTTACATTCTTTATTCATATCGAAGAGTCATGTTTATGTCCTTGTTCTTGTTCATATTGAGTAAATTATATTCTTGTTCATCATTTTCATATCATGGATTAAGGAGGAGTTTGTGCCGAAGGGGGGTAGGTAGTGCGCGTGTACATGGCCCTTACGGGCAAGAATCATGGTCCATCCTTGGACAGTGACAAGGCCAAAACCGCCCTCAACTCTCACTTAATCAGGGTTTCATACATTTCATTTTCTCGTTTCATTTATAAGGAGTATGCGTGTAAAACATTTTGTATTTTCGATAAATAAATCATGATGCATGGACATAAACGTGCACAGAACATGAGACCGTGGAAGAAGTCGTTCACCAGAAAATAAAGGATCCACTATTCCAAACATTGTACTAAAACAGAGAACTACCTAAACATAACCAATCATCAGAGGCAAATCCCAACCTACTACCTTTCTGATGTAGGGCCCTAATGGTCGGAAATCTTAATACACACTTACCTGGATTCCTTAACAACAACGTCTTTCCTTCACTTGGAGCCTTTTCCACCTAAGACATTTCATGTATTAATGTAAGAAAACGAATCCTAAATAGTCTAAATTCAGGAATGGTAGTTTCCTAATTAAGTATATTTCCTAGAAGTCTAACTTATTTCATTTTGGCATTGTATCAACCACCTAGTGTGCATAGAAACCCCAACTAAACAATAATGGAATTCGGGTTCACCAACTACTCGAGCTCCGCCAACGTTCGTTATTTCTACTCATTATCTACAACAATAAAAAATATTGTGTTATTAACCATTAATACTATGTTATTATAAATTCCTCAGCAAACCCAAATCTCAAGCTCTAATCTAAAATCAACTCCTAGATAACTAATCAGCAAACACATTGTCCAAATCTTACCTCGAGCTTGGAGTATTGGAAGTAATCAGGAGGAAGCTGATCGCTGGAGGAAGAACAGAGAGAAGAGCTGAGGGGAGAGAGAGTCGGCTGAAAGAGGAAAGTCAGCTGGTGGAGGTTTTTGTGAGGTTTTAGGATTTCCATTTTCTATTTATACACTTAATAAGCTAGGCTTAATTACAAGTTTGCCACCAAATCTAATTTTTATAGAAAGAACTGATTAAACATTGGCACCTAAATTTTTGGCCAAGGAAATATATTTCAACAAAGGTGGCAGTTAATTCTGTTTCCTTAAAAGAAAATTCACCTGGTCGAAGTTGTCGGGTGTTACAATAAAAATTAGACATTATTTTCTATGTCAAATACAAAAATAGAGGGCTCATTTATGCTAAAGGAGCTAATTCTCTTTTACTCGGGCTTGAAGGTAAAATCCACTTGAAGAAAGACCTTGAAGACAATACATTGGATCATTGCCACACGCATTGCTTAAGAGTTCATTTATGTTTTATTTTAGTTTATTTTATGAAGAGTTGAGATAGTTTAATTAGGTAATTGTTGGAGTCACTCTCCTAGAATATGTTCTAGTTGAATATATGTTATGTTTGTGAGGGATTTTTGGTATTTTTTTTTTTTTTGTTTAGAATATTAACCAAATTGCTAGAGCTATTTAAGCTCTCTTTACGCCTCTTTCTACTTAGTTTTTCATAGTCAAATCAAGAAAGTTTCTCCTGCCTCCCCCTTTGTTCTTTTGAACAAAACACCACATTCCATTTGGTTACTTGTAACCGATTGTTTATGTTTTGTCTATTTATGAGAGTTGGATAAAAAACTTCTTATTTTAGTTTTTTTCATTTCTTAATGGCAAAAAGTATTAGTAAAATTGGGAAATCTTACAACATATCAAGTTGGAGTGCTGTGAATCTACTGATAGTAGTCGTTGAAGTGGAGGGGTGTACAGGCACCAATCCAATTAACTTGCATCTATCCAAACATAACTTTCTTCTGTGTTCAGATTTGACCGTGAATTTTTTAGGGTTTATTTTTTACTCAAGCATGGTGAGCTGTCCAAAAATCTCTCCAAGATTCAGTCATTGGCACAATTTTTATGGCAGTCAAGATACCCCTAAAATATGTGAATTCAATTCATGTCATGACCAGAATATAGGCCTAGACAGAAATGCCAGATTGAGTGACCTGAAAATAAAATTTCAAACACCCCATAATTTGTACAGACCGTGAATAAGGAAATTAACGGATCAAGAAATTTCTCACCATGATAGAAAAATATAACACTCAAAATAAAGAGAATGATGATAACAGGATCTACTCCTCAACGAGCAACCACAACATCAACATCCACGATCCTAACCTAGAAATGGAGAGGGGTCTTTGGGGTGAGTGACTAACTCAGTAGGAAATCCTATACTATACTGAAATGCATATGTAAAACTGATTTTATCATTTTCTTTCAAAAACATGAACAATTATAAAAAAATATAGTGCATGAGTTTATATCCAAAAACATTTTTTTTCAAGCTAAAATAGGCTCCATGAGCTAAGGATTTTAAATTCATCAAATCCTTATTACCCTTTTTAAAAACAGGCTCAACAAGTCATGGATGCGACAGGTTCAAAAACATTACAACGTACATAGGTAGAGCTATACATAAAGTAAATCTCCACCATTTTATGAGAAAAATAGTTCCAGTAGAAAAAGAGGGTCACTCAAGGCCCCTCTGACATACTATCATAGAAAGATGATAATTGTAGATCTGACTGCATCTCATGAATCAAAAGAAGATGAAAAGTGACGGTGATCCAAAGATCCAACCATGTCACCTGGGTTCTCGATGAGCAACTCTACAAACAGTATAACCCGTAAATCAAAGGTTAGCTCGCGATCCAAAAACCAGGCAGTGACACCAAGATGAAGTCAAAAAGAGTGGTCAGCAATCTGAAGACAAAGCAGAGACACCACTCGTAAAATCATGTCAATCAAGTACTGATATACCTCGAGGGCCTATGACATGCTCTCGATCAAAGGCCATGCACCCGGCTGAATTATTACCTAATAACTTTGTATGTTTTGCAGGTGAAGTTTCATTTGAAGACCTACAATAGGAACCAACCATCCAAGACATAGAGAAGCCATGCCATGTATTAATCTAGGAGGAAGATTTGACCAATGCAAATGAGAGCAAGGATAATGTAGAAGGAGAATTTGTTTTCCCTTTGACAAATCATGTAACTCACCCGATTAGAGAGTGATTTGTGCTCTCAGTTTTCTTTATGCATTTGTTTGCTATATTTTTCTTTTAGTTTATGGTTGGACATTTGCATTAGTGTTATTATCTATTTAGGTTTTTTTGGAAGAACCAAAGGGATGCTGGTCACACCAATCTCAAGGTGAAGAAGCACCTTACCCGATTTGGTGAAACCAAGAGTACTCGAGTACACTCCTTTTGGCTGCCCTTCCTCTTTAGGATTTATGACCATTTTTTTTGTTTTATGTAAAGCCCTAGCTGCTGCTGGCAAAGCAGAGAGTTATATAGCTCTTGTATGTTTTTGTTGAAGGCAGAACATGTTGAATGATTAAGTAGAACCATCGGTTCATTTTCTTCTCTCAAACTCTCTCGCCGACAAGGTGAATCCGAGGAGCTGGACTTCTATCCACTAAACCGTGAGATTAGTGGTGTTTTTTTGCTTCTTCCTTCTATTCTTTCCCAGTCAAGGGATTGAAAACCACATAGCAAGGTAGCAAATCATCCTCACACGTGCGCGCTAGAGCATATTCCTCTTGAAGATTATCAAGTCCAAAAAGGTGTTCAAATAGCACCTCTACGACAAGCAGGCCTTCATTTGACTACAACTTTTGATTCCGACCGAATTTGTCAAAGATATTTTAAGGGTACCTCATCTGCATATTAACTAAGAACGCTTTAAATATTCATGTTATTTAGATAAGTTTTGAAGAAGATATGTTTTCTGAAAGCTGAGCATTTTTTGGATAGATAATAGTTTTCTGACCAAGCAGTTTTTGTGACTTGTATCACCTATATCTCATAAACCATAAAGAATTTGACACTGAAATTTTAAGATAATTTCATACTTATTCCTAGCAAGAATTTATTAAATTTTCAGAGCATAAAAGAGTTATATTGGTTGGAGTCTGCTCAGCCAACATTGAGTTAACTGAGTAGCAGATTTTTGTTTGTAATTGTCTTGTGTTTGTGTAGCCATTGAAAAAGTATATTGAAGCCTATCATTTGATATCATAGCTAATTAAGTTGCTGGGCACAATAGGTCTTGTTTTTGGGTTGCTGTTTGGGTTAATTGAGAGCCCTAGTTCTCGACCATTTCCCTTTTGTCATACCATTTCAAGAAATTTTGTTTTTATGTTCCATGGGTGTGTGATTAAGTCAACAACTTCGGGGATTGTCGTGTATTTTTTTTAGCAGCATTTAGTGAGGATATGATGACTAGAAGTGGGACAATTTATAACAATAACCGGGGCAAAAATATTTCACCAACCGAGGAACCTAGCCATAAGGATGGCGAGTCTAGCATTCAAGGCCAAATTGATGATATCAATCTTAAGTTGAAAAATATTAACCAATGGATAATGAGGAATGACAGTGCTAGAATCCCTCAAGAACCCATACCTAGGACGAGGACCGAGCACCCAAGGAGAAGATTCCAATGTGATGAGTTTGTAAATGATAGCGATTCTGAAGATGAGGAGTTTACTTTTGAGCAAAATAGACGTGGACACAATGAGGATTTAAAACATATCAAGTTATCCATTCTTCCATTTAATAGGACATGTAATGGGGATGTGTTTTTAGACTGGGTAAATAAGGTGGAAAAAGTTTTTGATTATTATGGTTACTAAGAGAAAGTGAAACTTAAATTAGAACCACTCGAGTTCTCTGGCTACGCAAGTCTATGGTGAGAAAATCTAAAAGCTCAAAGGTGAAGAGACAGAGAAGATCCCGTCACGACTTGGAGAGTAATGAAAGCCCTAATGAGGAAAAGATGTGTACCGAGTCATTATAAACAGGAATTATTCCTACAAATGCAAAATTTAAGACAAAATTCTCAATCAGTTGAAGAATACCTTACGAAATTTGAAACACTTAAGATCCGTAGTGGAGTGGACGAACTAGAAGATCTGGTGATAACAAGATTTGTTAGAGAATTAAATCGAGAAATTAGTGACGTGGTAGAACTGCAATCATTGGATTCTATGGATGTGGTAGTACAGTTTTCCCTGAAGATAGAGAGGCAAGTGAAATGCAAGGGAAAGGCACACACTACTCATTTTCCTCCAAAAATCGAGAGTTCATTTAAGCCACCACCCAAGTTGGATGTTAAAAAGTCATTCACTAAAAATTAGCCCGTGAAAGGAAATGAGGGCAGGCCCTTAATCGAGGATGAAAATTGCCTTAGAGCACGTGAAATCAAGTGCTTTAAGTGCATAGGTTTGAGACACATGGCTGCTCAGTGCCTTTATCGCAGAGTAATGGTTCTTAGAGCACACACATGAGAGGTAGAAAGTGAGGACGAACAAGCAGAGGATTCCAATAAGGTGTCTGAAATCCAAGAAGAGGTATTCCATGCCCAAGAGGTCTTGCTAATATTAATGATTAGAAGAATTCTTGTCTCAAATACTAATGCAGAAGACTATCAACGGGAAAACATATTCCACAACCGCTGTTTGATTAAGAAGCGAGTATGCTCACTCATCATAGATTGAGGCAGTTGCACTAACGTAGCTTCCCAAGAACTCATGGATAAATTGGAATTAGACACCACTACACACCCTAGCCCATACAAGTTGCGTTGGTTAAATGACAAGAACGATATTAAGGTTGCAAAACAAGTAAGTATAGAATTCGCCATTGGTGGTTATAAGGAGAAGGTCCTTTGTGTCGTAGTACCTATGAGTGCTAGCCATTTGCTCCTAGGTAGGCCATGGTAATTTGACAGAAATGTGTCACATGATGGTTACACGAACTACTATTCTTTGAGTTTTGGTGAAAAATTAATCAAGTTGGCACCATTCAAACCAAAACAAGTTGCCCAGGATGAAGAAACGAGAAAGAAGGGTAGAGAAACAACTAACCTCTTCCTATCACAGAAAGGATTAAGGAAATCATTGTTGGAGGAAACACCTCTCGTACTTATGTTATTTAGAGACAGGGTGGAAGAATTAGGAGAGATTCCCGACGTAGTATGAATTCTTTTGAATCGATATAAGAACGTTTTCCAAGAAGAACTACTACAAGGACTACCCCCCTTCACGGCATCAAAGTATAGATAGACCTACAACCCGTGGCAATACTGCCCAACCGTCCTTCTTATAGAATGAATCCCAAGGAAGCCAAGGAGTTAAATGGTCAAGTGTAGGAGCTACTAGAAAAGGGGTATATTTGGGAATCAATGAGCCCGTGCGCCGTCCCAACCATGTTGGTACCAAAGAAAGATGACTCTATGAGAATGTGCGTGGACAGTCGAGCCATTAACCAAATTATCATAAAGTATAGATTTTCGAAGAAGACATGTTGGACGAACTAGGCGGAGCATCAATATTTTCTAAGGTTGATATAAAGAGTGGGTATCACCATATCAGAATGAAAGATGGAGACGAGTGGAAGACTACTTTCAAGATCAAGTACGGACTCTATGAGTGGATGGTCATGCCGTTTGGTCTCTCTAACTCTCTGAGTACGTTCATGAGGCTTATGCACCACATACTTAAGGACTTTATGGGAAAAGTTTTCATAGTATATTTTGAAGACATACTTATTTATAGCATGGATTTATCGGTAGACCTGAAGCACCTTAATACCTAATTCGAAGTCCTCAGGAGTACCAAACTATTCGGAAACTTATAGAAATGCTCATTCGCCCATGAAAGAGTCTATTTTCTAGGATTCATTATAACCAAGGATGCTTGAAAGTGGATGAATCCATACTAGCGGCAATCAAGGACTGGCCAATTCCAAGGAGCATATCAAATGTTAGGAGTTTTCACGGATTAGTCTCTTTTTGTCAGAAGTTTATAAAGAATTTAAGTTCCATCAAGGCCCCTATTACGGATTGTGCTAAGAAGGGACAGGAATTCCATTTGACACCAACGTGTCAGAATAGTTTTGAAAACGTCAAAGAAAGACTTTGTCAATCCCCTGTAATAGAAAGTGACAGATCAGGTTTAGGTATTGGAGTCGTACTCATGCATGAGGGAAAGCCAATTGCCTATTTCAGTGAGGAGTTCAAGGGGGCAGCCTTAAATTATTCCACGTATGATAAAGAGTTCCAAGCGATCATTCGAGTTTTAGAAGAGTGGCAATACTACCTGCTCTTCAAAGAATTCATCATACATACGGATCACCAGGCCTTGAAACACATCAAGAGTCAGAGCAAACTAAATAGACGGCTTAGAGTTTCTAGAGTGATACCCATACATTATCAAATATAAGAAAGGAGAAACCAATGTCGTAGCGGATGCCCTCTCCCGGAGACACGTTCTTCTAACTGAACTAATCACCCATCTTTTTGGCTTTGATTGGATAAAGAACAACTATAATGAAGACCCTAATTTCATACCATATTATAGAAAATGCTAGGATAAGACCGAGGGAGACTATCACATGGTTGATAGTTTTCTTTTCAAAGGAAATAAGTTGTGTGTACCCAGAAGTTATATCCGAGAATCTTTAGTAAAGGAGGCCCATGGTCAGGGATTATCTAGTTATTTTGGCAAGAAAAAGACACTAGACATGCTTAAGGAACACTTCTAGTGGCCCCACCAAATGCGAGACGTACATCGAGTGTTAGAAATGTGTATCATTTATAAGAAAGCCAATAGCAAATTGCTTCCCGAAGGACTCCACCTTCCCTTACCCGTTCCTAGTCACCCATAGGTAGAGCTTAGCATGGACTTTGTCTTGGGACTTCCCTGCACGGCCAGGGGTAAAGAAGCAATTATGGTGGTTGTGGACAGATTTGCCAAAATGGCACACTTTGTCGCTTGCTCCAAAACAGACAACACCTCCATCATCGCTGAATTGTTTTTTCGAGAGATAGTACGTATGCATAGGATCCCTTGATCCATAGTTTCAGACAGGGATACAAAATTTCTAAGTTTCTTTTGTACAACTCTATGGAAAAAGCTGGGCACCAAGCTACTTTTCAGCACATCATTTCATCCCCAAACGGACAGATAAACGGAATTCGTGAATCATACTTTGGGCACTCTTTTGAGAAGTATTATGGGTAAGAAACTAACAAATTGAGATGCTAAGCTCCCTTAAATAGAATTTTATTACAACCGAATCATCCACTCAGCCACTAAAAAGACCCCGTTTGAGGTAGTTTACGGTTTCAATCCACTCACTCCACTAGACCTCATACCTTTTCCCCAAAAAGATCTTGCCAATCCTATAGGGCCCCGCAAAGCCGAACAGGTCAAGAAGATGCACGAAAAATATCCAAAAATCTATCCAAAAGAGGAACGATTTGGTACCCAGAGAGTCAACTGAGGCAGAAAGGAAGTTATTTTTAAGGAGGGAGACTTGGTCTGGCTCCACTTAAGGAAAGAATGTTTTTCCAAACAACGAAGATCTAAACGACTTCCAAGAGCTGATGGCCCTATTAAGATACTCGAGAAGATTAATAATAATGCTTACAAACTTGAACTACCAGGGGATTACGGCGTATCAGCCATATTTAACGTACATGATCTATCCTCGTATATTGTCAAAACTGACGATCTTAGTATTGAAGAACCTTTGGATTTGAGGTCAAATTCTCATTCACCCGGAGGGAATTATATGCCTTGAGGGCCTTTGACACGCTCCCAATCAAGGGCCATGTACCCGGCCGAATTATTACCTAACAACTTTGTAAGTTTTGTCGGCGAGTTTCATTTGAAGACCTACAATGGGAACCAACAATCCAAGATACAGAGAAGCCATGCCATGTATTATTTTTGGAGGAAGATTTGACCAATGCAAATGTGAGCAAGGATAATGTGGAAGGGGGAATTTGTGTTCCCTTTGACAAATCATGTAACTCACCTGATTAGAGAGTGATTTTTGCTCTCGTTTTTCTTTATGCATTTGTTTGCTATATTTTCCTTTTAGTCTATGGTTGGACATTTTCATTAGTGTTATTATCCACTTAGGTAGGTTGAAAGAACCAAAGGGATGCTGGTCACACCAATCTCAAGGTGAAGAAGCACCTTACTCGATTTGGTTCAACCAAGAGTACCTGAGTACACTCCTTTTGGCCACCCTTCCTCTTTAGGATTTATGACCATTTTTTTATTTTATGTAAAGCCCTAGCTGCTGCTGGAAAAGCAAAGAGTTATATAGCTCTTGTATGTTTTTGTTGAAGGCTGATCATGTTGAATGATTAAGTAGAACCATCGGTTCATTTTCTTCTCTCAAACTCTCTCACCGGCAGGGTGCATCCGAGGAACTTGACTTCTATCAACTAAACCATGAGATTAGTGGTGTTCTTTTGTTGTTTCCTTCTATTCCTTCCCACTCAAAGGCTTGGAAACCACATAGCAAGGTAGCAGATCATCCTCACATCCTCTTGAGGAGTATCAAGTCCAAAATGGTGTTCAAACAGCACCTCTACGACCAGCAAGCCTTCATTAAACTACCACTTTTGCTTCCGACCAAATTTGTCAAAGATATTTTAAGGGTACCTCATCCACATATTAAGTAAGAACTCTTTAAATTTTCATGTTATTTGGATAAGTTTTGAAGATGATATGTTTTCTGAAAATTGAGCATTTTTCGATAGATAACAGTTTTCTAACCAAGCAGGTTTTGTGATTTGTATCACCTACATCTCATAAACCATAACGAATTTGACACTAAAATTTTAAGAGCATTTCATAATTATTCCTAGCAAGAAGTTATCAAAATTTCAGAGCATTTGATAGAAGATTGAAAGAGTTATACTGGTTGGAGTCTACTCAGCCAACATTGAGTTAGTCGAGTAGCAAATTTTTGTTTGCAATCGTCTTGTGTTTGTGTGAATAGTTATATTGAAGCCTATCAAAGTACACTGGCAAAATTTAGGGATTCAAAACCTAAAGAGTGGGTCATCACCGACCTATTACCCATTTTCTCACATTTAAACAACAACCTTCACGCAACAGAAGGTGCATATAATCCGACTTCGGTTGCCTTGGTTGCTCAGCGAGACATAACCCAAAACAATCGGAGATCGATATCAAAAGCTCAATCAGCCCCAAACAACAATAAGATCTGACTCTAGTTGTTTTGGTTGCTTAGTCAGATACAACCCAAAATAACCGAAGACCGATATCAGAAGACTCAATTAGTCCCAGATTAAAAATTAGCCCAAATGGGCATCAATGGATAACCAATTTTTAAAATGCTATATCAACACTTTGAATTTAAACATGGAAAACATATGTACATATACATAAAAACTGACATGCAGGTGACCAGGCCCCGTCAAGGTTTTCATAGGTGTCGATCCAACAAAATTAGCTTTTTGAAAACTATGCAATGCAATGTAAAACAATACAGTATAGAAATCTCTACTTAAATGACGACAACAGCTTACCGACTAGCGACACTCGCTACCGAACAGGCACCAGAGATAGGAATATCGTCAGAATCTACAACCAATCCGACATAAAAAATTCCTACACAACCATGGTATAAAAGTTAAGGACTCCTAAACTAGGACTAGGACTCTTAGATGGAAGGATGATGAACAGTTGCAGTCGACTGGTCTCCCCAGCAGTCGACACTAGGAATAGTAGGTTTAGCCAGCGGTCGGCACTTCATACCTCTTGTGTTTCAACACAAAATAAACTAGCGGTCGACACTTCCTTCTAAAGTATCGACACCTTTCAAAAATAAAAATGTACGTGGTCGGCACTTCTTTCAAGCAGTCGACACTTGATACCTTTCCATTTCTTGCATTAGGGTTTGAGTATCGACCGACCATCCTTAGCAATCGACACTTGAGTGATTTTTTAGTGACAAGAAGTTGCAAAAATCGCCTTCCCTAGCCATTTGTCACGTCCAATTGGCAAACAAACTCATCTAGACTTTAAATACACTTAATTAAACTATAAGAATACTACATATTAGAGTTTCTAAGCTCGAATATGATTTCTTATAAAAAACCTAAACTTTGAACTTAAAATCGGGTAAGAAAACAACTTACCTGCGATAAACCTTCAAGAAAATTGAAAATCAAGATTCCAAAAACTCGACTTATACGACGAAGTCACTTTCTTGCTCATCTCTCTCTCGCGTCCACCTTGTCGGCGGCACAAAATTAAGAAATATTTTACTCCTTTTTAAATAAATAAAAATCTATTTAATATATAAAATGTAATATAGAGTCAGATCGCTTGAATTGTGGATGACCAATTCGGTCATCTAGAGCAGAGAATAACTTGTTTAAACGACCAAACATTTTTGAGGTCAACCAAATGTTTTGGTGTCTGGAGTTTTTATTTTGGTTATGGGTTCCAACAAACTTTTGAAGGATTTGAGTTTGATTTATTTGTTATTTATTAATTTCAAGCTTACAATGACTACTTTTTTATTCACACGATTAGATTTTTGTTGGTTCTAGAACACCTTCTCAACTTGGCTATCGCCATCTCTGGTTATGAGATACAGCTAATGATACAATATGTTTTTCACCAATCTTGTCAAATTCATATGAAATTTATAGATTCAAGGATCATGCATTCTAAAGTGCTTCACTTACCTTGGCTTCTATTTACAAATGGTAGCCAATATTTATTTAAAAGCTGTTGAAAAAGCAGAGAATAAAGCGTAGGATAAAGTGACACTTGTATCTCCTAATATATTTACTTTTGAACATTCTCATTCTATTCTTTCAAGTTCTATTTTATTCATTGACATGGTAATTACAATAAAACATAAATTAATAGAATAATAGATCATGTAAACGAATGAATAATGATATGTAAATATCATATTAAAGTCTAGTGTTGTTGTGGCTTTTGTTGCAATAAAAGTAAAATAGAAAAACTCAACATGAACAAGAAAGATACGACATCGAGAGTTAACGTGGCTTGGACTAATTATCCTACGTCCACGGATACGATCACTGAGCCTTTAATCAATACTGAAGAATCACATTACAAACACCAATGCCAGTAAAGATACAAGAATTACATGCAAATAATTTATCCAAGATTTACCTCTTTATTCCCTTCACGTTTCTCTGTCACCTACCAACTCTGTTCACCTTTGTTCTCTCAACTAGTAACATAGAGAATGAAAACCTTCATTACTAAAATAGTGTAACTGCTGGGTTTATATACTATCACTGTTTTTAACTACGCACTTAACACATTGGTAATAACAGTCAAAACGGAGTCATTATTCACAATTATCCACCTTGAATTAGTTTTCAAATTCCAGCTCAGATAACCATATCCTTTCTCGACTATTCATAGTGAATATTCACTAAGTTCAAGTAGTGCCTAAACCTAGCCACAGGTAAAACCTTGGTTAGTAAATCTACAAGATTTTCTTATGTCCCAACTTTCTGAACCTTTATTTTACCTTCAGTGATAACATCTCTAATAAAAGGGTACTTCACAACAATGTGTTTAGTCCGATCATGAAAAGTTAGTTTTTTCATGAGATGAAGTGGACTTTGATTATCACAATAAATAGTCAAATATGAATCATCTATCCCTAAATCATTAGCAAGCCCATTTAACCATAAAACTCCATTTACACCTTCACATGCTGAGAGATATTCTTACTCAGTTGTGGACAATGCTACAGCTTTATGAAACAAGCTTTCTAGCAAACTGTACCTCCATATACCGTAAATATATATCCATAAATGGATTTCTTAGAGTCATTACATCCTACAAAATTAGCATCAACGTATCTAGATACTGTATTTTTGCTTGTTTGATATTTTCCCATAATTAATGCTACATCAAGTGAACCTGATATATACCTCATCTTTAGTGCATGCTAGTGGGTCTTACCTGGGTCTGCTATAAAACGACTGGTCTGCTACAGATCATTGGATACATTATGCTTCCCAATATATTAGAATATGGAATTCAATCCATCCATTTCTTTTCAACTTCAATTTTTGGACTTTGTTCGTGGCTCAACTTAAAATGAGCTCCTAAGGGTGTTAGTACTGGCCTTAGATTTGCAAGATCAAATTTGTTCAACACATTTTGCAGATAATTTTTTTTGTGACAGTATGATGATTTTCTTCCTTTATCTCTACAATATCAATGCCCAAAATTTTCTTTGCTTCCCTCATATCTTTCATATAACACTTTTTTCCCAATTCTGATTTCAATTTAGATATCTCTGCAATATATTTTCTTGCTATGAGAATATCTTCTACATAAAGTATTATAGAGATCTTACTATCAGTTGTTTCACCTCTTATATACACACAATGATCATATTTGCTTCTGATAAAACCAATGGATGCAATAAATTCATCAAACCTTTTGTTCCATGGTCATGGTGATTGTTTCAGTCCATACAAAGACTTGTGAAACAAACACACTTTGCTTGCATCAGACACTTCAAAACCTTCAGGTTGGTATATATATATAGTCTCCTCCCATGTAAAAATGATGTTTTAATGTCCATTTGCTCTAGCTCGAAGCTTTGAATATCAACCAACAACAAGAATACATGGATAGAGGTCTGTTTGACAACTGGTGAGAAGATCTCGCTAAAACCTACTCCATTCCTTTGAGAAAAACTTTTAGCAACTAAACTTGCTTTATATCTTGGTTTTTCTGTTTGATTTGATCCCTCCTTAATTTTGTAAATCCACTTGCTTCTAATAAATTTTTTGTGATGTAGATCTATCAACTAAAGTCCATGTCCTATTCTTTCGCAATGAGTTCATCTCTTCTCGCATTGCTTTTAACCACAATTCATTATCATTGTGAGACATGACTTTAGAGTAACTTAGAGGTTCTGAAATAGTCAAGTCGGCTAAAATATGCAGTGCATATGCTATTTTTTTAGCATATCCTAACCTTTGAACATATTTAATTACCCTTCTTGATCTATATCTCGTAAGTTGATAACCAATAAAATGATCTTCTTTAGAAGGTTCTATCTCAATAGTTTCCAGAATATCAATTTTTTTTTGGCATTCTTACAATGAAGAATCTGTGTTATATGTTTCATACTCCAACTCAACTTGAACTTTCTAATGTTGCATTTGTTGTTTGTTGTTAGATGCTGCAGCAACCATTTTCAGAGGAAATTCACTTCATTAAAAACAATATCTCAACTAATAATGATTTTTTGTTTCCCTGGTTCTAATGACCATAATCTATACACCTCCACTCCTTCTTGATATCCAAGGAATATACATTTCTTCGCTCGAGGTTGGAGTTTATCTTGCTTGATGTGTGCATAAGAAGTACACCCAAAGATTCTCAAATCAGCATACTTTGCTGGATAGTTATGTCAAACCTCGAATGGAGTTTTAAAATCCAATGCCGAATAAGGAGGCAGGTTTATAAGATAACTTGTTGTCATAACATCTTCTGCCCTAAATATTCTTGGTATACCTGCTTTCAAAAGCATGCAACTGACTCTTTCTTTATTGTTCGATTCATGCACTCAGTCAGACCATTTCATCGAGGTATGTGGCTAACAATATGGTGACGTTTAATGCCTTCTATCTTGCAGTATTCATCAAATTTATTTGAGCAGTATTCCATTCCATTATCCATACGTAGTTTCTTGACATTTCTATTTGTTTGGTTTTCAACCATAATTTTCCAGAGTTTAAAGGTTTCAAAAACCCGATCTTTAGTTTTGAGAAAGTAAACCCAAAAATTTCTTGAGAAATCATCTATTTTAGTCATAAAATAATGTGTTCTACCTTTTGATGCTATCCTCTCTGGTCTGCACACATCTGAGTGTATGTAATCTAATATTCCTTGAGAAGAATGTACTGTTGTATTAAACTTTAATCGACTGCTTTTGCCGAGAACACATGTCTCACAAAATTTCAGGCTTGAAATTTTATCCTTGTGCAACATGTAACACCCGGAAAATTTTGACTACGTGTCTAGATCTAAGTTAGTGATGTATGAGAGTGCTTTGTGAGGGGTTTAGAAGGTTATTAGAAGAGAAAGGTGATTAGTGGAAAGTTTGACAAGTCAAACCCAATTGTGATTGGTGGAGAGTTTGAGTGTGACTTGTCAATGTGTCAATGTGTGTTAACCAATCAAATTGTGAAGGTGATGGGAAGAAAAAGTGGTGGTTTAGAGGTGGGTTTGGCGTTGGATTAAAGGTGAAAAGGGGAGGGTTAAATGGTAAATTGACTTGGTGAATTAAATGAAGGAATAAAAAGAAAAGAAATGGTTTATTTTTCACTCATCTTCCTCTCCTCCATCGTGTCTCTCTCCTTTCCTCCATAGCCAACGACTCTCTTCCTCCTTTCTTCATTTCTTTAAGTGATTGCAAAGTAAATTTACATGGGTTTTAGTTTATGTGCTATGGGATGAAGTTTGGAAGAGTTTTTAGGGTGTGTTGGGTGGTTTTAGGGAGAGTTAGAAAACCCTAGGTTAGGGATTCTGAAAATCTGAGTTGAAATGTTAGATTTCTTTCTTATTTTGATGATTTGGTTGTTGAATGACTTAGTTTAAGTCGTTGGAGTGGTTGGATTGAAGATTGGAAGTGAAAGTGTGAAAAATCGATTTTTACCCTAAAGTGCACCGGTTCTGTTTTGGCATGTCCGACTTAGACCTTGTATTTGGATGGTTGATTTGAGTGATTCAATGGATAGTAGACGTGTAGAGGTTTCCGAGTTGTGTTGGCACGTCGAAATCTGTTGTAAAACGAGGGAGTTATAACTTTTTGAAGTTAGACGGTCAATTTTGGGGTAAAGATTGGGTTGGGGGTTGTGTTATAGTTCTATTAGTTAGGTTAAGAATTTCATTAGAGTTTGTAAATTTCTAAGTTGATTTCTCATTATTTTTAGGTGATCGAACGTGTGATTTTGTTGGACGGAGTGAACGAGAAAGTATCGAGCAGCAACCAGGTAAGTAGTGGATGAGTGTTTGTTGCCTTCGTGCCTACACCATAGAACGGTAGGGATTGATTGTTTGTTTGTTATGTTTTGCTTTTGTTATGCATCGGGTGTCATGCATCATTGTTTTCTAAACTACGAAATCACGAGTTTTTGCATGTTTGAGTGGTGAGGATGATGTGGAAGAAAGATAAGAAGTGATATGCAACTTGGTCTCGAGCAGAATAGCTTCGTCGGGCAGTTGAGCACCCCGCGTGGGATTCTATTCGAGATGCCCTGTTAATGTACGTAATGCGTCGTGAGTACGAATTCCTCGACCTGTTCGTGCTTGAAGTGCACAATGAGGATTCTACGATTGATTGGGGGAGATTCGTGTTGGCCATCCTAGACTGTGTTGGGACGTGTGCCTCCGTCTAGCTCCGTGGATCAAGGCGTGGCCGTCCTGGACTGTGTGGGGGCGTGTGCCTACTTGATTCACCTGAAAGTGAAAGATAATTGCAACCGAAATGAAAAGAAAGCAACAGAGTGTGTAGAAACTGCATGTTAGGGTTGAGTCGAGCATTTAGTGTGTTGTTGTGCATTATTTCCCTACTTGCTAAGCATTAGGCTTATCTTTTTGTGTTCTGTGGTGTAGGTGACGAGTGTTATACAGGTGAGGTCGATGAGACAGCTCAGGATTAGGCCACAGTCGGAGGAGTACGGAGTCCGCCGGTGCAGGCTATTGTCGGGGCGTTTGGACCACTGTGCCTCGGGTAGTGTGGGAGGTGAACATTTTGATAGATGGTTGTTTTCGCGTTCGTAATGTTTTTGTATGTTGGAAGTAAGATAGAACAAGTGGTGAACGGTTTGTTATAAAGGTTTTAGTACCGGTTGTATAGTTTCGTGGTAAATGATTTTATTATGTGTGTCGTTTTGGTTGAAACTATTTTTGTAATGGTTGTTAGTGTTTGGGGTTTGAAATAGTATATTTTGCTGTAAATTTTCAGGTTTTGGTTTAAAGAAATTTAGGCGTTACGCCGCCCGTTTTGGTTTTAAAATAACTAACGTCGGGTTAAATTTTCTATTTTTGTATTTCTCCGTTTGAAGTCGATTTTCCAAAATTTTTATGGGCTTTGAAGGTTTAGGTGTCGGGAAGGTATGTTTAAATTTTCGGAATTTTTGGAGGTGTTTTAGTCGTGGAAAAAATGAAGGAAGAGAAGGTAAGTCAAAAGTCGGGGAAAAAGTAAAGTTTTTGGGCGTTTTGGGGGCAAAAACCCGAGGAGGTGGCGAGTGGACGCCGTGGGGAGGCGAGCAATCGCCTCTGGTGCGATTTTTGGCGAAAACGGCAGAGAAGGTGGCGAGTAATCGCCACCGGGAGGCGAGTAATCGCCTCCGACACAGGCCAGGCGCGCAAGGGCGCGCATCAGGCGCGCTCTGTGCGCGCGCCAGGGGCGCGTGGGCGCCGCGCGCGCGCACCTCCTTGTTTTTTTTTTAATTTTTTTTTAAAAACTTCATTTTTCCAAACCATTTTAACCCGACATTTTTCCAACGTATTTCAAAGTATTTTAGACACACTTTCTAAGAAAATTTGAGGGTTCGGAAAACCCGAAAACCGAGTCGGGAATTTTATTTAAATTACTTTTAAACGTCGTTTAAACACGGGATTTGGTTTCAACATAACGCACCGGGCCCGGGGCTGGTTCGGGGCGCTACAAAGATGGTATCAGAGCGTTAGTGGTCGAGTCGTTCAAAGGATTACCCGACAATACCGGCCGCCGTGCAACGTGCTTCACCGACTGTAAGTATTTCTTAACTTTAGTTAGTTTCTTTTCTAAGATTAGAATTTCTAACCTTTACAGGAATAGAAAGAGAATGCCTAGAAACACAGGACAGCCAAGACGACCTGGACGACCCCGGAATGAGCCCGAGCCACCTGAGGACCCTAATAAACAACTCAGGGATCTTTTGACTATGCAAGCTAAATTGCTCGGTGTTTTTATGAATCAAGGATTGCAGGGAGGCCTTGGAGCGGGGTCCAGCTCTGGAGCTGGCTCTAGTGGAGAAAGGTTTCGAAGGTTAAAGCCTCCGGCCTTTGAAGGGCGTCTGACGTATCCGACAGCTGCTGAGAGTTGGATCTGTACAGTTGAAGAGATGTTTATTGTTGCGGAGGTGGAGGATGAGAACAAGGTGAAACATGCGACGTTCCACCTGTCTAGTAGTGCCAAAAGCTGGTGGGGAACCGTAAAAGCTACGACAGATGTACAGAGTATGAATTGGGAGGAATTCAAGGAACTGTTTTATGAGAAATATTACAACCAAACGGTTCAAGCCGAAAAGCGATCGGAGTTCATGGCTTTAAAACAAACCGGGTCTGTGGGGGACTATATTCAGCAGTTTGAAGCACTGTCCAAGTTTGCCAGCCATATGGTTAGCAGAGAGGAAGATAAGATTTTTCAGTTCGTACAAGGGTTGAAGCCAGAAATTGAAATGTTAGTAAAGACTTTCGATATTGATGGCGTGCCGTTTAACCGTGTGGTGGCTAAAGCTATAGAAGTGGAGGTATCGGCTGGTAAGATTCTTAAATCCGTAGAAGCACCAAAACGGATGTTCAAGGATATTACCGCACAGTTTGGCAGAGGCGGATCCTCTTCTCAGTCTCAAGGTACGAAACGACTGAGAGGAAATCTGAAAGATCAAAGGGGAGGCAAGAAGCCTCAACAACAATCACAACAGAGGAGTTTGTTTTCACAATGTCCAAAATGTTTAAAGTCGCACCCGGGAGAGTGCGGTCAGTACGAAGGAAAATGTTACAATTGCTTTGAGTCTGGTCACATGTTTCGAGACTGCCCGAAGCCGAAAGTTCATCGATGTTTTAATTGCAACAATCCTGGTCACATGGCAAGGGATTGCCCTACAGCGAAGAAAGAACCAGTCAAGGCAAGGCCCAGAATCTTCACGATGATAGAGCCTGAGGGAGAAGATCGAGCAGCCGTTATTTCAGGTACTGTATTTGTTAATTCGGTGCCTGCATTTACTTTGATAGATTCAGGAGCGTCCCATTCCTTCGTAGCGGTAGCATTTGTGGCGAAAGTACAGTTAGAGGTAGAGCCGACGGAAAGTGCGTATACTGTGCAATTACCATCCGGCGAGTATATGCATTCTGCACAGGTAGTTCCTAACAGTTTGGTGACAGTCAGAAGGAAGACTTTACCTGCTGATTTAATTGTTATGGGGATAACCGGGTATGATGTGATACTCGGTATGGATTGGCTGTTTCGGCACCATGCGACGATTGATTGCAGAGCAGGGATTGTAAATTTCCAACCTCCGAGCGGTGAAGATTTTTCTTTTCAAGCTTTGAAGAACATGAAGAGGTTCTCAGTTATGGCACCCATGGATGCTCGGAAATCTGTTATTGGTGAGTTTACGTGTTTTCTTGCCACTATTGTAGATTCTCAGTCTTTGGTAGAAGTTAAGCTTCAGGAAATAGATATTGTTCGTTATTTTCCTGAAGTGTTTTTAGATGATTTGCTTGGTCTACCTCCGGACCGGGAAATCGAGTTCGCAATTGACACTTATCCTGGAGCAGAGCCGGTGTCGAAGAATCCTTACAGGTTGGCTCCTCCTGAGTTGAAAGAACTGAAAAAGCAATTGGAGGAATTGGTCGATAAGGGCTTTATACGCCCTAGTTTTTCGCCCTGGGGAGCGCCCGTGCTATTTGTTAAGAAGAAGGACGGGTCACTTCGAATGTGCATTGATTACCGGGAGTTGAACAAACTAACGGTGAAAAACAAATATCCATTGCCAAGGATAGATGATTTGTTTGATCAGCTGCAAGAAGCCCGGATATTTTCTAAGATTGATCTGAGATCGGGATACTACCAATTGAAAGTCAGATCGCAGGATATCCCGAAAACGGCTTTCAGGACTCGGTATGGACATTATGAGTTCCTGGTTATGTCGTTTGGTTTGACGAATGCTCCAGCTGCCTTTATGGACCTAATGAATTGAGTGTTCAGAGAATATCTCGATAAGTTTGTGATTGTATTTATTGATGATATTTTAGTTTATTCCCGTGATGAAGAGGAGCATAAAGAGCATTTGAGAATAGTTTTGGCAATCCTGAAGCGGCATCAACTATATGCTAAATTATCTAAATGCGAATTTTTGTTAACTAAGGTGCATTTTCTTGGCCACGTTATTAGCAGTGGCAGAATATCAGTGGATCCGGCCAAGATTCAGTCAATTAATGAATGGCCTCAACCGAAGAATGTTAGCGAGATTCGGAGTTTTCTGGGATTGGCGGGCTATTACAGAAGATTTATTGAAGGTTTTTCGAAAATAGCAGCACCTATGACTCGGCTGACACGAAAAGACGTGAAGTATGAAAGGTCTGAAGAGTGTGAGTTAAGTTTTCAGACATTGAAACAGCGATTGACTACAGCTCTGATTTTGACGTTGCCTGTAGCTGAGGAGAAGTTTTGTATTTATTGCGATGCCTCTCTGATTGGTCTGGGTTGTGTGCTTATGCAAAAGGACAGGGTGATTGCCTATGCTTCTCGACAATTGAAGCCTTATGAGAAGAATTATCCAACCCATGATTTGGAGTTAGCTGCTGTGGTGTTTGCTTTGAAAATCTGGAGGCATTATTTATATGGTCAGCAGTGCGAGGTATATTCAGATCATAAAAGTCTGAAATATCTTTTCACTCAGAAGGAACTGAATATGAGACAACGGCGGTGGTTAGAGTTCGTGAAGGACTATGATCTGGAGATTAAATACAACCCAGGGAAGGCCAATGTAGTTGCAGATGCTTTAAGTCGCGTTTCTACATCCGTTGCAGCCATGAAGGTGGAGATGTCTAGGGAGTTGAACACGGAGTTTCAGAGATTTGATTTAGAGTTAATTTCTGATGTAACTGCTGTGTTATCAGCTTTATCTCTGAAGCCTACCATTTTGGAGAAAATCAGAGAAGCTCAGCCGAGCGATGCGGAGTGCAATAAATTTAAGCTGAGTATGGTGTCTGATGATAGGACGGAGTTCAGCTACTCGGACGATGGTATCTTGAAGTTCCGTGATCGGTGGTATGTTCCGAGCAGCGAACAGCTTCGGAGGGAGATTTTAGCTGAAGCTCATTCGTCGAGGTTTTCTGTGCACCCTGGCAGTACGAAGATGTACAGGGATCTCAAGCAGCACTACTGGTGGCCCGGCATGAAGAAGTCAGTGGCTGAATTCGTGGAAACATGTTTGATCTGTCAGCAGGTGAAGGCAGAGCATCAGAGACCTGCTGGAAAGTTGCAGCCATTGCCGGTTCCTGAGTGGAAGTGGGACCAGATTTCCATGGATTTCGTTGTTGGATTGCCTAGGACGACGAAAGGATTTGATGGCATATGGGTGATCGTAGATCGTTTGACGAAGTCAGCCCATTTTCTGCCAGTGAAGATGACATACAGTATGGATCAGTTTGCCGAACTCTACTTATAGGAGATCTTGAGATTACATGGTGTGCCGACTTCGATTGTATCTGACAGGGACCCAAGGTTCACTTCAAAATTTTGGAAGAGTCTACATAAAGCGATGGGGACTCAATTGAACTTCAGCACTGCTTTTCATCCTCAGACGGACGGACAATCTGAGCGTACTATTTAGACTCTTGAGGATATGCTCCGAGCGTGTGTGTTGGAATTTCAGGGTTCCTGGAGTAGGTATATACCTTTGGTGGAGTTCTCGTATAACAATAGTTATCAGGATACTATTGGAATGGCTCCGTACGAGGCTCTATACGGAAGGAAGTGCAGATCGCCTCTTTATTGGGACGAAGTCGGAGAATCTGGTTTGATTGGACCGGAGATTGTTCAGCAAATGACAGATAAGATCCAGTTCATTCGGCAGCGTATTTTGACAGCTCAGAGTCGCCAAAAGAGTTATGCAGATGGTAGGAGGCGGGAGCTGGAGTTTGAGATAGGAGATGAGGTGTTCTTGAAGATATCGTCGTTTAAGGGTGTGATGAGATTCGGGAAGAGAGGGAAGTTGACTCCGAGATATGTTGGTCCATTCCCGATTGTAAAGCGAATAGGAAAGACGGCGTATCAATTAGAGTTGCCTGCTTCTATGGAGGGTGTGCATGATGTATTTCACGTATCGATGCTGCGAAAGTGCCTTAGGGATCCATCGCATGTCGTGGTGCAACAGGACATCGATGTACAGCCTACATTGTCCTACGAGGAGAAACCGGTGGAAATATTGGATTACACAGTGAAGAAATTGCGCAACAAGGACATTCCACTGGTGAAAGTGCTGTGGCGCAACCACAACGTTGAGGAGGCAACGTGGGAGCGTCAACAGGACGTGATGAAGCGCTATCCTGAGCTCTTCAGGTACGCAAATTTTGAGGACAAAATTTTTGTAAGGAGGGTGGATTGTAACACCCGGAAAATTTTGACTACGTGTCTAGATCTAAGTTAGTGATGTATGAGAGTGCTTTGTGAGGGGTTTAGAAGGTTATTAGAAGAGCAAGGTGATTAGTGGAAAGTTTGACAAGTCAAACCCAATTGTGATTGGTGGAGAGTTTGAGTGTGACTTTTCAATGTGTCAATGTGTGTTAACCAATCAAATTGTGAAGGTGATGGGAAGAAAAAGTGGTGGTTTAGAGGTGGGTTTGGCGTTGGATTAAAGGTGAAAAGGGGAGGGTTAAATGGTAAATTGACTTGGTGAATTAAATGAAGGAATAAAAAGAAAAGAAATGGTTTATTTTTCACTCATCTTCCTCTCCTCCATCGTGTCTCTCTCCTTTCCTCCATAGCCAACGACTCTCTTCCTCCTTTCTTCATTTCTTCAAGTGATTGCAAGGTAAATTTACATGGGTTTTAGTTTATGTGCTATGGGATGAAGTTTGGAAGAGTTTTTAGGGTGTGTTGGGTGGTTTTAGGGAGAGTTAGAAAACCCTAGGTTAGGGATTCCGAAAATCTGAGTTGAAATGTTAGATTTCTTTCTTATTTTGATGATTTGGTTGTTGAATGACTTAGTTTAAGTCGTTGGAGTGGTTGGATTGAAGATTGGAAGTGAAAGTGTGAAAAATCAGTTTTTACCCTAAAGTGCACCGGTTCTGTTTTGGCATGTCCGACTTAGCCCATGTGTTTGGATGGTTGATTTGAGTGATTCAATGGATAGTAGACGTGTAGAGGTTTCCGAGTTGGATTGGCACGTCGAAATCCGTTGTAAAACAAGGGAGTTATAACCGTTTGAAGTTAGACGGTCAATTTTGGGGTAAAGATCGGGTTGGGGGTTGTGTTATAGTTCTATTAGTTAGGTTAAGAATTTCATTAGAGTTTGTAAATTTCTAAGTTGATTTCTCATTATTTTTAGGTGATCGAACGTGTGATTTTGTTGGACGGAGTGAACGAGAAAGTATCGAGCAGCAACCAGGTAAGTAGTAGATGAGTGTTTGTTGCCTTCGGGCCTACACCATAGAACGGTAGGGATTGGTTGTTTGTTTGTTATGTTTTGCTTTTGTTATGCATCGGGTGTCATGCATCATTGTTTTCTAAACTACGAAATCACGAGTTTTTGCATGTTTGAGTGGTGAGGATGATGTGGAAGAAAGATAAGAAGTGATATGCAACTTGGTCTCGAGCAGAATAGCTTCGTCGGGCAAGTGGCTCGTTGAGCACCCCGCGAGGGATTCTATTCGAGATGCCCTGTTAATGTATGTAATGCGTCGTGAGTACGAATTCCTCGACCTGTTCGTGCTTGAAGTGCACAATGAGGATTCTACGATCGATTGGGGGAGATTCGTGTTGGCCGTCCTGGACTGTGTTGGGACGTGTGCCTCCGGTCTAGCTCCGTGGATCAAGGCGTGGTCGTCCTGGACTGTGTGGGGGCGTGTGCCTACTTGATTCACTTGAAAGTGAAAGATAATTGCAACCGAAATGAAAAGAAAGCAACAGAGTGTGTAGAAACTGCATGTTAGGGTTGAGTCGAGCATTTAGTGTGTTGTTGTGCATTATTTCCCTACTTGCTAAGCATTAGGCTTATCTTTTTGTGTTCTGTGGTGTAGGTGACGAGTGTTATACAGGTGAGGTCGATGAGACAGCTCAGGATTAGGCCGCAGTCGGAGGAGTACGCAGTCCGCCGGTTCAGGCTGTTGTCGGGGCGTTTGGACCACTGTTCCTCGGGTAGTGTGGGAGGTGAACATTTTGATAGATGGTTGTTTTCGCGTTCGTAATGTTTTTGTATGTTGGAAGTAAGATAGAACAAGTGGTGAACGGTTTGTTATAAAGGTTTTAGTACCGGTTGTATAGTTTCGTGGTAAATGATTTTATTATGTGTGTCGTTTTGGTTGAAACTATTTTTGTAATGGTTGTTAGTGTTTGGGGTTTGAAATAGTATATTTTGCTGTAAATTTTCAGGTTTTGGTTTAAAGAAATTTAGGCGTTACGCCGCCCGTTTTGGTTTTAAAATAACTAACGTCGGGTTAAATTTTCTATTTTTGTATTTCTCTGTTTGAAGTCGGTTTTCCAAAATTTTTATGGGCTTTGAAGGTTTAGGTGTCGGGAAGGTATGTTTAAATTTTCGGAATTTTTGGAGTTGTTTTAGTCGTGGAAAAAATGAAGGAAGAGAAGGTAAGTCAAAAGTCGGGGAAAAAGTCAAGTTTTTGGGCGTTTTGGGGGCAAAAACCCGAGGAGGTGGCGAGTGGACGCCGTGGGGAGGCGAGCAATCGCCTCTGGGGCAATTTTTGGCGAAAACGGCAGAGAAGGTGGCGAGTAATCGCCACCGGGAGGCGAGTAATCGCCTCCGACACAGGCCAGGCGCGCAAGGGCGCGCATCAAGCGCGCTCTGTGCGCGCGCTAGGGGCGCGTGGCGCGCGCGCGGCGCCCAGCAGCGCCCCTCCTTGTTTTTTTTTAAATTTTTTTTTTAAAACTTCATTTTTCCAAACCATTTTAACCCGACATTTTTCCAACGTATTTCAAAGTATTTTAGAAACACTTTCCAAGAAAAATTGAGGGTTCGGAAAACCCGAAAACCGAGTCGGGAATTTTATTTAAATTACTTTTAAACGTCGTTTAAACACGGGATTTGGTTTCAACGTAACGCACCGGGCCCGGGGCGGGTTCGGGGCGCTACACAACAAGCTTTGTAACGCCCCCGAACTCGCCCCAGCTCGGTGCGCTACTTTGCACAACCATCTCCATGTTTAAAACGTAATTTAAAATAATTTTTAATAATCTTTTGACTCGATTTTTGGGTTTTTTGAACCCTAAAAAATGGTTGGAAAACGTGCATAAAATACGTGCAAAACGTGTCAGAAAAGATCGGGTTAAAACATATTTGAAAACCAAAAATTTTGAAAAAAAATCGGGCAGGCCACCATGGGCGCGGTGCGCGATCGATAAACAGATGGAGCTGCTGATCGATCGGTGTTGGGCGTTGCGCGTGCCCTGCCACTCTTCCAGCGCCCTGCGCGCGCCAACCTTCACTTTTCTCTCATTTTCTTCAAACCATTCACATCTAAACTACCCAAAATTTACCCCAAACGTTCCCGACATTCCCGACCCCTTGACATGTAAAAATCTTGGAAAACCGACTCCAATCTTTCAGCAAAAATGTAAAAATATTTTAAAACGAACATCGTTTATTATCGAGCAATATAACGACTAAATTTCCTGAAAATCGAAACTTGAAAATAAAACAGTTTATAAAACATATTCAAACCCATTCCAAATAACATGTACAAGAGTTTATAAAATACCATCTTTACACAAATAAAATCCATAAACTACCAAAATACAAATCACCCACACCTCCCTAAGACCATGGTTGAGACGTCCCAACAACTGCCCGCAGCGGCATACAGCGTATATCACCAACTGCATCCCAATCCTAACTTTCCTTATAACTCTCACCTGTAATGACTTCACCACCTACACCACAGAACACAAAACATAAGCCTAATGCTTAGTAAGTAAGGAAAATGGATGCAAACACAGTCAATGTACACATAACCCTCACACACAACACTAACACATGCAGTTTCTAACTCTCGGTTGTGTTCATCTCGTTCTCGTTTCGTTAATCTTTCACTTTCATGCGTTAGTCAAGCGGATACCTATCCTATCTAGATGGTCACGCGTTGACCCAACAGAGATAGATCAGAGGCACACATCGTGTTCACACATGGGACGGCCATACACGATCTTCTCCCACGTGGATCATAGAACCACGTTTATAATCACGACAACTTACGTATTTTCAGCCGTCCATCCCTTGTAGACACCTCCTGAATTGCCATCTTTCAGGCACCAATTTGCGACGAGGCGACCCCACAAGATACCCCCGTGCATCTTTTGTTGTAACCTCCCGAATTGCCATATTTCAAGCACTATTTCACGACGAGGCTACACTGCAAAAGACCACCATACATCTTTTGTGGAAATCTCTCGAATTGCCATCTTTCATGCACTAATTCGCGACGAGGCAACTCCACAAAAGACCCCATTACCTTACATATTTTCATTTCAAACCATGTCAAAACTCGTATTTTCGTAACTCAAACCATGATGCATGTCACACTATGCTCAACACAAAACAAAACACAACAAACAAACAACCAAACATCCCTACCGTTCCGTGGTATAGGCCCGAAGGCAAAAGTCACACATCCACTACTTACTTGTTGCCCCGCATGTATTTGTTCACTTCAACTAGGCTAAAAGCTCGCTCGTCAACCTAGCACATTAAGGAAAATGATTTAGCAACATGCTAGCAATTCTAAACTAAGTCCAAATCAACACCATTCACCATATTTAAATAACATCACAAAACCCGAATTGTCCTACAATTTCTATCGTCCAACTTCAATCGGCCATAACTCCCTCGTTTTTCAACGGATTTCGATGAGTCACCCCATTCCGTAAACCTCTCCACGTCTACTATCCATGGAAACCAATAAATTTAACAACTAATCAACCATGACTGATCGAACATAGCAAAACAGAACAGGCAACCTTGATTCCAAAAACCGGTTTTTACACAACACTCACCTATTCTCTCATCTAACTTCATAAACCATCCAAACTAACCTATCTAACATTTAAACCAACAAATTTGGGAAGAGAACTAGCAATTGAAACAAAAAATTTGGATCCCTCCATTAGGGTTTTCCAAACCCTAACCAAATTCACTCAAAACACTCTAAAAATATCAAAAACTTACACTAAAATGCATTACCATTAAAACACAATAAAAACTTACCCTAAAACCTTGCTAATCTCCACCAAATGAAACTTGAAATTTCAGCAATGGAGGAGAGCTAGGGAAATCGTGGAAGAGGGAGAGGAAAACTAATGAGGATTGCCCTTTTACTCCTCCCACTTTTCCTCATTTATAACACATTTTCTTCCTCTTTTAAACTTTTCCATAAGACTTTTAGAAATTAAAAATAAACCCTCCCCCTTGCATCCACATTCAATCCAACGCATGCATTCTACTTAACTTACATTCACTTCCTTTTCTTCTCTTTTATATATTTTCAACTAAACAATTAAAACCCTAACCTCTTTTCTTAATAGCTTTTCACTTCCAAATTCACTTTCTAATTCAATTTGCTAGAATATTATTAGGACTATGACTAACTTTAAACTCTCACGACACACCCTAACTAGGGCTACGTACTTTACGGAAATTTTTCGGATATTACAATCCACTCTCCTTACAAAAATTTTGTCCTCCAAATTTGCGTACGTTAGTTATTCATTAAATTACTCACTCCATATAACTCTTCTAACAGAAATACTCATACGTCCATTGACTTTAATCTAAACACTCATCACTCGTACTCTCAACCCCGCTAACTTAATTTCAACTTTAACTTTTCTCGAGCTCAGTTCATCTAATTCCTCACTTCACACTTCCGTGTCTATCAAACATGTACCTAACTTATTTCAACCCTCAAAGTATCCTCACTCACGTAACACTAAAAATCTACAGAGTAAACTTCTTATTGTAAGTCCTCAATTTAAAATTCCTCTTTATTTTACTATTCCATTTCGAATTTATCACTTCCATCTCATGCACCTATTTACCTTGAACCAATACGACATCTCGTTATTCATTCTAACATCATCCACGTACTCCGAATTCTCACTATATAAATCAATCTACTATGCTCTCGAAGTACTAACCGAGTTCTCATAATTACCTTCACTATACTCAATTCATTCCACTTCTATTTCAGTCATCACCATATACTCTCAAAGTCTTAGGTTTGGTGTATACCTACTTCGACTCCAACCCATACCCACTACTTAAAACTTTCTACATCAATATCCCTAAAATTTTTCTTCTCATAATTCTTATCTCCAGGTTTCCTTTCTATGGTTCTATAATGAGGATTTTTTTTTATCCATTCTCTCTAAACTAATCCTCATAGCTGCATTTACTATTCTGAATCTCATCCACAATCATCTTGATCATTCCTCGAGGATTGTCAACTCTCTATAATTCTAATTGGGGTCATTCTAAACTATACACCCCAACGCTCAATAATCCCTACAATTATTGATTTCACTATACTTAACTATCACTTAACTTTTCTAACTTAAACTTCCTTCTAGGTTTTTCTCTAATAGCACTCATCCAAATTTCCCCGCCTGTCCAAGTCCTCAAGCCTAGCACTACTCTTGCAGGTCCTCTAATTTAACGTTGGGTAGTCTGTAAAGATATAACCTTTTTCATTACCATCGAAATATCGGTCCGATCTTATCTCGCACACACCACAGCAAAACTCTTTTGAATACTTCCAACTTCAATCCTCGGCCACCTATCTAATTTGTCGCGCCGGAGCAACCTCTTTAAAGCATCTATCGTAACCAATAGCCCTAAATTTCTTTCATGACGTTACTTCTTCCCTTACTAGAGTCCTAACAGTATCCCACCAACCAACATCCAACTAACTTCACTTTCCAACTTAACTTTACTACGAAAGTGCTACCACCAAAAATATACGGCACACCCCAACCTATCCATGTAAAAACAGCCACTGCATTACAAGTACCATACATGAGGTCACGGTTTGATCCTGTGTGTTGCTTTAGCTAGACCCTTCTTTGCTATAGGACAATTCTTAGCTATATGCTCAGGCTCGTTGCAATTGAAGCACCGGTTGGTCTTTGGCTTTGGATAATCTAGGGCAACATGGTCAGTTCCAAAGCAGTTAAAACACCTTCCCGCATATTGTCTGCACTCTCCTGGATGAAATTTCAAACACTTAGGACATTGCGAAAAACTTCTCCTTTGCTGCTATCGCGGCTTCTTTCCTTCTCTTTGGTCACTTAAAATTTCTCCCAGCCTTTTAGTCCCCTGAGGCTGTGAGGAAGATTCATCTCGACTCATCTGGGCTGTAATCTCTTTAAACATTCTTTTCAGGACTTCAACTGGTTTAACGCACTTGTCCTCAGCCTCCTTCACCTCTAAGGCTTTAGCTATCACTCTCGTGAAGGATACTCCTTCAATCCCGTAAGTCTTCACTAACCTGTATATGTCCAGCTTTAGACCTTACACAAACTGAAATACTTTATCCTCCTCCCGGCTCATCATATGGCTAGCAAACCGAGACAAAGATTCAAACTGTCTTATATACTCTCCAACGGACCCAGTCTGCTTCAGCTGTAAGAATTCCATTCTCTTGGTCGCTTGAACTGTCCGGTTGTAATATTTGTAGAAAAACAAATCCTTGAATTCTTGCCAAGTTAAACCCTGAGGACCGGTGGTAGCCTCCACCGTTTCCCACCAGCTCTGCGCGTCGTTAACCAAGTGGAATGTTGCGCACTTTACTTTATTCCATTCCACCACCTCAGCATACCTAAACATATTCTTGATCGTATAAACTCATCTCTCAATAGTTGTTGGATCTGTTAACCGGCCCTCAAACATCGGAGGCTTCAATTTTTGAAACTTGTCCCCACTAGCACTAGCTCCGATATTTCCCGGTCCTCCCAGACCTATAAGCGATCCAACCAATTCGACTTGCCTCCCAACCATCTCTGCTTGCCTACTGACCAACTCAGTAAGAAGCTTGACTGACTCTTCAAGTTCACTTCTTGGTTGCCTTGGTTGTCCTACGTTCCTCAGCATTTTGGTTCTAATCTTGTACAGGGTTAAAACAATCTAATCTTAGATATAAATGACTAAAAAAGGAAAGAAATACTTACAGTCAATGAAACACGTTGCATGGCGGCCGACATTGTCAGGTAATCCTTTGGATGACTTGACCATTTTTGCTCTGATACCATCTTGTAACGCCACCAAACTCGTCCCGGCTCGGTGAGCTACTTTGCAAAATAATCCCCACGTTTAAAATGTAATTTAAAATAATTTTTGACAAATTTTTGACTCGATTTTTGGGTTTTTCGAACACTAAAAATGGTTAGAAAACGTGCATAAAATACGTGCAAAACGTCTCAAAAAAGATCGGGTTAAAAGATATTTGAAAACCAAAAATTATGAAAAAAAATTGGGCAGGCCACCATGGGCCCCGCGCGTGCAGCAGCGAACAGCACGCACCCACTGCGCGCGTGCCACGTCACGTGCGCAGCAGCGCACCGCGCGCGCCATATCCCGGGCATTGGTGCCGATTGATCGGCACCCTCTCGGGTGCGCGATTGATGAACAGGATGAGTTGCCAATCGATCAGCGCTGCGCGCCGATCGATCGGCACTGGGCGCCGCGTGCACCCGGCCCGCGCCCTGCACGCTCTTCCAACGCCATGTGCACGCCAACCTTCAGCCACCAGTGCACTTCTTTCACTTTTCTCTCATTTTCTTCAAACCATTCACATCCAAACTACCTAAAATTTACCCCAAACGTTCCCGACATTCCCTGTGACGACCCCAACCCGATCAGGGCCGCCACGGACTTGCCATGACATAATCATTACCTAAGCCCTCGTATTTTTCTCGTAAACTTTTTCATTTTTACTTTAAACATAACCCAAAACCCTTAAACAAACTAACCCTAACGTAACCTTAACTTTAAACTCTCGTAACCACGTAAATTTTTCTTTTTATATCACTCATAACGTTTCGACTTCTAAACCATTAAATCGAAGTCTCGGATTGTTGAAATCCCTTAAAATCACTCGTTCCTCGATCATCAAAACATGACACTAATATAACCTACAATTTCAGACAAATTCAAGAAAACGAACTGCATGGATCGCTCTAAAAATCGAGCTTATCCTTACCTGTTAAAAAAAACCCAAGCAGTTCCAGTATATTTCTAAAATTAAGACTCTACATTCTAAACAATCTACTACCACTATATATATCAAAACTCAACCTTTCATACGTTTTTCTATCAAATCATCCGATCCACATACTTAAGCACTCTCATACTTTCACAAACAAATCTCAATCAAATCCTCAAAACAAACATCGAGCATAAACACGAAATTCCCTAGAACATCACCAAAGACATACATTAGCCAATCATTAAAAATAGCTACATCCACTATAAAATTTCCTGAACATTAAACTTAACTATACGCCCTAAAATCCATCATCTTTCTAACCAACAAAAGCTAACTCACATCATTCGACATACATCATTCAAGCCATCGGATCATCAAGCCAAAACACTCTCTGCCGCCACGAGCTCCGCCACCGACCATCTATACTTGGTCATCGTGAAGAGGTTCCTCACCTTCGTTCCTGTCACCTACATCATACAATAACTACATTAACCCTAATGCTTAGTAAGGAGCGTGCTAAACATGACATTTCATATATATATGCATGACATTTATAAAACATTTTCGTTTCATTTCTTTTAAACCGTTTTCTTGCCCCGTAGTACATTCATGACTTGCCCCGTAGTACATTCATGACTTGCCCCGTAGTACATTCGTGACTTGCCCCGTAGTACATTCATGACTTGCCCCGTAGTTCATTCATCATTCATCATTCATCATTCATCATTCATCATTCATCATTCATCATTCATCATTCATATCATCATCATTCATCATTCATCATTCTCATTCATCATTCTCATTCATCATTCTCATTCATCATTCTCATTCATCATTCTCATTCATCATTCATCATTCATCATCATCATTCATCATCATCATTCATCATTCATCATTCATCATTCATCATCATCATTCATCATTCTCATTCATCATTCATCATTCATCATCATCATTCATCATTCTCATTCATCATTCTCATTCATCATTCTCATTCATCATTCTCATTCATCATTCTCATTCATCATTCATCATCATCATTCATCATCATCATTCATCATTCTCATTCATCATTCTCATTCATCATTCTCATTCATCATTCTCATTCATCATTCATCATTCTCATTCATCATTCTCATTCATCATTCATCATTCATCATCATCATTCATCATCATCATTCATCATCATCATTCATCATTCATCATTCATCATTCATCATCATCATTCATCATTCATCATTCTCATTCATCATTCTCATTCATCATTAATCTCCTATTAGGAAATGCTTCCTAAAATTTCCATTTTCTTCATTCGGGCATAACTAAACTCTTATTTTCTTAAAAACATCTTAAACTACAGATTTATAGCTTAATCTAACTAAAATCTAACTAAACGGGCCACTATTTGGGTTTGGTAAAAACCGACCCGAAACTCAAACGTACATAACTTTTGCGTCGGTTATCGGAAATCGAACGATTCCAGCGCCACGTACTCTCTAATAACCTATTTTATCTGCCAAAAGGAATTTTAAAACAAATGACCGTAGCTAGGTCAATTTGTGCAGAAACCCGAAAATGCCCTTTCGCGGAAATTTTTTCCCCTTTTTATTTTGCATCAAATGCCATCAATTTCTTCACCAATCAACCACATAGACATCATCATCATTCATCATCATCATTCATCATTCTCATTCATCATTCTCATTCATCATTCATCATCATCATTCATCATTCTCATTCATCATTCTCATTCATCATTCTCATTCATCATTCATCATTCATCATCATCATTCATCATTCATCATTCTCATTCATCATTCATCATCATCATTCATCATCATCATTCATCATCATCATTCATCATTCATCATCATCATTCATCATCATCATTCATCATCATCATTCATCATTCTCATTCATCATTCATCATTCTCATTCATCATTCTCATTCATCATTCATCATTCTCATTCATCATTCTCATTCATCATTCATCATCATCATTCATCATTCTCATTCATCATTCTCATTCATCATTCTCATTCATCATTCTCATTCATCATTCATCATTCTCATTCATCATTCATCATTCTCATTCATCATTCTCATTCATCATTCATCATTCTCATTCATCATTCATCATTCTCATTCATCATTCATCATTCATCATCATCATTCATCATTCTCATTCATCATTCATCATTCTCATTCATCATTCTCATTCATCATTCTCATTCATCATTCATCATTCTCATTCATCATTCATCATTCTCATTCATCATTCTCATTCATCATTCTCATTCATCATTCATCATTCTCATTCATCATTCATCATTCTCATTCATCATTCTCATTCATCATTCTCATTCATCATTCTCATTCATCATTCATCATTCTCATTCATCATTCTCATTCATCATTCATCATTCATCATCATCATTCATCATTCATCATTCTCATTCATCATTCTCATTCATCATTCTCATTCATCATTCATCATTCTCATTCATCATTCTCATTCATCATTCTCATTCATCATTCATCATCATCATTCATCATCATCATTCATCATCATCATTCATCATCATCATTCATCATTCATCATCATCATTCATCATTCATCATCATCATTCATCATTCTCATTCATCATTCATCATTTAATCTGCCAAAAGGAATTTTAAAACAAATGACCGGAGCTAGGTCAATTTTGCAGAAACCCGAAAATGCCCTTTCTCGGAAATTTTCCCCTTTTTTATTTTTCATCAAATTCCATCAATTTCTTCACCAATCAACCACATATACACTCAATTAACAATATCTAACCTAAAATCGAAGCTACATTAAGCAAAACCCAAGTTGCCCTAATTGGGCATTCACTGAATTTTGCCCAAATCAGGCTCGACACGGCCAATCAACAATAGCCGGCCCTAGGGTTGGCAAACCCACGCCGGAAGTGACCGAAAACGGCCGGCGATCGGAGCTCAATCGAGCTCACCACTGCCAGCCCCAAACCGAGCCGAAAAAGAGGGAGAAAACCGAGCCATAACGTCGGTTTAGTGTGCGAAAACGGTCGGAGCCTGCAAGTCGCCGTCGACTGGCCGGAGAACGGCGAGAAATCACCGGCGTTTTCGTCGGAGGAGAGTCGCTCGTCCCCCCCCCCCTCCCCTGCGCCTTCGCTGCTCGGCATCGGGCTATCGAACGACAGAATGGCTTCGGCCATTCTGTCGTTTTGATTTTTATTTTTATAAAAAAAACATTAATAATAATAATTATAAAACTAAAACTATTTCTTTAATTTAAACTAGTTAATTACCATTTTACTCTCTCATTTTCGACCATTTTGAATTTCACTAAATCTCGTATATCTCCACAAATTCCAATTTAATCTTAGAGTTCTAACAAAACTCACCGTTCCCAAAACGGACTTATTTTGCTACTTTTGCAAATTGATATACTAAAAGGCTAAAACGGGAATTCTAACATTACTCTTCTCGATTTGGGTTTCTAAAATTTCACTTATTCTTCTACAAATTCCCGTAAATTTCTAGGGTCCTAATAAAACTATCCGCTCGCAAAACGGAGCTAATTTACTTATTTACGAAAATAGCCTTGGAGCGGAAACCCAAAAAAACTCGGGTGTTACATCCTTCCCTCCTTAATTGGAATTTTGTCCCCAAAATTATTTCTTGGTTAACCATCTAATTACTCACCCTCACATTATCTAAGTACGATGCTCGTAATACTAACCCTGACACCCTTATGGTCTTACTCACCATTTGGGCCTTGATAGCTTTCTTTATCTCCAAGGCTCTAAGTCTTTCCAACTACGCACTTCGCAATTCAATCGCTCATTCACTCATCGACTTTGACTTAATCCTTTGTCACTTAGAACCTCGAATTTCCTCTAACTTAACCTCGAGTTAAGTCCATTCAGCTTCTAACTCCTCAAAGCTTCCTCAATTATATGACACTAAGGACTTGATAATTAAATTTCTCATCCTAATTCTCCATTTCGATCTCTTCTCAACACTATTATCTTTTTCCCAAATCATCACTTTCACTTTTTAAACCTACTTACCTTGGGCAATCATAACATTTCCTTAGCTACTCTAATGCCATTCCTGTATACCGGGCAGTAATTACTAAATCTATTTCTTTATGCTTTTACAGTATCCACTAGGTCTCTATAATTATTTCCATTACGCTCGTTTTGTCCAACTTTTATCTCGGTCGTCATTAATAACTAACATCATCAATTACTAACAAATTCTTAAGTCTAAACCAATTCGTTAAACTATCCACCCAACACCTAAAAGAAAATGTGCATAAGCACTTCGACGTAACTTACAAGTCAACTTTACTAAACCTCAAGATCTACTCTCACTTCTAAGTTCACTTGGATAGCCTTCATGCAATTCTCCCTTCATTTCATCCAACATGCTCCAAATTTCTCTACCTTAACTACTTAACTCTTATTTCGAGTTTCCGTTCGATCTAGTAAAACTTCTTACTTACTCGTACTACACTATTCGAAATCCAAAGATCTACCTAACCGGTCATTTTATCTCACATCACACATTCTCTATTTTCTCAAGTCGCGATCTTCTTCACACACTTAAGCTTAGCTTATCATTCTTAACCTTAGCCATTTACAAAATCATTGGCTCTGACTTCGGTACATAAGGGTCGAGCCTTTGAGATTTCCTAATTTAATCTTATCTCGATGCACTTGAACATTATTTGTGCAATTTCTCGTCCTCCTCGTCCGGTGACCCATTAATCTATAAATCCGCACAACACTAACATTCGATTAAAATTTCAAATCTAAACCCTTTATTTAATTTAGATAATGTCCTAGACTTATTCTTAATATCACACTAAGACTTCCTCGAAAGTTACGAACTAATCTACTACTTGGTCATTTCTTCTAGTCGGGTTCATAATGTTCTCCTTAGCTTCTTCACAATAATTCATCTAACAATTTTCTTGTTAGCAAACTTGTTGTAGGTAGACCTACAACCTTAATCTAGATCTTCTAAAGTTCTTAAATCTTATTCTTCTATTTTCCCCAAAATTTAGAAGCATCCATACCCTTTAATGGAGCTAGGCATGCCATGACTCATACTACAAGCTCTATTTATTTTCAAGTCTCTAGGCAAACACCAAAGTGGTCGAGTTCACTTCCTTAAATTCTCACATGAATCGGCCTTCACTTAATTCCTTATAGGCTAAGCTTTCTAACTCACCTAATTTGATTGGTCACCACCTAAACTCTTCATTACGATCCACCTCTCGAGTCCTTTAAACACTAAAGTTCCTACTTCCATCTTGGAGGTAAGTCTCATGTCTGGGGTTCTTAACTTAAACTATATCAACTATAGACTCATTTCTTAACTCCGGCGTTCATAACTCAAGGAATCTAAAATCTTTTATCCTTGTTATATTTCCTATAATTGATACTTACCCTTGTCAATTCTCCAGCTCCTCTAATTTGAACGAGGTGTACTGGACCTCTAAACTTGACTTTCAATCTAGGGTGCTAAACCCTTCTTCAAAATTTTGTTACACTTCTTAGGCGTTTTCAATAATTTCAAACTCTCATACTTTGCCTTATATCCCTAGGTTAAGCAGCATCTAATTGCCTAACGCATCTTCTATTTATTGGTCACTCTTAATTTTACTAAGTCTTCTTTTCTATTTAGTGGCGGTCATAATCTTTTCACGTATCCATATCTGTCCTTCATTGCTTAGTCCTCTAAGATGGTACCTATCTCCTAGAGAACGTCCAAATTATATAAATTGAGCATCATCTATCGTATAACCTTAATCCCTTATTGTCTCTAAATTTATTAACTTAACAACTTTACCTCAATATCTCTGTTCTCTTCACTAATATTTACTAAGTCAAATGCTTCTATTCGACAGTTTACCTAAGATAGACTTTTGGTTATTACCTTCATTTAAATACTTAGGGGATTCGTCAAACCGTTAGATCTCTTAAGTCGTATCCCTCCAACGGTAACAAATTCTAAGTATGTGCACACTTGCACAATTATCCCAGGTTATTCATCTCAATGCGTAACTTTCTCTATTCTCTATTCTCTTTTTATCCAATATACGAAAGTCACGTTTCAAACCCCTACTCTAATTACACATCTACTCCAAAGCTCCTTATTTTATCAATCGTCATTATATGAATATACCTAGAATAACCGATGGTTGAGTGTTTCCTTCCTCCTTGATCAAGGTATACATCCTCGGAGGACAACACGGTGGTATATTATTCGGTCCTAGACAATCTTTGGCCTTGTGCCCCACCTTGTCGCACCGAAAACATCGACCGGAATGCAACTTGCACTCCCACCGGATGACACATCGCATAAAAAACCTTATCTACCTCCTTCACCTTAATAATGTCAAACAATCTTTCCATTGCTTGAACCTACACCTCGGCCTGCATGGGATCTATAGCACATTCATCAAATATCGGAGGTCGAACTGCCTAGTTCGTTCACTACCCTGGTTCCATGAAGTACTATCTTGTCTATTACCATTTCCATCTCGGTTGAGTAAGATCTCTACTTGTTCTGACCATTGGTGCATTACGTTCATAAGCTGACTAATGGATTTCTCCTCGAGTTTTCTAGGTGCTTTCGGCATTTTCTTGTTCCTAGACACATTAAGAAACACATGCAAAATAAACAATCTAGAATCATACATAAACTTAAACACTTATAGTCGATGGAGAGTCCTCGTGCGGCGGTGTGTTTTTGGCAGACATATCACAGAACTCGCTTTTAAAACTCTGTCTCTCTGATACCATAACTGTGACGACCCCAACCCGATCAGGGCCGCCACGGACTTGCCGTGATATAATCATTACCTAAGCCCTCGTATTTTTCTCGTAAACTTTTTCATTTTTACTTTAAACATAACCCAAAACCCTTAAACAAACTAACCCTAACGTAACCTTAACTTTAAACTCTCGTAACCACGTAAATTTTTCTTTTTATATCACTCATAACGTTTCGACTTCTAAACCATTAAATCGAAGTCTCGGATTGTTGAAATCCCTTAAAATCACTCGTTCCTCGATCATCAAAACATGACACTAATATAACCTACAATTTCAGACAAATTCAAGAAAACGAACTGCATGGATCGCTCTAAAAATCGAGCTTATCCTTACCTGTTAAAAAAAACCCAAGCAGTTCCAGTATATTTCTAAAATTAAGACTCTACATTCTAAACAATCTACTACCACTATATATATATCAAAACTCAACCTTTCATACGTTTTTCTATCAAATCATCCGATCCACATACTTAAGCACTCTCATACTTTCACAAACAAATCCCAATCAAATCCTCAAAACAAACATCGAGCATAAACACGAAATTCCCTAGAACATCACCAAAGACATACATTAGCCAATCATTAAAAATAGCTACATCCACTATAAAATTTCCTGAACATTAAACTTAACTATACGCCCTAAAATCCATCATCTTTCTAACCAACAAAAGCTAACTCACATCATTCGACATACATCATTCAAGCCATCGGATCATCAAGCCAAAACACGCTCTGCCGCCACGAGCTCCGCCACCGACCATCTATACTTGGTCATCGTAAAGAGGTTCCTCACCTTCGTTCCTGTCACCTACATCATACAATAACTACATTAACCCTAATGCTTAGTAAGGAGCGTGCTAAACATGACATTTCATATATATATGCATGACATTTATAAAACATTTTCGTTTCATTTCTTTTAAACCGTTTTCTTGCCCCGTAGTACATTCATGACTTGCCCCGTAGTACATTCATGACTTGCCCCGTAGTACATTCGTGACTTGCCCCGTAGTACATTCATGACTTGCCCCGTAGTTCATTCATCATTCATCATTCATCATTCATCATCATTCATCATTCATCATTCATCATTCATCATTCATCATTCATCATTCATCATTCATCATTCATCATTCATCATTCATCATTCATCATTCATCATTCATCATTCATCATTCATCATTCATCATTCATCATTCATCATTCATCATTCATCATTCATCATTCATCATTCATCATTCATCATTCATCATTCATCATTCATCATTCATCATTCATCATTCATCATTCATCATTCATCATTCATCATTCATCATTCATCATTCATCATTCATCATTCATCATTCATCATTCATCATTCATCATTCATCATTCATCATTCATCATTCATCATTCATCATTCATCATTCATCATTCATCATTCATCATTCATCATTCATCATTCATCATTCATCATTCATCATTCATCATTCATCATTCATCATTCATCATTCATCATTCATCATTCATCATTCATCATTCATCATTCATCATTCATCATTCATCATTCATCATTCATCATTCATCATTCATCATTCATCATTCATCATTCATCATTCATCATTCATCATTCATCATTCATCATTCATCATTCATCATTCATCATTCATCATTCATCATTCATCATTCATCATTCATCATTCATCATTCATCATTCATCATTCATCATTCATCATTCATCATTCATCATTCATCATTCATCATTCATCATTCATCATTCATCATTCATCATTCATCATTCATCATTCATCATTCATCATTCATCATTCATCATTCATCATTCATCATTCATCATTCATCATTCATCATTCATCATTCATCATTCATCATTCATCATTCATCATTCATCATTCATCATTCATCATTCATCATTCATCATTCATCATTCATCATTCATCATTCATCATTCATCATTCATCATTCATCATTCATCATTCATCATTCATCATTCATCATTCATCATTCATCATTCATCATTCATCATTCATCATTCATCATTCATCATTCATCATTCATCATTCATCATAATGCTCATAAATAGTTCGTATGCACTTTAGTAAACATGATGCATGAGGAGACATACACATAAGGAAAACCTATCACATGAGTACTAACATACACGTAAGGAAAACTTATCGAATGAACGCTACCTAATTCGCTAAGGCACTACTTAACTACCCGTCGTTCCTTAGCTACCCGTATGACCACTTTCTTCATAACAATCAACATTTTCAACATTGTACGACGTAGGGCCTTAGTGGCCAGAAAGCCTAACGCTCACTTACCTGGCGTCCGTAGTAAGCCGAGCACCGTCCAAAAGTCATCTCCACCTAAAGCATTTCATAAATAAGGTACATTAAAATCAATTCTAATCAAACTAATTTCAAACTTAAACTAATCTCCTAATTTAGGAAATTCTTTCCTAAAATTTCCATTTTCTCATTCGGGCATAACTAAACTCTTATTTTCTTAAAAACATCTTAAACTACTATTTATAGCTTAATCTAACTAAAATCTAACTAAACGGGCCACTATTTTGGGTTTGGTAAAAACCGACCCGAAACTCAAACGTACATAACTTTTGCGTCGGTTATCGGAATCGAACGATTCCAGCGGCCACGTACTCCTCTAATAACCTATTTTAATCTGCCAAAAGGAATTTTAAAACAAATGACCGGAGCTAGGTCAATGTGGCAGAAACCCGAAAATGCCCTTTCTCGGAAATTTTCCCCTTTTTTATTTTTAATCAAATTCCATCAATTTCTTCACCAATCAACCACATATACACTCAATTAACAATATCTAACCTAAAATCGAAGCTACATTAAGCAAAACCCAAGTTGCCCTAATTGGGCATTCACTGAATTTTGCCCAAATCGGGCTCGACACGGCCAATCAACAATAGCCGGCCCTAGGGTTGGCAAACCCACGCCGGAAGTGACCGAAAACGGCCGGCGATCGGAGCTCAATCGAGCTCACCACTGCCAGCCCCAAACCGAGCCGAAAAAGAGGGAGAAAACCGAGCCATACCGTCGGTTTAGTGCGCGAAAACGGTCGGAGCCTGAAAGTCGCCGTCGACTGGCCGGAGAACGGCGAGAAATCACCGGCGTTTTCGTCGGAGGAGAGTCGCTCGTCCCCCCCCTCCCCTGCGCCTTCGCTGCTCGGCGTCGGGCTATCGAACGACAGAATGGCTTCGGCCATTCTGTCGTTTTGATTTTTATTTTTATAAAAAAAAACATTAATAATAATAATTATAAAACTAAAACTATTTCTTTAATTTAAACTAGTTAATTACCATTTTACTCTCTCATTTTCGACCATTTTGAATTTCACTAAATCTCGTATATCTCCACAAATTCCAATTTAATCTTAGAGTTCTAACAAAACTCACCGTTCCCAAAACGGACTTATTTTGCTACTTTTGCAAATTGATATACTAAAAGGCTAAAATGGGAATTCTAACATTACTCTTCTCGATTTGGGTTTCTAAAATTTCACTTATTCTTCTACAAATTCCCGTAAATTTCTAGGGTCCTAATAAAACTATCCGCTCGCAAAACGGAGCTAATTTACTTATTTACGAAAATAGCCTTGGAGCGGAAACCCGAAAAAACTCGGGTTTTACATTCCCAACCCCTTGACAAGTAAAAATCTTGGAAAACCGACTCCAATCTTTCAGCAAAAATGTGAAAATAGTTTAAAACGAATATCGTTTATTGTAAGAAAAATTGAGCAATATAACGACTAAATTTCCTGAAAACGGAAACCTGAAAATCAAACAGTTTATAAAACATATTCAAACCCATTCCAAACAACATTTACAAGAGTTTATAAAATACCATCTTTACACAAATAAAATCCATAAACTACCAAAATACAAATCACCCACACCTCTCGAAGACCATGGTCGAGACGCCCCGACAACTGCCTGCACCGGCATACAGCGTACATCACCAACTGCGTCCCAATCCTAGCTTTCCTTATAGCTCTCACCTGTAATGACTTCACCACCTACACCACAGAACACAAAACATAAGCCTACAAACACATTCAATGTACACATAACCTTCACACACAACCCTAACACATGCAGTTTCTAACTCTCGGTTGTGTTCAGCTCGTTCTTGTTTCGTTAATCTTTCACCTTCATGAGTGAGTCAAGCGGATACCTATCCTATCAGAATGGTCATGCGTTGACCCAACAGAGCTAGATCAGAGGCACACATCTTGTTCACACACGGAATGGCCATACACGATCTTCTCCCACGTCGATCATAGAACCACGTTCATAATCACGACAACTTACGTATTTTCACCTGTGCATCCCTTGTAGACACCTCCCGAATTGCAATCTTTCAGGCACCAATTCACGACAAGGCGACTCCACAAGATACTCCCGTGCATCTTTTGTTGTAACCTCCCAAATTGCCATATTTCAAGCACTATTTCGCGACGAGGCTACACCGTAAAAGACCACCATACATCTTTTGTGGAAACCTCCCGAATTACCATCTTTCATGTACTAATTCGCGATGAGGCAACTCCACAAAAGACCTCATTACCTTACATATTTTCATTTCAAACCATGCCAAAACTTGTATTTTCGTAACTCAAACCATGATGCATGTCACACTATGCTGAACACAAAACAAAACACAACAAACAAACAAACAACCAAACGTCCCTATCGTTCCGTGGTGTAGGCTCGAAGGCAAAAGTCACACATCCACTACTTACCTGTTGCCCCGCACGTATTTGTAAACTTCAACTAGGCTAAAAGCTCGCTCGTCAACCTAGCACGTTAAGGAAAATGATTTAGCAACATTCTAGCAATTCTAAACTAAGTCCAAATCAACACCATTAACCATATTTAAACATAACATCACAAAACCCGAATTGTCCTACAATTTCTATCGTCCAACTTCAATCGGCCATAACTCCCTCGTTTTTCAACAGATTTCGACAAGTCACCCCATTCTGTAAACTTCTCCACATCTATTATCCATTGAAACCAACAAATTTAACAACGAATCAACCATGGCTGATCGAACACAGCAAAACAGAACCGGCAACCTTGATTCCAAAAACCGGTTTACACAACTCTCACCTATTCTCCAATCTAACTTCATAAACCATCAAAACTAACCTATCTAAAATTTAAACAAAAAATTCGGATCCCTCCATTAGGGTTTTCCAAACCCTAACCAAATTCAATCAAAACACTCCAAAAACATCAAAAACTTACACTAAACTGCATTACCATCAAAACCCAATAAAAACTTACCCTAAAACCTTGCTAATCTCCACCAAATGAAACTTGAAATTCCAGCAATGGAGGAGAGCTAGGGCAATCGTGGAAGAGGGAGAGAAAAACTAATGAGGATTGCCCTTTTACTCCTCCCACTTTTCCTCATTTATAACACATTTTCTTCCTCTTTTAAACTTTGCCACAAGACTTTTAGAAATTAAAAATAAACCCTCCCCCTTGCATCCACATTCAATCCAACGTGTATGCATTCTACTTAACTTACATTCACTTCCTTTTCTTCTCTTTTATATATTTTCAACTAAACAACTAAAACCCTAACCCCTTTTCTTAATAGCTTTTCACTTCCAACTTCACTTTCTAATTCAATTTGCTAGAATATTATTAGGACTGTGACTAACTTTAAACTCTCATGACATACCCTGACTAGGGCTACGTACTTTACAAAAATTTTCCAGGTGTTATAGGTTTTGTTTTCGTAATTCAACCAATCCTTTTTAACTGACATTGGCCTAATCTCAAATGCCACAGCTCTGTATTATTATCATGATGATCAATCACGGTGGAGACTTCACCAAAAATTGTCTTGCCTTGAAGAACATAAAGGTCATTATGTAAGTCTCCCTTAATCACAGTCATGACACCTTTTGTTACCTTTATGGATCCATTTTCTACTTTCACCAGATAGCCTGATTGTTAACATGCCATTTAAAAGTAAATTTCTTTTTAAATTTGAAACATATCTCACATTTTGTATGGTTTTGGTACTACCATCATGCATTAACATCTATATATGTCCTTCACCTTCAATTTTACAGGCTTGATTATTACCTAACAACACCTTGCCTCCAAGACGACTGCTAAAATTTTGGATCCACTCTTTTCTAGGTGTCATATGAAAAGAACACCCAGAATCTAAAACCCAAAGGTCCCTTAAGTCAGTAACAGAAGCAACATGAACATCAGATGATTTATAGCCATTAGATGCTATTGAAGCATCGCCATTTTCAAATTTCTTTTCAATGATTTTCCTTTTTCTTTCATAACATTATTTCTTCTTTATGACAAAAGAAACACCTTCTATCTGTCTTTTATTTTGATCTTGTTTGGCCCTTTGAATTTTTGTGATCTCGATTTTGAGATTGCCCTATGATAGATAATCCCTCACCATCAGAGTTTTCCTTTGCATTAGGACGTTTCTGTAATTCTTTTGAGTTTAATGCTGCATTTACTTCTGACATTATCAAAGTTTGCTTTCCATATACCATCATGTCTACAAAGTTCATAAACCTTCAGTAAAGAACTCAATAGAATTATGGTTTAATCTTCTTCATCAATTTTCACCCTGACACTATTCAAATCAAGAATTATCCTATTAAAATCATCCATATGTTTTTGCATCTCTTTTGAGTCCTCCATTGCTAGCATATATAGCTTCTTTTTAAGATGCAATCTATTTGCCAGAGACCGTTTCATATAGTGCATCAAGTTTAGACCATACAGACAACGCAAATCTTTCTTACCCTGACTTATCTCAAAACTTCATCACCAAGACTCAACAATAATGCACTATGAGCTTTTGATTCAATATCATCTGCTTTACTTTATCAATTTCTTGAAGATTAATCATGGCATCCTCATCAATGACTTGAGTCAATCCTTGATGAACCAACAACGCCTTCATCTTTATACGCCAAAGATGGAAATCATTATTGCCAGTGAACTTGTCGATCTCAAATTTTGCTGTGAATTTAAATTAAAACTTGAATAACAAGATTTCAGCGTGAAGCAACAATTAATCTTCCTTGCTCCACGCTTACCGCACCAATTGTTGCAATCAAAGTAAAATGCAGAAACTCAACATGAACAAGAAAAATACGACAACGAGAGTTAATGTTGTTTTGACTAATTGTCCTACGTCCACAGATATGATCATTGAGGCTTTATTCAATACTGAAGAATCACATTACAAACACCAATGCCAGTAAAGATATAAGAATTACATGCAGAGAATTTATCCAAGATTTACCCTATTCCCTTCACGTTTCTCTCTCACCTACCCACTCTATTCACCTTTATTCTCTCAACCAGTAACAAAGAGAATGAAACCTTTATTATTGAAATAGTGTAACTGCTGGGTTTATATACTATCATTGTTTCTAACAAAATAGAAACTGCTTTTAACTGCCCACTTAACACGTTGGCAATAAAACTCAAAGCTGAAATTTTAGATTCAAAACAATGTACAAAACTAATGAAGAGTAGAAGATATTCTATTTGATACGCGCAGGAAAAGAATTCAACTCGATATTCTAAATAGAAAAGAAAAATTGAAACCAAGTCAAGTATGAGATGAAATTTCATTAAATCAAGCTTGTCTGTTTAAAAGCTTTTTGATAATTTATAATGATAAATGATTCTAGAATAATTAGCAACTTGAACCATTTTCGACAATTTAAACCCAAAACTAAGTGTTGTTAGTATTTTCAATCTTGAGGTTAAAACACTATTAACTTTACACGTTTCACCCTCTCATTTTGCACCTCTTTCTCTTTCATCACCTTCGTATTTATCATCGATCAAATAAAAAAAGGAAGAGTTAGTAAGGGTATGAAATAGACATATGAAACTTTGCATGAAGAAACTTCTGATTTAGATGAATATCAACATCTTCTTCTTCTTGATCACCCTTTTTTTAATTGACTATTCCATTAGTTCTTGCAATGGGTTATGGAATAGTTCATCCTGCTATCAGTGGAAATTTCTACGATCTGATGTTTTTCAAATTTTTGTAAAGAATATCTTTGGCGATCTTTATTTTCTATCGATGTAAAAATTCGGCAATCTACGATGGAAGATTTTTCTTCAGGTTTTCCAATCAATGCATAATATTCTTCGTGAGTAAGTAATACTTTTGAATTGCATGTTTTGAAGAATTAGTGCTGTAATTTCTACCATTTCCAAAAAAGACAAGGTAAATTTTATTTAATAAATTAAAATATTCCACCTTTTCAAATGATGGAAGTTAGAGTTTTCGAGGGTAGCTGAAACTTTTTCAAAAACTTGAAACTAAAAAGTTTGGATTTTCAAGAAGAGAGCATATTCAGAAAAAGAAGAAAATTTAGAAGAGTTTTTATGTCTTCTTCGTTTCTGAAGTTGGGTAAAATCTCTTGTTTTGTTTTTCTCAATGAGGCTATGGAATTTAGATTTTTATGCAATGTCTCTTCTTTCATTAAGAATTCTTTGGGTTAAAAGTTAATCGTTGCTACACAGATCAGATCTTCAAAGGTAAGTGCAAAATTTTGAAAGTAAGAGCGGTTTTTTGAAACCGTTGTTCTTAGTTTGATACAAAATATGTATGCTCTTGGGGAATCTAATTTGATTAGAAGCTTCAAAATTATGATGAGGGTTGTAAAATCTGGCACAAAATTGTTTAAAGATCAATTTTATTACCATGTTTGATGTTTTAAGTAGGAAGTTGATATTTTGGAGAGGTCCGAGACAATTTATCATCGCAATGGTCGACCATAGCATAAACCAGTCGATCAAGATGTGGAGGGATCGATCAAATCTACTGGTCGATCGCATGGATTGTTGATGACAAGACCCATTGTTCACATCAGACAATAACTTATTTGGCTAATCAAATAGTTTCTGAGGTCAACCGAAAATTTTGGTGTTTTATTGGCGGTGTTTAATTGTGATGCCGAATTTTCATGGGAATGATTCTATAAAATTTCAAAATTGGTTTTAATTTTGGTTATTGGTTCCAACAAATTTTTGAAGGTTTTAAAAAACCTATTGAGTATGACATGTGTTTAGATGCTTGAGTTTTACTTATATTTAGGGGAAAAATATAGAATAGGGATTGATGTTTAGGAAATAGGCAAAAAAAAGAAAGATCTTTCGTTTTCGGCAAAAAAAGGAAAGATGTTTGAAAAATAAGCAAAAAAAGAAAAAATGAACGATTTTTTCTTTTAGGCATGGCGAGAGGCCGGCTGGTCTGATCAGACCAACCGGCCTCTACTTTTTTTATTAAAAAATAAAGGAGAGGTCAGCTGGTCTGATGGACCAGCCGACCTCTCCTTTTTTATTAATAAAAAAATTAATTTTTTTATTAAAAAAATTAATTTAAAAAAAAAATAAAGGGAGGCCGGCTGGTCGTCGGACCAGCCGGCCTCTCTCCTTTTTTTAATTAATTTTTTTTTTTAATAATAAAAAAGATGAAACATTTCTGTCAGCCATGGTTTCGATCATGACCCTGGTCTTGACATTTCAGATGGGCATTAAGGCAATCAGATGTGAGAAACGCATGTAAAGATGGGATACTCAAAAGGAGGTCTATAGAGGGCTACTCTCAAAGGTTTTACTGATGTTCAGTTTCCCTCACGCCTCTGCAAGCTTCATAATACCAATGGTTTAAAACAAAAAAAAAAAATTATTAAAAAAGGTATTTTTTATTTTTTATTTTTTATAAAAAAATTTAATAAAAAAATTAATTTTTTTAATAAAAAAAGGGGAGAGGCCGGCTGGTCCATCAGACCAGCCAGCCTCTCCTTTATTTTTTAATAAAAAAAGTAGAGGCCGACTGGTCCGATCAGACCAGCCGGCCTCTCGCCGTGCCTAAAACAAAAAACCTCCCATTTTTTTTTTTTTTGCCTATTTCTCAAACATCTTTCCATTTTTTGCCTAAAACGAAAGATCTTTCCTTTTTTTGCCTATTTCCTAAATATCAATCCCTATTTTGCATTTTTCCCTACATTTAGACATCTCAAATTTTGACTTCTGATAATGGCATATTTTTATCGAGATAGGGCAATTATTTATTATATTCAATGCATACATATTTTTGACAAGATTGTTTTGAGACAAGTTCTTTTATGTCATGTCTTGTCTTTACAACATGTCGTTTTTATATATGCGTGTGATTTTCATTGCAACATTTATGTCAAACATTTAATATTATTTTGAAACGTTGATCGATTCAGTTGCGTGAGTTAAGTTTCATCAACTCAAATGGGGGTTCTTGTTTTGATATGCACATTCGACCGTTGGAGGAGGTGCTTTTGTTTTGTATAATAAAGTTAAGACATTTGACTATGTCATGTCCCTAGGTACGAAACTTTAAACCTGATCAGGGTTATTTGGACTATTGTCTTTTCCCTTATTTCGTGGGTATTGTGTGATCGGAATTCGTGAGTGTCTCTTTTTCATTGAGTTTTATGTTCTTACAGTAGTGGACTATTTTGTTACATGCTACATTATAATGAGTTATTTCATACATGGCTCTACTAATGTTTTTATCCTCGTTGTTTATTATATGATTTTGATGATAGCATGCTCACTTACTCTTTTATTAAAATCTGCATATAGCACTTGAATTCCTATTGAGTTTAGTAGATTCTTCTGATCGACATCTCTTTCAAGTTATAATAAGGGAGATCTTCAAGAGCCGGTGCAGGATTGATTGGCATTTCTCATTTACTTTAGAAAGTCTTTTATCTTGACTGTTCTATGTTGTGATAAGATGCTTGTTAGTTTTTCCTTTTCTAGTTAGTGTACTTTGCTATTCTACACTTGCACAATTTCTATCAATACTAACATACTATCCATATATCATTGTTGGACTTCTGCTAGCCTATTATTGTAGGACCCTGGCTTATAATTGATTTTTTGTCTTTTGCTGCTATAATTAAGGGTTAGATGGTTCAATCTATTTTTGGGTCTTGTCATTCTTTGTTCCGTGGTGGGTTCTTTTTGGGTCGTGACAAATATGATTTACAGTTTTATCTAGTGATGATTTGGAAGCTTCAGATTCAATTTTGGCCACTCAGAGATGGAGTCGTAGGTGCTGCAACATCTGTCTCCTAGCTTCACAACCGGTACGAGTCAAAATTTGGCTTGTTTCTCATATGCATCACTTCTTTTCATTTCAATTTCTTTGCTGATTTGATCCAATTTGCCTCAGTTTGAGCCTGTTTCCTGCCTCGACTAACACTTCCTCTATTGATCTAATCCATCAATAAATATGAAGGTTATCAGATGAAGTGAGAGGTCAGTCGATGAGTGTGTGACACATGTAAAGTTAAATATTTTTTAGTCTCTCAGTTTAAGTTGCTAACAATGCTTAGTTGAGGGTTTAAATTGTCAATAGTTGAAGTTTATGATATTAATTCTCGCTACTTCAAAGTTTATAATCAAATAGCTAATTACATATAATTCTATGAAATAACATGTTTATAAATTTAAATGGCTAATTAATTAGTCAAAAGCCTTAATAACGAGGTTAGTGTCTTGATTTCATTAGGTTCTTTGCCAAAAAGGGCATTGTTAGGGTCTGATCCTTAACAAACCGAGTCTCAAAAAGTGGGATGAAAGAGTGACCATACATTTGAATGTTTACAATGACGTTGAAATACACAAACCTCAAACTCTTAGTATTGTCAAAGTGGGATCTTACAAACATCAAACCATGCATTCTGTCACACACCATGAATTATACAGTGAAATCTAACAATAATTACGTTGGATTTCTTATTGACATGCCTAAAAAATGGGAAGACTTCAAAGCACCTGAAAATCAGACTTGCTATTTTGCTGGAAACTAATAGCAACTTTGATCATCCATAACTCGGTCTTTACTTAACTTTTGAGGCTGAAATTTTAACGGCTTCTATCTTTGGATGTTGCAAAATATCCTTCAAAATTTCACGGTCTAATTCGCTGTGGTTGAACAGTTATGCTAAAAATACAGAGGGTCACTGGAGCTCGGGTTACTACTCTAGCTGAGAACAAAGGGTCAACTTTGGAGAGACATAACTCTCTCATGTGAAAATGAAATGAAACGATTCTTATGACAGGTTAAATTTGCATGAGTGAGGATGATGGTGTTAAAAAATGAGGGTCTGAATCGAAAGGAATGAAAATATATGAATGAAGAATTGCATGTTGGTCTAGAAAATGTTAAGGTTCCTCTTTCTTGGCTTTTCAATTTCCTTGAAGAGAACCTTCCAATGATCTTGGATGAGAGTTTGTTATACCCTTGCTGAAGATATCTACCGCTAAGGCAAGAGGAAGATGAAGGGAATAGTATAAGAGAGGATCCACTTGTTGATTTAGAAAGATTGACCTTCGAGCTTGAAGAAAACTTCAGCCACGATTTTTGATTCAGCAAAAGACCCTTACAATGGCTAATAAGGACATATAAATACTATCCCTTGAGCTTCCATTAGGGTTTACAACCTAAGAAAAAGACTAATGCAAAAGGGGTAAATGAAGGAGGGAGAAAAGGAGATGTTCAGCCAAATGAGGAAACCATTCACTTTTTGGTCTCCTCTTGCCATGTGTCTCTCTCCTCCTCACTAGATGGTCCACACCTTCAAATATTGACACACTTAAACCTAATAGCTGTTGGGAATTATGTGCCCATACAAGCAAATGTAATAGAACAGTTATATTATTTAAATTGATTAATATTATGCTTGCATTTAAAGATCATGCTTCATAAAATTCAGAGAAAATTCCTTGGTTATTTGTGCAAACTTTATATTGACATATATATTGTATATATGAGGGATATAATATAAAGTGTAATAACCAAAACAAGTCCATGACTTATATTTGAAGTATGGAATCTTCAAATAAATCATAGTCATAAACTTAGTTTATCTCATTAAGAATGTATAGTTATATCCCGACTACATATGTAGTGACATAAGGTGAATAAGTTTTATATAATACGATTATATAGGACTGGACCAGATAAAATTATATTGTTCTTATAATTTTCGTTAAACCTAGAACAAATAACTTTATCATAATGATGGTCATATGTGTGTAATCTTAATTCATTGTATTTAACAAACTCCTATTTTATTTTAATTTATTCTTTAATTTACTTGGTAAAGTTTTGTATGAGTTACAATTCACACACCTCGTATATTGGAAATAAATTAGGATGAATAGCTGGGAATGTTAATATCGATACAATGAAATCCATTTTATTGGATTCCTTTTTTTTGTTAGTTAAAAGATCGAATAATTAGCACGCAAATTCATAAATCGTTATGAATTAATTATTCAATCAAGGACTAATAGTAGTTAAGGATAAAGATGTAATATGAGAGGTTAACAGATTATAAACCTAGCTCTATTACGAATCTAAATGGAGGGTTAGTACATATGTAATGACTATATCAATGGACATTACTTTGAGTAAACATAATATATAGTTTTAAGAGTGCAACTCTAAGTATTTAGTGGACTTACTTTAGAGTTAATAATTACGTTAATTGATATAAAAAGTTTATATTAATTAACAGAAAAATTATTGAAGCTTAAAATTATAGGTCCATCGGTCCCTCTGTCACCTTCTATCATTATTCGAATAATAGAAAAATGAACAAAGAAAATTAAATAATTAACTTTTAGTTAATTATTTAATACACTCAATAATAAGTTTATTATGTTTCATTAGATGAAATAGTTGAATAATCAACTTATAAGACACATGATAAAAGTTGTCATAATTAATATGTTTGTTATGTTTCTTTAAATGAAATAATTGAATTGTTCAATTAAGCAACAAACATAAAGTTGTTTTTGAAAATATTTTTTTAAAATGAATTTTGCCAAATCATGGTGCCAAGTGTAAGACCAAGACCATGATGAGAAGTTGTTTTGATTTCCATAACATCTTTTGTTATAAATGTTATTAAGAAATCAATTCTAACTTAATGGTAAATTAAATTTTGTAACGTTTGTTTCTATTAAATGTTATGATAATTGTTACAAAATTCTTACACTATAAATAGAGGTTAAGACCTCATTTGCAAAAGGTGTAAGAGAATTTATTTTGAGAAACAATCTACTTTAAGAGCATTTCCATGGTGGTTTGGAGAATTGTTCTCTATATCCATATAGATCGTCTCATGTGTTGAGAAAATGATCTATCACAAAATTAAGTGTGATCTTTTTATGTTCATCACGCCCACACGTCCTTATTCGAGGTGAGGAGGATTGATAAAGAAGATCGAAGGCTCTTCAATATTAAGAAATTGTTCTTCAAAGGCAATTTCTTTAAATCTAGTTTATTTGTTTTTATTGCATATAATTATTCATATATCATAAATGACGATCCTATTATTATTGTGAAAAATCATTTTTCATAATATTTAAGTTGTGCACGTATGAGTGTTATGAACACCATTAATTCCAGCGTGTGAGGGAACTTAAATTCCAACAATAGCAACTTGTGTGACAACACAAGCACAAGTTTCTCTCGGATTTCAAATTGACAATCATCGAGGTTCACCAGATTCCAACAAGCACAAAATAATGCAAAACAGATCCAAAAGCTATGAAATTTTAACAGGAACTTACCTCTCAAGTATATGAGACACTCTTGAAATTTCAATGGAAAATATGTAGTGGTCGAAGAGTTATGCATGGAAGAGTTGAGATGACTCAAACTGCTCGAGAATACTGCTATGTTGGCCGAGAGAAGGTTAACTTCTAAGCAGCACAACTTTCGCTATATAACTCCAAATAACTAGGACATTTAACACGATCTTACTTGGGGTGTTATTGTCAGACCATGAAATTTTCAAGGGTTGATTCATTGTGGATGAAAAGTTATTTAGTGGGGAAGGGCTGCTGGTTCAAATGTGATAAAAGTTGCACCTCTTGGGTTTATGGCTCTTCTAAAGGAAGCATAGAAGAACACTCCAGCTCACAAAGAAGAGAGTTATACTCTTTTGATATGAGTACTAAACTCCAAGAAGGTAGTGAAAAGAGTAATAATAAGAGCTTCCAAGAATACTGAAAAACTTGGCGGGCTCTCTCCCTGCGCAATCGCGCAAAAGCGCGAGCGGCGATCGATCGGCGCCCAGCGCCGATCGATCGCCTGGGCGCCTAGCAGCGCGCACCCAGCGCGCCCTCCATGCCTCATGCACGCCTCCCCTCAACTTTTCACCACTTTTTTCATTTTTTACTTCTTCTTTCACCTACACTTCACCCATAAACTTTCCTCAAATAATTCTAAACATAAATACCTCAACCTTTAAAAACCCAACTCAAAACGGAACAAAAAAACACGTCTGAAAACGTATTTAAAATTTACGAAAACCAACTGCATGGATCGCTCTAAAACCGAGTATATCTCTACAGGTTTAATATAATCAGAACAAGTCCACTATATCCTCAAGCCATTACTTCTACCTCCACTTAATACACACACCATTTTCATTTCAAAACCATAACCAAAATCATCAAACCCATCGATATCAGACATACGCAGCGGAAATTCCTAACATCATCCAAAAGCGAACCCATATAAATACAACTATCTAAAATCACACTTTCTCCAAGCTAACAACTATACAACTAACCCATAACCAATAAATTCTATATCTACCACATACGCCTACTTTTACCAAAAGAGCTCAGAGCCACCCACGGGTCGGTAAGCCTTGCCAATACACGTTCCATCGCCACGAGTCCTATCCATCAACCGCCTATGCTTGACCATTGAAAGGAGGCTCCTCACCTCCGATCTCTTCACCTACATCATACAACATAAACATTAAGCCTAATGCTTAGCAAGGGAATGCACTATCAATAACATATGCATGAATGTATGACTTTCGTAAAAACATGTTCTTTCACTTGTTCGTATCCTTTTTACTTGACATGAATTATGCTGGGGAGTAGGCAAGTGCGTGTACATGGTCCTCACGGACAGTATTCATGGTCCATTTTATGGACAATGATCATAGTCCTCACGGCAATTTTGTTGTCATCGCCATACCGCCCCAAGTCACACTTAATCAATACGTATATTTCAATTTCATGTATGTAAAACATTTCGTATGTCATTTGAGCAAACATGATGCATGAGGAATTTACACATAACATACCATCAAAACAATTCACGAACGTACATGAACATACTTTACTCGCAACGAACTTAACCAACAACTAATAACTAACATCCTAGGCTACTCGACTCATTAAACCCCACAATCAGAAAATCATCATCAAAACACGAAAGCCTAGCATTGACACGATGTAGGGTCTTAAGGGCCGGAAATGTAATACCCGGCTTGTACGGAATATTAATATTAATATTATAATATACGATGGTATTTTTATAAATATGTCAAATCAAGTCAGTTTCGAGAGCGGAGAGCTTTATTACGATCCTAATGATTAATAGGAATTTTAAGGAAATTACAGAATTTTTCGGAGTAGTAATGCTATATTTCGAGTATTTAAGTTTCTCGTAATATAAAGGATACTTTGGTAAAAATAGTAAATGAAGTTCGAATTTCGAACGAACAGTTTTAATGAAACCATAGTAATAAGTAGGATTTATTGGTTAAATAAGGAGATTTGGAGAAACCGACTCATTAGGCAATTAACGAAACAAAGGACGAAACAAATAGAAAATCAAAGGAAGGGCAAAACGGTAAATTTCCAAATCAAATTATAAATTAACAGAAAACTTCTTTCTTCTTCATTTTCCTCCCTGCTTCGTGAATCGCCTGAGAGCTTAGGCGATTTTCCTCTTTTCCTCATCGGCGATTTCAACTTCCGACCTCCGTTCTCTGCTTCGATCGTCTCGATCCTTCACATTTCTTCCTCCTCTCGTAACCCTAGGTAAGATTCTATGCTTTTGGAACGTTGTATTTTGATTTTCACGGAGTTTGATGGTTAGGGTTCGTTTAGGGTTTCCGTTAAAAACGTGATTTAGGGTTCAAAATTGATAGGTTTATAGGGCTTGAGAATATAGAGGACGTATTGAACGTTATTGGACGAAGTTAGATTGGTTTGTGAGAAATGTCAAACTAAAGGATTTTTGTTTTTTTTGGAAAAAGCTCATTAATTGGGGTTTTGAACTATCGAGCATTGATTGTTCGTTTAAATGCCTCGGATAGTTAAATTAGAACTTTAAGGAATTTCCTTAGTTAAGGTTTCGTCAAATTTGGACGTTTAATAGTTTAAACTCGTTTTAACGATAATTTGGTGAAATTGCCTAGGTGAACGCTCGTGGACGGAGCTTGGATTGCAGCGTGCACGAGGTAAGTTCTCGTGAATTGCTTTGACCGATTGGTCTACACCGTACGTCGAGGTTGTTTCGAGGAATTTGGCGACGTGTTTGTTTATTTGTTTTGGATGGGTAGTTAGGATTAGTGATTTTGTAGATTATGTTGTTATCGTCCTGATGGTATATATGTGCTTGTTTACGTTTATATTGAACTGTTCATGCATCACGTGTTTTAAAAGAAGATAGAAAATGAATTTCTACACGATGTTTAAAGAAAATGCCGATGTGGCCTGGAGAGGGGCACGACCTATTGTGAAGATCGATTACGGGTTTGTCACAATACCACATCTATTATGTACTCATGTGGCCTGGAGAGGGGCTTGACCTATTGCGAAGATCGATTACGGGTTTGTCACAATACCACATTTATTTTGTACTCATACAGTTATAGGTCATGCGAGATGGGGCTCAGGCACGGCTGTCCATGTTGTAAGCGTGTACCCCCCCGTCTAGCTGGAAAGAGTAGTCCGACCGCGGGATGTGCTCTCTCCGGTTAGGAGGCTGAGATCTCGGTGACACCTACAGAGTAAAGATAAAGAAAACACTGCATGATTTCTGAATTCATATGCACAGCATGCATTTACATTTATGAGAGCTTGCTGAGATTTTTATCTCATAGGTGTCTGTATGGTGTAGGTGATTTCGACATAGGTGAGGACGAGATCCCTGCACCTGAGGAGTGATGCGGTTGACGGAGGATGATCGCGGGAGTGCATCGGCGCAGTCGAGGCTCATTTTGACCCGTGGGACTTATGGTTAGATATTTTGAGAGTTTTGGCGATATTTTGGGCTAATGGGGGGGGGGGATTAGACAGATTTATTGTATAGGTAGATACATTTTAGTTTGTTAGATCTGGATAGATTTATGTATTGATGTTTTGAAATGTTTTGGAAATCGAATTTATAACCTTTTGTTGATTTCAAAACAGGAGGATTTGTTTAGGTTTTAAACATATCCACGCGTTTTATTTTCATGAAAATAGGCTATGTTTTGAACGTGTTTCGAGTTGTGGTTTGAATGAGAGTTGAAATGTATATGTTGGAACGTATGTGTGTTAGCGAAATTGTGAATGAGTTGTGTTAAGAGTAATGGTATGTGGAAGAAATAAAGAAGGAAGGAAAAAGAGTAGGCGTTCGAACGCCTAAGGTGTGGCATTGGGACGTAAAACTCTCTGGAAAAATGGAGAGTGCAGTGATCGGGCGCAGGAGGAGCTGCGATCGGGCTCGGGACCAGGAAAGAGGGGCGCACGATCGGCCAAGCTATGACCGATCGTGCGGCCATGAGGGAGGTGCCTGGTCGCCTATCATTTGGCGACCGAGCGCCCCTCAATTTGCGTGGGGAATTTCCCCTTTTGTCCCTCGGCCGATTACATGTTTTTAATCTATTTATTTAATAGTTTTAATTGTTTTAAATTTCAACAGTTTTAGTATTGTTTTACACGATTTACTAAACGAACTCTGATTTCGATTTAATCCCCGCTTAAGGTTAGGTTTAAGTTTATTAGTAAAAAAATAATAATATAATAATAATAATAATACGGGAAAATAAAGGGGTACAATGTTAGTGATGTCACAGGAAACCTTGCACCCACTTACCTGGCGTCCTTAGCAATGCCGAGCACCGTCCGTAAGCCGTGTCCACCTAAGGCATTTCATAAATAAAGGCATTAAAACCGATCCTAAATAAACAATCTTCAAAGCTAAACGTAACACCTATCTAAGGAAATTTTCTTAAAACTATAGGTTATGTCATTCAGCCATTTCATCGAGCACATTGTGCTCACAAACTCTTAAACTCCACTAATGGATTTCTCAATTCTCCTACAACCCCAAAAGTTAACCTAACTATCATCCGAACACCATTAATCCATTTAATCTACCTAAATAACAATAAACGCATCTTTAATGGTTATTAATATAGTTAAATTATAGATTTCTAACAAAACCTAAAATTTCTCTAACCCTAACTTGATAAAACCCAATCGAAAAACCAACCCTAAATCAAAACTAAAAACCTAGGTTAGTAGAGTTTTACCTGGAGTATCGAACGGGGAAGAAAAATCGAAGGAGAAATCGCCGGAGGGAGGAGCGCCGGAAACGCCGTGGAGGGGAAGAGTGAATCGCAGGGGGAGAAGGTTTTCTCCCTAGAGAGAAAACGTAAAATGCCCAATGGGGGAGGAAATTTGAGTTTCAATTAAAATTTGACCTAGAAAATTACGATTTTTCCCTTCTCTTCAATCCTTAGCTTAATTCTTTATTTCGTCTATCAATTTGGTTCCTCCGAAACTTTCTTATTCCTCCAAATATTTCAACTTATTCCTAAGGTTCTAACGAAATTCTCCGTTCGCAAAACGTACTTAATTTACTATTTTTACGACTTAAAACACTATAGGCGGAAAATCGAAACTCGGCGTTACGCTATCAATTTAGATTTCTAAAAATTTACTTATTCCACTAAAAATCCTCATAAAATCCTAGGGCCCTAATAAAACCTCCTGCTCGCAAAATGGGCCTATATCTCTTATTTGCGAAAATATCCCTAGAGCGAAAACTCGAAAAACCTGGGCGTTACATCCTTCCCTTCTTAATTGGAAGTTTGTCCTCAAAATTGTTGCTTGGTTAACTTCTAATTACTCACCCTCACATTATCTAAGTAGTGATGCTCACAATACTAACCTCGGCACTCCTATGGTCTTATTCACCCTTCGGGTTTTGACAGTTTCTCATATCTCCAAAGCTTTAAATCCTTCCAACTACGCACTTCGTAACTCAATTGCTCATACATCCACCGACTTCAACTTAACCTCCATCACCTAGACTCTCGAGCTAAGTTCATTCAGTTCCTAACTTTTCTAATCTTATGCCATCAACACATACCTAACAACATCAAGCCCTCAAAGCTTCTTCAATTCCATGACACTAAGGACTTGATAATTAGATTTCTTATCCAAATCCTCCATTTCAAACTTTTTCTACGCTACTATCTCCTTTCCAATTTATCACTCTCACTTTCTAAACCTACTTACCCTGGGCAATTATAACATTTCATTAGCCACTCTAATGTCAACTCTGTACACAGGGCTTTAAATACTTAAATCTACCCCTTTATGCTTTCAAGGTATCCTCTAAGTTTCCATAATTATGTCCACTACGCTCGTTTTGTCCAACTTTTACCTCAATCCTTATCAATCACTATCAAATTCTTAAGTCTAAACTCCTTCATTAAACTATTCACCCAAGACCTTAAAGGGTGCATAAACAATTCGACGTAACTTACTAGTCGAAACTTTCCTAAACCTCCTTATCTATCCTCACTTCAAAGCTCACTTGCACAATCTTCGTGCAAATCTTTCTTCCTTTCATCAAATATGCTCCAAATTTCAAAACCTTAACTACTTGACTCTTATTACAACCTTCATTTAATCTAGTTAATCTCCTCACTTACCCATATGACACTACTCGAAACCCAAAAATCTATCTAACCGCCCATTTTATCTTACATCACACAATCTCTATTTCCTCAAGTTGCGATCTACTTCACACATTTAAGTTTATCAACCTTAACCTTAGTTATTTACAAAATTATTGGCTTCGACTTCGTTACATACGGGTCGAGCCTTTGAAATTTCCTAATTTAATCTTATTCCTAATGTACTTGAGAATCACCTATCCCTCGATTCGCACGACTCCATATTTGAGCTTAACTTCCAATCTAAACCCTTCATTTAATTAAACAATGTCCTACACTTATTCTTAATATCCCACAAGGACTTCCTCAAAAGTTACTAACTAGTCTACTATCTTTCATTCCTTCTAGTCAAGTTCTAAATATTCTACTTGGCTTCTTTACAACGATTTATCTAACGATCCTCTTGTTAGCAAACTTGTTGTAGGTATATTTACAATCTTAATCCAAATCTCTTAATATTCCCAAATCTTGCCCTTCTATTTTCCAAAACTTAGAAACATCACTTCATTAAGGTCTACCCTCCTAGTTCCTCGAGCACTGACGTTTCTACTTATACTCCGGAAGTAAGCATCATGTTTGGGGTTCTTAACTTAAACTGTATCAACTATAGACTCGTTTTCTAACTCTAACGCTCATAACCCAAAGAATTCAAAATCTTTTACCTCGTTACAATTCCTATAGTTAGTACTTACTCCTGTCGATTCACCATCTTTTCTAACATTGCACGAGTTGCACTAACCTCTAAACATGACTTTCAATCTAAGGCGCTAAACTCTCCTTTGATTAGTTACACTTTTTAGGCATTTCAAGTTAATTTCTAACTCTTATACTTTACCTTATACCCCTAGGTTAAGCAGCACCTAATTGCCTAACGCATTTACTATTTATTGGTCACCCTTAACTTCACTAAGTCTTCTTTTCTATATAGAGTCGATCATGATCTTTTCGTGCCTCAGTAACTATCCTTTATTGGTTAGTCCTTTAAGGTGGTACCTATTTCCTAGAGAACGGCCAAATCATATAACTCGAGTATCACCCTTCGTATAACATTGATCCTTTATTGTCTCTATATCTATTAACTTACCAACCTCACTTAAATCTCTTTATTATATGAACACCTTTATGTAATCACCCAGATTATACATCCAAGACTTCGTATCGATCAATCACATCATCTTTCCAAAAGTAAGCGACACATCCCTTACTCTCTCAACAGTTTACTTAAGCTGAACTCCCGAACATTGCCTTTATCTAAATGCTTCCAACTTCGTGCTAGACTAAAATATAAGAGTTTCTACTACGTTCTCCTATTCACTTAGACGTACTAGTGGTATCAAAGCCAGGTTACCTATCTTGATGCATACAATCTCTCTCTCCTTAAATTTAGGTCTACATCATTATGTTTCTAACTCACCGTATTCTCTAGACCCTTCATTCTCAAACCTACTTCTATCTAACACACAAATATTGTCTTTAAATCGTAGCATTTAACCACAACTCTACTCTATTTACTACTGAAACAAAATTATACCTAGAACCACAAATGGTTGGGCAGCTTCCCTATCATCGGTAATAGCAGTTATCCTCGAAGGACCACTCGGTGGCTTCTTTTTTGGCCCTAGACAATCTCTGGCCCTGTGACCCCTTCTATCGCACCTAAAACATTGATCTGAATACAATTTACATTCCCCAAAATGACCTTTCAGCCATGTAGGGCACAGAGGAGCTTGACGAGTTCCTCGGGGTCGTTTGCTCCTGTCCTGCACAATCGATGAATCGTTGGGCCTCTTAATGCCCCTCGCTGGTTGTGGCCTTTCATCGACTGGGGGTGGCATAAATTCACTGAGGGATCCCTCAACGGACTTTTCTTGCATTTTATTCTTAAATTCCAATTCTTCTAACTCAAAAGCTTGTACAACTACTTCTTCATACGTTGCATCCTGAGCTCCATATATCTTCACGCCCTTAAAGGTTTCTTTCTTTAATCCTAGTACAAAATAAAAGGTCTTGTTTTCTTTCTCCTTCCCTAGATGGCTGACAGAACGGGTTAATACTTCGAATTCTCTAACATACTCTGCGACCGTACCTGTCTGTTGAAGTTGGGGAAACTCCGACATCTTATTTGTCCACTCCGCTTTGTAGAGATATTCCTCATAAAACAATTCCTTGAATGATCCCCACCACATTTTCTCAGCATTTGTCACGGCCTCGACAGTGTCCCACCAAAGTCTTGCATCTCCCCCAAGATGACACGTCGCACATGAAACCTTATCTACCTCCTTCACATTAATAAGGTCAAACAATCCTTCCATTGCTCGAACCCACCCATCAGCCTGGATCGGATCTATTACGCATCCATCGAACATTAGAGATCAAAACCGCCTAGGTTGTTCACTACCCCAGTTCCGCGAAGTACTACTTTGTCTATTACCATTTCCATCTCGGTTGAGTAAAATCTCTACCTGTTCTGATAGTTGGTGGGCTATGTCAATAAGCTGGCTAATAGGATTCTCTTCGGGTTCTCTAGGTGCTCTCGGCATTTTCTTGTCCCAAAACACATTAAGAAACACACACAAAATAAACATCTATGAATCATACTTAAACTTAAACACTTACAGTCGATGGAGAGTCCTCGTGGGGCGGTTCGTGTTTGGCAGGCAGTCTACAGAATCGCTTTTAAAACCCGGTCGCTCTGATACCATAGTTGTGACGACCAGTCAAGGCTGCCACAGCCTAGCCATGACATAATCTTAACTTGAGACCACGTAAGTTCACATAAATTTTTCATTTCCACTCGACACGCTAAACATAAAACAGACATAGACAATTGACCCACTTCTATCGACCTTTATGGTCTAACTTTGACTTAGACATTTCGGGCATAAAATATTTTTACTTTTAAAACATTCAAACGAGGCTAAAACCATTTTTCAATAAAATGTCGACTCGGTTTTTGGGGGATGCTCGTAAAATACGTTTAAAAAGTATCATAAAAAGTCGGGTTGAAAGGTGTTTCGAAAAGTCAATATTTAAAAAAAAATCACATTTAGGCTCAGGCGGTGCGGCGCGCGCGCGTCGCCAAAACAGCTCGCGCGCTGCGCGCAGAGAGTCGATCGATCGGCGGGCTTTCTGCCTGCGCGATCATGCAACAGTGCGGGCGGCGATCGATCGGCATTGCAGTGCGCGCCCTGCGCGTGCTGCGCGCGCCCAGCGAGCCCTCCACGCCTCATGCGTGCCTCCCCTCAACTTTTCACCACTTTTTTAATTTTTTACTTCTTCTTTCACCTACACTTCACCCATAAACTTTCCTCAAACATTTCTAAACATAAATACTTCAACCCTAAAAAACCCAACTCAAAACGGAACCCAAAAATGCGTCCAAAAACGTATTTAAAATTTACAAAAACCAACTGCATGGATCGCTCTAAAACCGAGCATATCCCTACAGGTTTAATATAATCAGAACAAGTCCACTATATCCTCAAGCCATTACTTCTACCTCCACTTAACACACACACCATTTTCATTTCAAAACCATAACCAAAATCATCAAACCCATCGATATCAGACATACGCAGCGGAAACTTCTAACATCATCCAAAAGCAAACCCATATAAATACAACTATCTAAAATCAGACTTTCTCCGAGCTAACAACTATACAACCAACCCATAACCAATAAATTCTATATCTACCACATATGCCTACTTTTACTAAAAGAGCTCGGAGCCACCCACGGGTCGATAAGCCTTGCCAAAACACATTCTATCGCCACGAGTCCTTTCCATCAACCTCTTATGCTTGACCATCGAAAGGAGGCTCCTCACCTCCGATCTCTTCACCTTCATCATACAACATAAACATTAAGCCTAATGCTTAGCAAGAGAATGCACTATCAATAACATATGCATGAATGTATAACTTTCGTAAAAACATGTTCTTTTACTTGCTCCTATCCTTTTTACTTGACATGAATTATGCTGGGGAGTAGGCAAGTGCGTGTACATGGTCCTCACAGACAGTATTCATGGTCCATTTTATGGACAATGATCATGGTCCTCACGGACAGTTTTGTTGTCATGCCCATACCGCCCCAAGTCACACTTAATCATTACGTACATTTCAATTTCATGTATGTAAAACATTTCGTATGTCATTTGAGCAAACATGATGCATGAGGAATTTACACATAACAAACCATCAAAACAACTCACGAACATACATGAACATACTTTACACGCAACGAACTTAACCAACAACTAATAACTAACATCCTAGGCTACCCGACTCATTAAACCCCACAATCAGAAAATCATCATCAAAACACGAAAGCCTAGCATTGACACGATGTAGGGCCTTAAAGGCTGGAAACCTAGCACCCACTTACCTGGAATCCTTAGCAATGCCGAGCACCGTCCGTAAGCCGTGTCCACCTAAGGCATTTCATAAAAAAAAGGCATTAAAACCGATCCTAAATAAACGATCTTCAAAGCTAAACGTACAACCTATCTAAGGAAATTTTCTTAAAACTATAGTTTATGTCATTCAGGCATTTCATCGAGCACATTGTGCTCACGAACTCTTAAACTCCATTAATGGATTTCTCAATTCTCCAACAACCCTAAAAATTAACCTAACTATCATCTGAACACCATTAATCCATTTAATCTACCTAAATAACAACAAACGTATCGTCAATGGGCATTAATATAGTTAAACTATCGATTTCTAACAAAACCTAAAATTTCTCTAACCCTAACTCGATAAAACCTAATCAAAAACCAACCCTAAATCAAAACTAAACACCTAGGTTAGTAGAGTTTTACCTTGAGTATCGAATGGAGAAGTAAAATCAAAGGAGAAATCGCCGGAGGGAGGAGCGCCGGAAACGCCATGGAGGGGAAGAGTGAATCGCAGGGGGAGAAGGTTTTCTCCCTAGAGAGAAAACGTAAAATGCCTAATGGGGGAGGAAATTTGAGTTTCAATTAAAATTTGACGTAGAAAATTACGATTTTGCCCTTCTCTTCAATCCTTAGCTTAATTCTTTAGTTTGTCTATCGATTTGGTTCCTCCGAAATTTTCTTATTCCTCCAAATATTCCAACTTATTCCTAGGGTTCTAACGAAACTCTCTGTTCGAAAAATGGATTTAATTTACTTTTTTTATGACTTAAAACACTATAGGCGAAAAACTGAAACTCGGCGTTACGCTATCAATTTAGATGTTTAAAAATTTACTTATTCCACTAAAAATCTTCATAAAATCCTAGGGCCCTAATAAAACCTCCCGCTCGCAAAATGGGCCTATATCTTTTTTTTATGAAAATATCCCTGGAACGGAAATTCGAAAAACCTGGGCGTTACGTTACCCATTTGGCATGTCTCCTATTCAACTTGTCTTTGCTCTTTATGTGCTTGAGCGCTTGATTATCATTGTGGATGATCAATTCCTTGGAGATGAGATAATGCTACCACACCTCTAGAGGCCTGATAAAGGACGACTCCCTTGAGCTTCTCAATAAAATATGCAAGTGGCTTACCCTCTTGCATGAGCATTGCTCCAATTCTCAATCTAGACCGTAGCTCTCTATCTCAAAAACTTTATTGAAGTCAGAAAGCATAAGGACAGGGGCATGAAAAAGTTTTTTCTTAATCACCTCAAAAATCCGTTGACAAGCAGAAGTCCATTGGAACTTCTTTCCCTTCTTAGTACAATCCGTAATAAGAGCCATAATCGAGCTAAAATTCTTGATGAACATCTAATAGAAAGATCTTAATACATGAAAACTCTGCACTTCTGAGATCCCCTTCGAAACTTGTCATTCCTTAATGGCTTCTATCTTAGACTCATCCACTTCCATACCATTTCTTGTGATGATGAAACTAAGAAAATATACCCTCTCTTGAGCAAAAGTACACTTCTTGAGATTTTCAAAAAGCTTGGTGTTTCTAAGTGTTTCAAAGAGGGTTTTAAGATGCTCTAAGTAGGATGCAAAGTCCGAACTATACACCAAAATTTCGACAAAGTAGATCCACTATAAACTTGCCCAAAAACTCCTTGAGGACATAGTGCATGAGTCTCATAAAGATGCTATGAGCATTGGATAGGTCGAAAGACATTACTAACTATTCGAAAATTCCATACTTGGTTTTGAATGCTGCCTTCCACTCATCTCCTTCCACCATTTGAATTCGGTGTTAGCCACTTTTTAGATCCACCTTTGAAAAATAAGAAGCTCCACTAAGTTCATCTAGCATGTCTTTGAGTCGTGGAATAGGAAATTGGTACTTGATGGGTATTTGGTTGATGGCTCGACTATCCACATACATTCTCATTGAACCATCCTTCTTTAGCACTAAAAAGGTAGGTATGACACACGAGCTCAATGATTTATGGATGTAACTCTTCTCTAACAACTCTTTCACTTGACTTTGCAATTCTTTAGTTTCCTTCGGATTCATTCTGTAAGCCGGGCAGTTTGGAAGCACAACCCCAATTTTAGATCAATTTGGTGCTCATTACCCTGAAGGGGTGGTAGGCCTTGTGGTAGCTTCTCCAAAAATATACCTTCAAATTGTTTCAAGAAGGCTCTAACTTCCATGAGAAGTTCTCCTAGCTCTTTCATCTTTTCCCAAAACAATAAGAGAATGAGAGGTTCTGTGACGACCCCAACCCGATAAGGGCCGCCACGGACTTGCCGTGACATAATCATTACCTAAGCCCTCGTTTATTTTTCGCATAAACTTTTTCATTTTTTTTACTTTAGACATAACCCAAAACCCTTAAACAAACTAACCCTAACGTAACCTTAACTTTAAACTCTCGTAACCACGTAAATTTTTCTTTTTATATTACTCATAACGTTTCGACTTCTAAACCATTAAATTGAAGTCTCGGATTGTTGAAATCCCATAAAATCACCCATTCCTCGATCGTCAAAACATGACACTAATATAACCTACAATTTCAGACAAATTCAAGAAAACGAACTGCATGGATCGCTCTAAAAATCGAGCTTATCCTTACCTGTTAAAAATAACCCAAGCAGTTCCAGTATATTTCTAAAATTAAGACTCTACATTCTAAACAATCTACTACCACTACATATACATCAAAACTTGACTGTTCATACATTTTTCTATCAAAACATCTAATTTACATACTTAAACACTTTGATACTTTAACAAATTAAACCTACACGTAGACCTACTAACCAACAAAACTAACTCACATCATTCGACATACATCATTCAAGTCATCGGATCATCAAGCCAAAACACACCCCGTCGCCATGAGCACCATCCGTCAACCACCTATTCTTTGTCATCGAGAGGAACTCTCACCTTCAACCTGTCACCTACATCATACAACATATACATTAAGCCTAATGCTTAGTAAGGGGATGCACTATATGAATTTAAAACATTTTACCTAACATACACAGTTTCTACAGTTTCATCGTACATAATCATTTCGTTTCGTTTCATCGTTCATATTCATTTCGTTTTGTTTCGTCATTCATGTTCGTTTCGTTTCATCATTCATAATCGTTTCGTTTCATTTCATCATTCATATTCGTTTCCTTTCTATCATACATACATGTAATCCTCTACCAATGGAGGGCGGATTAGTTTCTCTATCTCTAGACGTTCCACATATAAATCTTTACCTGAAGGGTGAACCACTTCCTTCAGATATCATACATTTTCTGGACGTTCCACAATCTACATCTGAAGGGTGAACCACTTCCTTCAGACACTTTACATTTTCTGGACATTCCACAATTTACATCTGAGGGGTGAACCACTTCCCTCAGACACTTTACATTTTCGTTTTACATCGTTGTCGTTTCTACGTTTAAATCGTGAAATCATATGCTAAAACATTTTCGTACATTTTCTAAAACATGATGCATGAGAGATCTATATACGACATATCATCAAAACATATCCTCAAACAATTCACAACATACATAGACATATACTATTCTCAACAGACTTCTCAAACAACTAACATTCTAAGCTACCCGACTCATTAATCCCCACAATCAGAAAATCATCATCAAAATAGTAAAGCCTAACGTTGCCACGATGTAGGGCCTTAAGGGCAGGAAACCTAACATCCACTTACCTGGCGTCCGTAGTAAGCCGAGCACCGTCCAAAAGCCATCTCCACCTAAGGCATTTCATAAATAAAGGACATTAAAATCGATCCTAATTAAACTAATTTCAAACTTGAACTAATCTCCTAATTAAGGAAATTCTTTCCTAAAACTTCTAATTTTCTCATTCGGGCATAACTAAACTCTCATTTTTGTGAAAACATCTTAAACTACTATTTCTAGCCTAATCCAATTAAAACCTAATAAAATGGGCCACTAATTTGGGTCCAGTAAAAACCGACCTAAAACTTCGAACGCGCGTAACTTTTGCGTCGGTTATCGGAATCGAACGATTCTAGCGGCCACGTACTCCTCTAATAACCTATTTTAATCTGCCAAAAGGAATTTTAAAACAAATGACCGGAGCTAGGTCAATTTTGCAGAAACCCGATTCTGCCCCTTTTTCCCAAAATTTCTCTTTTCCAATTTTTTATCAAAACTCTCTCAATTTCTCACTAATCTATCCTCTTAACATCCAATTAACATAAACTAACCTAAAAATCGAAGTTCCATTAAGCAAAACCCGAGTGCCCTAAATCGGGCTTCACTGTTTTTCGCTCAAATTGAGCGTTCCACGGCCAATCGACAATAGCCGGCCCTATGGTTGGCAAACCCACGCCGGAAGTGACCTATTTCGGCCGGTGATCGGAGCTCAATCGAGCTCACCACACACAGCCACAAACCGAACCGAAAGGAGGAGAAAACTGAGCCATACCAGTCGGGTTGCGCGCGAAGACGAGCCGGAGCCTGCACGCCGCCGTCGTCTGGCCGGAAAGGTCAGAAATCGCCGGCGCTCGTCGTCGGAAATCGCCGCTCGTCGCCTCCCCTGTTCGCTCGCAGAGCTCGGGCTCGAGCTCGAACAACAGAATGGCCTTCGGGCCATTCTGTTGTTTTATTTATTTTTTTCTTTATTTATTAAATTAATAATAATAATTATTATAATTATAATAAACTAAAACTATTCCTTTAATTAGTCTATCGATTCGGTCTCTCTGCAAATTCCTTATTTCTCTAAATATTCCAATTTAATCTTAGAGTTCTAACAAAACTCACCGTTCACAAAACGGACTTATTTTGCTATTTTTACGAATTAATATACTAAAAGGCTAAAACGGGAACTCTAGCATTACTCTTTCCGATTTGGGTTTCTAAAATTTCACTTATTCTTCTACAAATTCTCGTAAATTTCTAGGGTCCTAATAAAACTATCCGCTCGCAAAACGGACCTAATTTACTTATTTACCAAAATAGCCTTGGAGCGAAAACCCGAAAAACTCGGGTGTTACAGGTTCACCTTTTAAGAGAGACTTCTTTAATTCCTTCCTGGACATGAAAAGATTGGACTTATCTTTCCCTTTCTTCCTTGCTTCTTCATCTCTAGCCACTTGTTCCAGCTTGAGTGGGGCTAGCTTAATCATTTTTTCCCTAAATTTTAAAGAATAGAAATTTGAATACTCATCATGAGAGACCCTTCTATCATATTCCCAAGATATTCACAACAATAGGTGGCTAGCACTCATAGACACCACATCGCAAAGCACCTTATCTTTGTAACGTCCAATAGAAAATTCGATGCACACTTGTTTGGAAACCTTGACATCATCCCGATCATTCAACCATCTTAGCTTGTATGGTTTGGATGTGTAGTGGTATCCAACCAAATCTTGTCCACTAATTCAAGAGAAGCAACATTGGTGAAACTTCCTCTATTGATGATGAGGGAGAAAACTTTTTCCATGATCAAACATCGGCTATTGAAGATATTCTCCCATTGACAATCTTCTTCATTGGCCTTGGAAATGAGGGCTCTTCAGATAACCATCAAGAGTGGTCCCTCTTGTGTATGAAAAACCTCCTCTTGACTTTCAAGGTCCTCACTAGAACCTTCTGTGTGCTCATCCTTGCTCATTACTTCTCTTGTGCCCTCTTTAAGAACCATTACTCTTCTATTGGGACATTGAGAAGCAATGTGTCCCAATACAAGACATTTAAAGCATTTGATTTCTCTTGCTCTCAGCCGACTTGCATCCTCCGTTATTTTTTTATCTTCTTCCCCTTTTGGGGGTCGATTCTTGGTAAAAGGCTTCTTGTCATCCATCTTAGTTGGTGGCATGAAAAATTCTCAGTTTTAGGAAGCAACTGATTGCCAATTCCCTTGCCTCTCCTTTCGACTTGCCTTTCAACTTTCAAAGCAAGTTGTTGTAACACCCCGAGTTTTCTGAACCCAGTTTGTTACTCATAAACTCGAACTTGACTAAGAAAATTTGGACCCAATTTAAAATTTCACTCGAAAGTCTAAATTTGACATTTTTCTAAAACCTCAAAACGTTTAGAGACTTGCAGCAGAAATCATTTGAACAAAAACAAAGTTAAACAAAACTATAAAACTATGTTTTAATGATCAGTTGAGACGTTAGGGAACTTTCGGCCAAAAGAAATAAAGGTTTAAATCGCGAAATACTTTGAAAGTTGCAAAAGTCAAACTCATCTGCCGCTGAACTAAGTCAACGAAAAAGCAAAAGCAAACAGAAGTCTTCCACCAATGACGTCAGTCGGATGATATAATCCTCCAACTTCTGTCGATCGCAAACGACGAGTTTTGCTACTCGCATCTACCGATGACGTCAGCCGGATAATTCATTCATCCAGCCTCTGCCGACCATAAGACGGCAAAAGACTTTACTCACAAAACAAAACAAAACAAACAGAATATATTGACCGGTCACTAAACGACAAAAGTCTTCCCGCATCTTCCGATAGACATAATACACAATGTCCACCGATCACTAAACGACAAAATCATTTCCTACATCTTCCGATAACTATAGCACTCGACATCCACCGATCGCTAAACGACAAAAGTCTAAACTTTCTACTGATAAAATAAACTACACCATGCAATAGATTTAACAAGCTACTCCTACCGGTAGAAAACAACCATCTTCTACCGATAGAAAACGATGTCTTCTACCGATAGACAACCACTGTCGGTAGAAAACAGAGCAATTTTTCCACAATTCATACTCTATACAAAAACAACTCTACTACGAAGGGACTTATTCGCTTCAATGAAACCTTTCGGAAACGACTCCAATCCCTACATCACTCAAATCCAGTAAAAACCAATGCTAAATCAGCAAGGTACTTTTATCAGAAGATTTCAAAATGTGTTTCAAAACATTGAAAACTATTACTGTCATAAGACTTAACATACTTAAGTGAAAACATTGTCGACTGAACCAGAGAGTTTTCGAACCTAAGATGTGATAACCCGAATGTGAACGTATGCGTACGACTGCGGGGCAAACCTCAGGTTGCGAGGCAAACCTCGGGACCTAAGCCGAGTGTAGGCGAATCTCGGACTCGAGTATAGGCGAATCCCGGGTCGTAAAGAGGGGGTCGTCACAATCCCACATCGCTTGGGGAAGTATGTGGAAATGAAACATATATAAAGAGACCCTCCCAACATAGCAAGACGCGTTTTGGAGCACGATTGACAACGGATCCCATAAGAACTCCAAAGTTAAAAGTGCTTCGGCGAGAGCAATTCCAGGTTGGGTGACCTTCCGGGAAGTTCTCGCCAAACAAAGCCGTGAGGGGAGGATATTGGGATACGGCCCAATCCCCAGAGCGGACAATATCTTGCTGGGATAAGGGGTCGTTACAAATGGTATCAGAGCCTGTACCCAACCGGAAATGTGGCCAACGAGGACGTTGGGCCCCCGAGGGGGGTGATTGTGATAACCCGAATGTGAACGTATGCGTACGACTGCACCCAGGTTGTGTAGGCGAATCTCGGACTCGAGTATAGGCGAATCCCGGGTCGTAAAGAGGGGGTCGTCACAATCCCACATCGCTTGGGGAAGTATGTGGAAATGAAACATATATAAAGAGACCCTCCCAACATAGCAAGACGCGTTTTGGAGCACGATTGACAACGGATCCCATAAGAACTCCAAAGTTAAAAGTGCTTCGGCGAGAGCAATTCCAGGTTGGGTGACCTTCCGGGAAGTTCTCGCCAAACAAAGCCGTGAGGGGAGGATATTGGGATACGGCCCAATCCCCAGAGCGGACAATATCTTGCTGGGATAAGGGGTCGTTACAAATGGTATCAGAGCCTGTACCCAACCGGAAATGTGGCCAACGAGGACGTTGGGCCCCCGAGGGGGGTGATTGTGATAACCCGAATGTGAACGTATGCGTACGACTGCGGGGCAAACCTCAGGTTGCGAGGCAAATCTCGGGACCTAAGCCGAGTGTAGGCGAATCTCGGACTCGAATATAGGCGAATCCCGGGTCGTAAAGAGGGGGTCGTCACAATCCCACATCGCTTGGGGAAGTATGTGGAAATGAAACATATATAAAGAGACCCTCCCAACATAGCAAGACGCGTTTTGGAGCACGATTGACAACGGATCCCATAAGAACTCCAAGTTAAAAGTGCTTCGGCGAGAGCAATTCCAGGTTGGGTGACCTTCCGGGAAGTTCTCGCCAAACAAAGCCGTGAGGGGAGGATATTGGGATACGGCCCAATCCCCAGAGCGGACAATATCTTGCTGGGATAAGGGGTCGTTACAAATGGTATCAGAGCCTGTACCCAACCGGAAATGTGGCCAACGAGGACGTTGGGCCCCCGAGGGGGGTGATTGTGATAACCCGAATGTGAACGTATGCGTACGACTGCGGGGCAAACCTCAGGTTGCGAGGCAAATCTCGGGACCTAAGCCGAGTGTAGGCGAATCTCGGACTCGAATATAGGCGAATCCCGGGTCGTAAAGAGGGGGTCGTCACAATCCCACATCGCTTGGGGAAGTATGTGGAAATGAAACATATATAAAGAGACCCTCCCAACATAGCAAGACGCGTTTTGGAGCACGATTGACAACGGATCCCATAAGAACTCCGAAGTTAAAAGTGCTTCGGCGAGAGCAATTCCAGGTTGGGTGACCTTCCGAGAAGTTCTCGCCAAACAAAGCCGTGAGGGGAGGATATTGGGATACGGCCCAATCCCCAGAGCGGACAATATCTTGCTGGGATAAGGGGTCGTTACATAAGATAGAGACATTAAAAGTTGATTCTGTCAGCGAAACTCAAACACAACTTAGCTATCCAGTTTTTCACTACAATGCACATGTACAAAAACACTGGTTAAACCGCCTCATTAGTTTACCAAGTCGTGGCCTGAATGCGCTTCCCCAACATCATCTATGCGTTTGTGAACTCAGGGAAATCACCTGCGGTAACCTCAACACCTACATCACAAAACTCATCTATTAGCCTAATGCTAAGCAAGCAAAGCAATAATGAAATGATATGCTGAAATATAAACCCTAAACATGCAGTTTTTATTTTCTCATCACAGTTGTACATTCTCTCGTTTACTGATCTGATCCCTCGGTTCCCTTGGGAGTGGGATCAGTTCTCCCAATGTTATATATCATCTACTCAATTAAGGGACGGATGAATTCCCTTAATAGCTATTCTGATCCCTCAGTTCCCTTGGGAGTGGGATCAATTCTCCCAATGTTATACATCATCTACTCGATTAGGGGCGGATGAATTTCCTTAATAGCTGATCTGTCACATTCGGTTCATGCCTTACCATTCTTTACATGAAAATTCATTTTTCGTAATCTTTCATAAAAACATGATGCATGTCATACAAACTCATTCGCACATTGCATAATCCTAATGTTTTGTGATGTAGGCCCGAAGGCACATGGACACTTTACTTACCTGGATTCCTGGAAATTGTTTGGTTGCTTACCATTTTGGGTTTGCTCGAACCTAAAATCGTAGACAGTGTATTAGTTATACTTCATTCTAAACTATCCAGGAGTCTAAGGAAATTATTTGGAAGCCCAGATCTTCGTGCATTGCCGATTCTGCACTAAACCCGAAACTACACACATTCACAACACTCCCAAAAACACATACATTGCACTCCCTCTGCTATCTAACTGTCGAGTCATAACGAAAATGAAGGAACTCACCTAAGTCGGAGAAATCACTGGAGAAGTCGGAGAGAAAATTGCCTGGAGCTCTGGTGAGCTTGAGCTGAATATCGAGAAAGGAAAAATGAGGGGACAGTGGCCGCTAAACCTCATTAAACCCTCCCTTAAATACGTTATTCACAATAAATTGCAATTTACCATTTTGTCCTTACTCATTCACTTATTAACCTAATCACTAAATCACCCAAATTTAAATTTTAAAGCATTCTCAAAAAATGAAAAAGGTAAATCGGTTAATAGAAACCGGGTGTTACATTCTACCCTCCTTAAAATAATTTTGTCCTCAAAATTCAGTACCTGAATAAATCTGGATGTTGGTCCATCATATCTTGCTGGCGCTCCCAAGTTGTCTCCTCAATATTCTGGTTACATCACAATACCTTCACCAATGGAACTTCCTTGTTGCGCAATACCTTCACTGCATAATTTAAGATCTTTACTGGTTTCTCTTCATAGGCAAGGGTAGGATGAATCTCAAAGTCTTTCTGTTCCATGACTTGGTTTGGATCCCTTATGCAGTTTTTCAACATAGAAACGTGGAATACATCATGTATCTCTTCCATAGAAGTTGGTAGTTGTAACTGGTAAGCTGTTCTCCCAATCCTCTTCAGAATCGTGAACGGTCCAATGAACCTGGGGTTCAACTTGCCTCTCTTTCCAAATCTCACAACTCCTTTAAATGGTGATATCTTAAGAAAAACTTCATCACCTAATTCAAACTCTAATTCTCTATGCCTCTTGTCGGCATAGCTCTTCTGTCGGCTTTGAGCTGTTAAGATCCTCTGGCGGATGAGGGCAATTTTCTCCACTGTCTGCTGCACAATGTCATGACCAATCAATCGTGCTTCTCCAACTTCATCCCAATACAATGGAGATCTGCACTTTCGTCCATACAATGCCTCGTATGGTGTCATGCCTATTGTTGTCTGAAAACTGTTGTTATAAGAAAATTCAACTAAGGACAAGTGTTTGCTCCATGAACCTTAAAAGTCTAATACACATGCACGGAGTATATCCTCTAATGTTTGAATAGTCCTTTCGGATTGTCCATCAGTTTGAGAGTGGAAAGATGTACTGAAATTAAGCTGCGTCCCCATAGCCTTGTGCAAACTCTTCCAAAACTTAGATGTAAATCTAGAGTCTCGGTCTGAAACTATAGTGCTTGGAACTCCATGCAGTCTAACAACTTCATGCACATACAATTCAGAAAGTTGATCCATCGAGTATGTCATCTTTATCGGTAGAAAGTGGGCAGATTTGGCTAAACGATCAACTATCACCCAGATTGCATCATGTCCCTTTGCTGTTCTAGGCAATCCCACAACAAAATCAATCGTTATTTGTTCCCATTTCAATTCAGGGACTGGTAGAGGTTGCAATGTTCCTGAGGGTCTCTGATGCTCAGCTTTAATCTGCTGGCAACACAAACACGATCCTACATACTCTGCCACACTCATTTTCATACATGGCCACCAATAATGCTGTTTAAGATCCTTGTACATCTTTGTACTTCTGGGATGAACAGAAAATCGAGAAGAATGTGCTTCAGAAAGAATCTCATCTCGAAGTTCCTTAATGACAGGAACAAACCATCTATTTCTAAACCTAAGGATTCCATCAGCGGAATAGTTAAAATCCGACTTGTCTGTAGAGTCCATGCAGGACTTATACTTATTGCATTCAGTGTCGTTCCTTTGAGCTTCCTTTATTTTCTCCAAAATAGTAGGCCTCAAGGATATGGTCGAAAGCATAGCTGATACACTGGATACTGCTTCTAGATTAAACTTTTGGAATTCAGACTCTAAAGCTAGTGGCATGTCTAAAATCATGGCTGAGGCTGATGTTGTCACTCTACTCGAGGCATCTGCCACAACATTTGCTTTGCCGGGGTGATACTTAATCTCGAAATCATAATCCTTTACAAATTCCAACCATCGACGTTGCCTCATATTTAATTCCTTCTGTGTGAAGATATACTTCAGGCTCTTATGATCTGAAAATATCTCACAAGATTGTCCATACAAATAGTGTCTCCAAATCTTTAGAGCAAAAACCACAGCAGCTAACTCTAAGTCATGTGTAGGGTAATTCTTCTCATGTGTTTTCAACTGTCTAGAGGCATAAGCTATTACTTTTCCATCTTGCATTAGAACACAACCAAGACCAATTTTGGAAGTGTCACAGTAAATGCTAAACTTATCATCTTCAACTGGAAGGGTTAAAATTGGAGCATCGGTCAGTTTCTGTTTCAAGATCTGAAAACTATGCTCACATTCGTCAGTCCATATATACTTCACATTTTTCTTTGTTAATCTAGTAAGGGGGGTAGCAATCTTCGAGAATCCTTCAATGAACTTTCTATAATATCCTGTTAGTCCAAGAAAACTCCTAATATCTGTAGCACTCTTCGGTTGGGGCCATTCCTTAACTGCTTGAACCTTAGCTGGATCGACAGATATACCATCCCCAGAGATAACATGTCCTAGAAAGTGAACTGGGTCCAACCAAAATTCACACTTAGAAAACTTGGCGTATAGTTGGTGCTGTTTTAATACTTCCAACACCAAGGTTAGGTGCCTAGCATGCTCATCCTTAGTACGTGAATAGATTAAAATGTCATCTATGAACAGTATGACAAACTTATCCAAATACTCATGAAACACTCTATTCATGAGATCCATAAAGGCTGCTGGTGCATTTGTCAATCCAAAGGACATGACCAAAAACTCATAATGTCCATACCTTGTGCGAAAGGCAGTTTTAGTAATATCCTCAGATTTGATTTTTAATTGGTAATAACCGGACCTAAGGTCAACCTTAGAGAAAACACGTGCACCATTAAGATGGTCAAATAAATCATCAATCCTTGGCAATGGATACTTGTTCTTGACAGTTAACTTATTTAATTCCCTATAATCAATGCACATTCGCATTGACCCATCTTTATTTTTCACAAAAAGGACAGGTGCACCCTACGGTGAAAAGCTTGGGCGTATGAACCCTTTCTCCAATAGTTCCTCAAACTGCTTCTTTAATTCCTTAAGTTCTGTTGGTGCTAGCCTATATGGATTTTTAGACACAGGCTCGGCGCCGGGGTAAACATCTACAACGAATTCGATTTTCCTATCTGGTGGTAAACTAGGAAGGTCATCTAAAAACACTTCAGGGAAGTCTTGGACAATTAAGACATTTCGGGGTCTTGCTTTTCCTACGAATTGTGTATCTAGAACACTGGCCAAGAAGCATAGGTACTCTCTGCATGGTGAGGGTCTACAATTTATCAAAGTCATAACAGACATTTCCACACTCTTTTTTAAAGCTTGGAATGTATGATTTAAACCGTCAGGGGGTTGGAATCTAACTACTCCAGTCCTACAGTCGATTGTGGCATAATGTTTAAATAGCCAATCCATTCCTAGGATTACATCAAATCTCATTATATCCATAATAATGAGATCAGCAGGTAGACTCACGCTTCCTACTAACACATCACTGTCAAGCATCACCTGGTTAGAGTGCATGCGTTCACCAGAGGGTAAAGTAACACTAAACACATGCATAGAAGGGGTAAACTGTGCATCTAACTTAACAGCAAATGTAGATACTATGAATGAATGTGTTGCACCAGAATCTATCAATGTAAAAGCAGGTATAAAGTTGACCAATATAGTACCTGACACAACAGCAGGCTGCTCATCATCGCCCGACTCCATCATGGAGAATATCCTTGGCTTAATCATAGCAGGGTCATTCTTAGGAGCTGGACAGTCCCTAATGACATGGCCAACCTTGTTACAGTTGAAGCATCGGGTGACTCTGGGCTTCGGGCAATCCCTGTATGTGTGTCCAATTTCCTCGCAATTGAAACACTTTCCCAAACCGAACCTGCATTCACCCAGGTGACTCTTCGAACATTTCAGGCACATGGGAAACTTCCTGGCATCCGGCACTTTCTTTCCCGTTCCTTGGCTATGCTGGCCTTCAATAGGCCTCTTCATTCCCCTTTGATGATGTGGCTGGACCGGCTTTTGTAGGACCTCTTTTGGTCCAGTACACTTCCTTTCAGCTTCTTCCACTTCCAGAGCAGTGGACACAACCTCGCTGAATGTCAAGCCTTTAATACCGCAAAATTTAACCCCTCGGTAGATTTCTGGCTTCAGTCCATGCACAAATTTGAATACCTTGTCCTCGTCCCTATGAGCAAAATGTCCAGCAAACCTGGACAGGGACTCGAACTGCCTACTGTACTCGGCTACAGACCTTGTCTGCTTCAAGTTTAGAAATTCCAACTTCTTTGCAGTTTGGACAGTACTGTTAAAATACTTCTCGTAGAAAATGTCCTTGAATTACGACCAAGGCATCGCAAAGACATCAGTGGTGGTCTCTTTTGTTTCCCACCAGAGTTGAGCTTCACCAGCCAAGTAAAATGTCGCCAACGTGACCTTATCTCCTTCTCCTATGTTGGCACACCTAAACATACTTTCAATCTTCCTAAGCAACCCTTCAGCAATAACTGGATCAGATGACTTACCATCAAACGTGGTTGGTCGTAATCTCCTGAATCTATCTCCAGAATGTTCATTGCTAGAACCCGAGTTGGCACTTCCTTGTACCTCTCGGTTCAACAGTACTCCTAGTTGATCAGACTGCTGGCGCACTAAATCGGTTTGCTGACGCACCAACTCTATCAGCTGCCTAATCATACTAGGCTCTTCTCCACCACTCAGGTTTGGCATTTCCCTTGGCACTCTAGGTCTCCCTGGGCATCGAGCCATTATACTAAAGTCCTGTACAGGGTTAATTACTCTCTTAAATATCTATTAGCTAAGTTAACATAAACACTTACAGTTGTTGAAGCACTTCCATGCAACGATTGGCACTGATAAGTAATCTTTTGAACGGTTTAACCGAATGTCTCTGATACCATACTGTAACGCCCCGAGTTTTCTAAACCCAGTTTGTTACTCATAAGCTCGAACTTGACTAAGAAACTTTGGACCAAATTTAAAATTTCACTCGAAAGTCTAAATTTGACATTTTTCTAAAACCTCAAAACGTTTAGAGACTTGCAGCGGAAATCAGAACAAAAACAGAGTTAAACAAAACTATAAAACAATGTTTGAATGATCAGTTGAGATGTTAGGGAACTTTCGGCCAAAAGAAATAAAGGTTTAAATCGCTAAATACTTTGAAAGTTGCAAAAGTCAAACTCATCTGCCGCTGAACTAAGTCAACGAAAAGCAAAAACAAACAGAAGTCTTCCACCGATGACGTCAGCCGGATGAATTAATACTCCAACTTCTGTCGATCGCAAACGATGAGTTTTGCTACTCGCATCTACCGATGACATCAGCCAGATGATTCATTCATCCAGCCTCTGCCGACCATAAGACGACAAAAGACTTTACTCACAAAACAAAACAAAACAAACAGAATACATTGACCGGTCACTAAACGACAAAAGTCTTCCCGCATCTTCCGATAGACATAATACACAATGTCCACCGATCACTAAACGACAAAATCATGTCCTACATCTTCCGATAACTATAGCACTCGACATCCACCGATCGCTAAACGACAAAAGTCTAAACTTTCTACCGATAAAATAAACTACACCATCTGATAGATTTAACACGCTATTCCTACCGGTAGAAAACAACCATCTTCTACCGATAGAAAACTATGTCTTCTATCGATAGACTACCACTGTCGGTAGAAAACAGAGCAATTTTTCCACAATTCATACTCTATACAAAAACAACTCTACTACGAAGGGACTTATTCGCTTCAATGAAACCTTTCGGAAACGACTCCAATCCCTACATCACTCAAATCCAGTAAAAACCAATGCTAAATCAGCAAGATACTAGTATCAGAAGATTTAAAAATGTGTTTCAAAACATTGAAAACTATTACTGTCATAAGACTCAACATACTTAAGTGAAAACATTGTCGACTGAACCAGAGAGTTTTCAAACCTAAGATCAAGACATTAAAAGTTGATTCTGTCAGCGAAACTCAAACACAACTCAGCTATCTAGTTTTTCACTACAATGCACATGTACAAAAACACTGGTTAAACCGCCTCATTAGTTTACCAAGTCGTGGCCTGAATGCGCTTCCCCAACATCATCTATGCGTTTGTGAACTCAGGGAAATCACCTGCGGTAACCTCAACATCTACATCACAAAACTCATCTATTAGCCTAATGCTAAGCAAGCAAAGCAATAATGAAATGATATGCTGAAACATAAAACCTAAACATGCAGTTTTATTTTCTCATCGCAGTTGTACATTCGCTCGTTTACTGATCTGATCCCCCGGTTCCCTTGAGAGTGGGATCAGTTCTCCCAATGTTATATATCATCTACTCAATTAAGGGGCGGATGAATTCCCTTAATAGCTATTCTAATCCCTCTGTTCCCTTGGGAGTGGGATCAATTCTCCCAATGTTATACATCCTCTACTCGATTAAGGGGCGGATGAATTCCCTTAATAGCTGATCTGTCACATTATGTTCATGCCTTACCATTCTTTACATGAAAATTCATTTTTCGTAATCTTTCATAAAAACATGATGCATGTCATACAAACTCATTCGCACATTGCATAATCCTAATGTTTTGTGATCTAGGCTCGAAGACACATGCACACTTTACTTACATGGATTCCTGGAAATTGTTTGGTTGCTTACCACTTCGGGTTTGCTCGAACCTAAAACCGTAGACAGGGTATTAGTTATACTTCATTCTAAACTATCCAGGAGTCTAAGGAAATTAATTTGGAAGCCCGGATCTTCGTGCATTGCCGATTCTGCACTAAACCCGAAACTACACACATTCACAACACTCCCAAAAACACATACATTGCACTCCCTCTGCTATCTAACCGTCGAGTCATAAAGAAAATGAAGGAATTCACCTAAGTTGGAGAAATCACTGGAGAAGTCGGAGGGAAAATCGCCTGGAACTCTGGTGAGCTTGAGCTGAATATCGAGAAAGGAAAAATGAGGGGACAGTGGCGGCTAAACCTCATTAAACCCTCCCTTAAATACGTTATCCACAATAAATTGCAATTTACCATTTTGTCCTTACTCATTCACTTATTAACCTAATCACTAAATCACCCAAATTTAAATTTTAAAGCATTCTCAAAAAATGAAAAAGGTAAATCGGTTAATAGAAACCGGGTGTTACAGTTGTATCACCGCATCCATGGTATCCACCGTTTGTAACTCCACAATGTCACTAATCTCTCTTTGCAAACCTCTTATGAATCTTGCAATGGCTTGCTCTTCGGATTCCCCAACTCCACTCCTAATCTTGAGTGTCTCAAATTCGGTCAAGTATTCTTTAACTGATTGTGAACCTTGTTTCAAACTTTGTAATTGTAAGAACAATTCTTGTTTTTAGTGGCTTGGTACAAACCTCTTTCTCATCAAAGATTTCATAACCCTCCAAGTCACAATACTTCTTCCTCACGCCATCTTTGGGCTCTTAAGTTGTACAACCATAAACTAGCATATCCCGTCAATTCTAAAGTCACTAATTGCAACTTCACTCTTTCAGAGTAGTTGTAGTAATCGAAGACTTTCTGCACCTTGTCCACCTAATCAAGGAACATGTCGCCATTACAAGAACCATTAAATGAAGGAATTGATAACTTGACATGCTTCAAGTCCTAACTATGGCTGCACCTATCATTGTCAAACTCACCATCTTCAGAGTTTATTTCTTCAACAAACTCATTGTGTTGGTTTCTCCTCCTCAATTTCTCGGCTCTTCTCCTAAGTAAAAGATTTTGAGGGGCCCTTACACGATCATTTCTCAACTCTACTAACCATTGACTAATGTTCTCCAATTTTTTGTTAATGTCATCAATTTGATCTTGGTAGCTAGTCTCACTAACATTCGGGTTAGGTGCCTTAAGTGGTTGCACATTACTATCCCGATTTTGATTATAATTGGCACAACTTCTGGTCATCATTTAGCCAACAAAAGAAAAACCAAAAAATAATGCAAAATAATGCAAAATAGATCTAAATGCTATGAAATTTTAACAAGAGCTTACCTCGTAAGTGTATGAGACACCTTTAAAATTTCAATGAAAAATATGTAGTGGTCGAAGAGTTATCCATAGTAGAGTCTGGATGACTCAAACTGCTCACAAATACTGCTATGTTAGCTAAGAGAAGGCTAACTTCTTAGCAGCACAACCTCTGCTATATAACTTGAAAATTTAACATATTCTTACTTAGGGTGTGATTGTGAGACCTTGAACATTTTAAGGGTTGATTCGTTGTGGATGAAAAGTTATTCAGTGGGTAAGGATTTCTAGTTCAGAAGGTGATAAAAGCTGCACCTCTCGAGTTTATGGTCTTCTAAGGGAAGAACACTCCAGCTCGTAAAGAAGAGAGTTATACTCTTTTCCTATGAGTACTACACTCCAAGAAGGCAGTGAAAAGAGTAATAATAAGAGCTTCTAAGAATATTTACAAACTTGAAAGCAATGGACACCAAAGTGCTCGGATATGACTCACTGGCGGCAAGGGTTTTGAGACTCAAAGAGGCTCGATTTCTTTGGAAGAAAGCATTAGTTTTTCATTTATCAAAAGTGGCTGCTACAGCAGCTAGGAGGAGACTAAATACCCTACCTCAATTATAATTTTCTCACAAAAATGAGAAGAAATCTCTAGAAGTGTCATGTCATTCGGCCACCTCATCAGTAGAGTACAACCTTTCTCTCTCCAACAATCAAGTGTACTTTTTTTTTCCTTTAAATGCAGCTCATTTCTCTCCACAAATACAACTCATTCTCTCTCCAAACGTGTTCAACCACGCATCCATTGCAATATAAAAGAAACTAGGTGTTTCTAGGGAAAAGAAAATAAGATATGCTCAGTTACATCGTTTGTCAAAAGAAAAATAAATTCCTCCTTCAACAAGTGGTGTTGCCAAGTGTTGCTCCCAATTTAATATATGGAGAGGTTTCTCCAAGTCTAGGATGCTTGGTTCCACTTCAAACCCTCAAAATAATCTTTTCCTGCAAAAAGAACAAACTTGTTAGAAAGAGGATCTGCCAAGGCCAAGGTCTTGGCTCGGGATTGTGCCATGGGTCCTTGAGGCATATAAAATATCAAAGCATGATGTTCAGCAAAGATTCAAAAATAAAGATACAAACATAAGCTAAATTAAAATGCTAACATCTTCTCAAAAAGATGGTTGAACTCGGATTAGATTTGGACTCAAAAAAGCCTCTCAGTAATTGGACTTGTTGGTCAAGCAAAAAATGTCCAAATTCAACGATTCAAACTATTCTAGAAACTTGAGATGTTAGCTACAATGTTCACATAGGTCATTTTTTCATAACAGGTAATAAGGCTGCCAAATATTGTAATTTCTCTTCGAAGGACAGGTGGAGGCACATTCTTTTGAAAGGTTGAATTATCCGTCGACGTGTACTTGATCTTCCATCTATGCTTCACCAAAATAACGTTCTCCAAGCATTGTCCACATGATTTCATATTTTTAATGGCTTCATCATACGATCTTTCTACAAAATACAAATTTGAAAATTTGTTAGAAAAACTCCATTGAATGTTTGAGAAGTTTTGGAATCGTGGCACGTTACTTATTATTTTAATTAAATGAAAATTATAAAGACTAATGGGCTTGGTGTTTAGGTGGGCCAAAACGAGTAAAATTATGTGATTTTTTCTTCAATCTCTTATTTTCCCATTTGAGAGAGAGAAAAAAAAAGACAGCCGTGGAGAGAAGATCTTCCACTACAGAACATTAGTACTTGATCGTGAAGAATTAAGAGTTTTCGATGCTAAGGCAATTACACTAAGTCTTGTGCTTTATCAGTTTATTGATATTTTTATAATTTTTGGACTTCTGACGCATAATTAAATTTAGATTTCAAATTTGATGGAAGGACTCTCAATAAGAGTGTTTGGGTTTGAGTATCAAGGAGAATTTCGGGGATCTTCGTTGGTCACTTGAAATATCATTCCTTTTATTATAACTGTTAAATTTTAGGTTTTTGAAGAAAGTTGGGATTTTTTAGTGTAAGATGGGATTTTGGGTTTTTGAAGAAAGTGGGATTTTCTTTGCCGTTGAGAATAAGATGGGATTTTTTTTGGATGAAATTTTAGGTTTTTGAAGAAAGTTGAATTTTTTTTTTATTAAATGAAATTTTTAGAGGATGGTTCATTTACGATTTAAAGTTAGATTTCGTAGTAAAATAAGCATTTTGAGGAAAAAAGCCTGAACTGGAAATAACGATGATGCATTCACTAGGATTATGATGCGACATTTTTCTCGGTTTATCAGGAGATGGGGGTACACCGCATGTTATGCCTAGGAATTCGAGGTTGCAACATCGAGGTGTTAAGGCAGACACATGTCTGTGAGCTAAGGCATTTTATGTTGTGGCTTTTTCTAAGGTATGTCGAGGCGTTAAGACGCCAAGGCTTCCTGATTGGTTTGTCATGACCTTACCTCTCTTTTTGGGTTATAATGATTTTTCGGTGATTTAAAGCCTAATGTGTGCTCATCAAGTGCCACAAAATGAGATATTTCCTTTAAGGAAATTATTCACTCCAAATAAGAAAAGTTCATAGCTTTGAACGGAACTACTTCACATCAAAAATATTGCAAATTAACAAAGTTGTAAATTAAATTTCAAATTGCTCAACCCTTCATAAATGAGGAACCAACACTCAAAATTTCACGTCAAAAATTGATGTGGAGGCAAACTTATGCACGAATGATCACAAGCTGATCGAAAATGATGCCAAAAGTACCATTCCACTCCAAAGGCTACTTTGACGAATAAGCAGCTCTCCAAACTTGTTATTGTGTGAGATTCTTCAACTTCACTAGATTATTTGACTTCAATGAAATGAAAAGGATGTTGAAGTAAAGATAATCTCACCCAATTCTCATGAAGGGATAAAAATATCAAGCACAAACTCTTGGGTAACCGAAAACAAGTGTGGAAATTGGCAAAAGAAAATGACTTTTTTTTCTTCTTCAAATTCTAGCTGATGATGCCAGTCATCAACCCTTAAAAATGTATCAAAATGGGACCTTGGTAATTGTCATTATTTGATCGGCTTAGAATCGATAAGTAAATTTCATGCAAGAAATTTGTTCTTGCCTTATTTAAATAGAATTGTATTAAAACTAATAAAGTCCTTGATCCATGCACGTATTTATTCAATCCTTCCACATCATACATCTGCATCAATCAATTCTTGATGCCCCTTCATTAATTAGTTGTCGTTATCTCCAAATTTAACTCTTTAATTTCCCATTTGAGCATATTTTTTGGACACTCTTTATCGAGGTGTGTGGGACATTCTTCTAAGCTCCTTTGTGTGACATGTCTTGCAAAATAAAAAGAAATAGAATAATTTGTTAGTCTCCTTGTTGTGACCTAGTGATAGGTCTGTGTAGCACATCATTCTCCTACGGTTGAGAAGGATTTGTCCTCAAAACCAAAATTTCCTCCATTTCATGTTTATCTCTAATAAAATGGGGAAAGTCTTGCATATTAAAAGTTGTCCAGACTCCATACTTTCTAGGGAATTCAATCTTGTAAGCATATCATTCACCTTTGAAATCACCTTTGCTCCAAAAATCTTCCTTTCTCAAATGCAACCATACTTAATCCCCTTCTTTGAAAATCATGGCTTTATGAATAGTCTTGCTCACTTCTTCATGTATTGGTCAAACTAGGTCGACCTTAGTTTTGCAATTGGGATTTACCAATTCTTTACTTGGTATTGGAAAGAGATCCATTGGGGTGAGGGGATTAAATCCTTAGACTACTTCAAAAGAGGATTTGTTGGTAGTGATATGAATACTATGATTGTAGACAAACTCAACATAGGGTAGTTGAATATCCCAATCTTTGAGTTGTTTTCCTACAATTGTCTTCTAAGGTTTCCATAGTCCAACCAACCTCCTCAATTTGGCCATTGGTGATCAGAGGTACTAAACAACAATTTTGTCCCTAACATTCTCCAGTGTCATAAAAAAATCTAAAAACATTTGTGACTCTATCTGACACAATATTCCTTGGAACCCATGCATTCTCACCACCTCTTTGAAGAATAATTCCTCCCAATGATGACTAGGGACGAGTAGAGCATGTACAACCCATGAGATTGTAATCAGCTTTTAGTCTTCTTGCAAACAATGCACTTTTACACTATCTTGTATACATCTTTCATCAAGTGTGGCCAAAAGATATGTTCCTTTACCTCTTTATAAGTTCTCTTTTTCCCAAAAAGACTTTCGAGTCCTACACTATATGCTTCTCAAATTAGACATTCTCAAAGACTAAGAGTTGACATGTGCAACTTTCCTCCTTTGTACAAATAACCATATATAGCATAATAACCATTTTCAGCCTTGGACCTACAATTTTAATACCAATATGCAAAGTCTCTATCATTAGTATAGCACCCTTATCCCCTCAAGACCAAGTAATCTATTATTTAATTCGTTTAACAAGGCATAAGTTCTTGAAAAAGCATCGACTACCGCATTGATTTTTCTCTTCTTGTATTTGATCATATATGAAAATCTCTCAATGAACTCCACTCATTTTGCATGTCCTCTATTGAATTTTCCTTGTCCTTTAACATGTTTGAGTGTTTGATTATCTATGTGAATAATGACTTCTCTAAGAAGTAAATAGTGTTGTCAGACCTTCAATGCTATTACCACGACATAGAATTCAGTGTCATAGGTTGAATAGTTTAAAGAAGCTCCCTTCAATTTTTCACTAAAAAAGCTAAAGGTCTCTATTTTTGCATATGAACAGCTCCTAAGCCGTTCTCGAAACATCACAATCAACTTCTAACACTTGATTGAAATTAGGAAGAGCTAGGACTGATGCATTGCAAGTTTTTCTTTGATTTTCTCAAAACTAGTTTGACATTCTTTGGTCCATTGGAATTCCTTCCCATGTTTAGAAAAATCCGTAATTGGAGTCATGATAAAGTTAAAAATGCTCACAGATCTTCGACAAAATGAAATTAGGCCGTGGAAACTTTTAACTTTCGAGACATTGCTAGGAGTTGGCCACTTGTTAATAGCTACAATTTTGGTCCCATCTACCACTATGTCTTTGCTTTAAATCACAAAACCAAGGAAACTAATATTGTCTTGCATAAAAGAACATTTATTGAGATTACCATATAATTTGGCTCCCTGTTAGTGGATTTTACACACTTGCCCACAAGTGCACGTGTCGTTAACGAAGTAATGAGTAAGTAAAATATCGATCCCACGAGGATATTGTTAACTATGTTTAACTTCGCTATAAAAATTTTATAAAAATATTAAAATAATAAATGAAAATAAATAGAAATAAAATCAGAATCACGATGCAATAAAAGACAGCTAAATAATCGAGGTTAAATTGATGAATAGAAGCCTTGGCTAGGATCGATTTCTTCGTTACGATAATTTTACTACTGATGCTCTGGTAATGCTCTGCAGCATTGTCTATAAACAGCAAGAATTAAATAATTCTAAGATTCTTTCGAATTGCCTACATAAATTTAAATTAGAATTTCCTTCGACTTTGAATGAATGTAACTAATATTGAATTTCAGATTTGTCTCATTCTTATTGCCAATTGAATTAATGTTAAACACATTGTAACAATTTAATCCAATTAATTATTTATGCATCTAAGATTTTATATCTATCTATCGATACAATATAAACATGAATCGTCAACCTATCTATCGATATGATCTGACTTAGCAAGAAATATCACAAATAATTATTCAATAGACAATTGCATAACAAAACCACGATCGTAGTAAAAACTATAACGAGTACTATCATCCTAACCAAATAATAGTTTAGCCTAAAATCATGATAATAAAATGAAAAATAAAAAAATTCATTAATGAAAAATCAATAAAAGTAGTAGGAGAAAATTGTTGAAGTCGAATCTGTAGCCACTATCTTCCGCCTCCCTTTCGTCTTTTTTTGTCCTTTTGCTCTTCTGGGTTGCAGAACCTTGGTGTTCTTCTACAACCTTCAGGGTTTTTCCCCTAGGTTTTTGACCCTAGGTTCAAGTCCCCTTTCAGCCTTCTCCTTGTAGCCAAGCTTTTTTCCCTTTTTAAGCTTTTTTTGTATTATTTCGTTCTCCAGAAAACCAAATTCTCTCTCCTCTACCTTGATTTTTGCCTCTTCTTAATTTCTTCCTTTTTGTTCTGCGTGTCTTCCTCCTCTTTTCTAGATCTGTTGTATTTTTTTTCTCTTTTCCTTGATTTTTGCCCTTTATTTTGGTAACAATAATCTTCTTGATTCATTTCTCTCTCTCCATAATTTTAATCATTTGAATTCGATATTTCTGCTAATAATTCTGCATTTAAAGATAATATTCATTAGTGATACAAATCTGCTTGTTTTTTTGAGAATATGCATGAAAATACATTAAATTCAACCAATATTGTGATGCTGCAGCATTATGTAGCAATTATAATAAATCATACCAATTTCTTCTTACATTCACTCAATTCATACAAATTATATCAATTAAAAATAGTATAAAATAACTCTAATTTAAGAGTTATCACTCCCCTTAGTGTTTCTAAAAGTAGTATAAGATGCCTCAAGTATTGGTTCAAATCGACACTATAGATCGAATATATCATCAAAGTATACTACCAAAAAGTTTCTCAAGAAATCTTTCAAAACATGATGCATGAGCTTTATAAATGTACTAGAAGCATTAGAAAGGCTGAAAAGGATTATTGATCATTCATAGAGTGCATATTTGGTTTGAAGGTTGTCTTCCTCTCATGTCTTTCATTAACTTGTATTTGATGATAGCCACTTTTAAGATCAAACTTGGAAAATATGGATGCTCCACTCAATTCATCAAACATATCTTCAAGTTTTGAATGAAAAATCTATATTTTATTATGATTTGATTGATGACTCGCCTATCCACACACATTCTAATAGAACCATCTTTCTTGGGCACCAATAATGTAGGAACAACACATGGACTATTAGATTCTCACATATAGCCTTTCTCCAATAACTTTGTGACTTGTGTATGTAACTCCTTGGTTTCCTTCAAATTCATTCAATAATAGGTCTTGTTTGGAAGACTGGTCATCAGTAATAGATCAATTTTATGTTCAATACTATGCAAAATTTATAGCCCTTGAGGAAGATCCTTAGAAATTACATCTTTGAATGCTTCAAGAAGAGAAACCATTTGCTTCAGTATCTTTTCTAGGTTGTCATACCGATCTCAAAATAATATTAATACCATGTTGTCAATATTAGTCATTGCCTTCTTCAACTCTTTTTTGGATAAAAATAAATTCTTCTTTATAGCTGGATAATCCAAGACAATTTGCTCTAGCCAACGTGGAGTTAACTTTATAGTTTTCTTTCCAATCTTTAATGTATAATAGTTGGTGAAACCATCATGCATGGTCCTTCTATCAAATTGTCATGGCTTTCCGAGCAAGATATGACTAGCAGTTATTGGGACTACATCACAAACAACTTCATCATTATATTTGTCAATATAGAATGGAACATTTACTTGCTCAATGACTTGGAACATTTACTTGCTCAGTGACTTTGATATCTTCCTCATCATTGAGCTAACTAAACTTGTAAGGATTCAAGTGCAAAAAGTTTCCAAATCAAGTTGTAGCACCCGATTCCATCGAACTGATTTTACCTTGTCATCTAATAGCGTACACTTCATGGATGAAATTAGGAGAATTATTGATTAGGTTAATGAGTGACTACGTAAGGGAATAATGGTAAATAGAGATTTATAGTGATAACCTATTTAAGGAAAGAGGTTTTGCGATTAATGCACTGTAGCCGCCACTATTTTCTATACTTCCTCTTTCGGTATTCAGCTCAAGCTCAGCAGAGCTCTCCAGGCGATTTCCTCTCCGATTTCCATTCCTCAACCTAGGTGAGTTTTCTTGAGTTTTAGTGGCTAGATAGCAGAGAGAGTACAATGTGTGTTTTGGGAATGCTGTGAATGAGAGTAGGTTCGGGTTTAGGTGATAAACCGTGAATGCACGATTAATAGAGTTCCAAGTTAGCTTCCTTAGGTTTCTGAATGGGTTAGAATGAGTTATAGTGAAGATTGAATTAACGCTCTGTTTATGATTTTAGGTGAGCAAAATCCCAAGATAGCTTGCAACCCAACTTTTCCCGGGAAGTCAGGTAAGTAGAGTATGTGTGTGCCTTCGGGTCTACATCACAAAACATTAGGTTTATGCTTGTTTAAATATTTTCTATATGTCATGTATCATATTTTGGAAAGAATACAAAAATAAATTTACATGTAATGGCATGGCAAGGTATGAACAGAATGTAACAAATCAGCTATTAAGAAAACTAATCTACCCCTTAATTTATGAAGAGGATGTATGACTTTGGGAAAATTGATCCGCTCCCAATGGAATTTAGGATTAGATCAGCTGTTAAGGGAACTAATCTGCCCCTTAATTTATGAAGAGGATGTATGACTTTGGGAAAAATGATCCAACTCCCAATGGAACCGAGGGATCGGATCAGTGAAAGAACGTGAATGCAACAGAGATGCGAAAATAGAAACTGCATGTCTAGGATTTATGTTTCATCATATCCTTTCATTGTTGCTTTACTTACTTAGCATTAGGCTAATAGATGAGTTTTGTGATGTAGGTGAAGAAGCCTTAGAAGGTGTGTTCTCTGAGCATGTTGAGGACTAGGCTGGTTTGGGGAGCATTTCAATGCCACTGTTTGGTGTTCCGATGAGGCGGTTTAACTATTGTCTATATATGAAGTTTCAGTGGTTAAGTGTTTTGTGGAAGTGTGCAGAGGGTTTTAATAATATTAGTAGTTTTGATGTTTTTAACAACTTTATGGTTTTCTTGTTCTGAGTATGAAAAATATGATTTGGTTTAGAGGTAGATGTTTTGCTGGGTATTTTTAGAAAGTTGTAGACTTATGTTGTTTTGAACGATTTTCAGTAAAATGTACAAGCTATTTTGGTGGTCGGAGTTTTCTTTGTTTAGAGTGAAAATGGTTGATATGCTGTTATGATGAGTGTTATTGTCGATCGGTGGACGTTGAGTATTATAATCTACCGGTGGATGTAATCTATCGGTGGATGTAGTCTATCGGTGGATGTTGTCGAACGGTAGAAATGAGTAATGGGTTTTGTCATTTTATGATCGGTGGATGTGGTAGGTACTGTGGATTTGAGTATTAGGCTTTTGTCGTTTATAATCGGTGGATATGAGTATTAGGCTTTTGTCGTTTTATGAACGGTGGATGTGAGTATTAGGCTTTGGTCGTTTTATGATCGGTGGATGTGAGTATTAGGCTTTTATCGTTTTATGATCGGTGGATGTGAGTATTAGGCGTTTTATGACCGGTGGATGTGAGCGTAGATGTGAGAAATAGAGTTTGCCGTTTTGTGACCGGTGGACGTGTGTAGTCGACGCGTCGTTCGACTGACGTGACCGGTGGACATGTGTTAAGTCGACGTGTCATTCGGCTGACGTGAGCGGTGGACGTTGGTAGCAGAAGGAGCCTTTTGTTTCTGCTTCTACCGCCGACACTGTTTAGCGTTGGATGTTTTCTATTCCTGTTTCTACCGCCGAGACTATTCTGTCTCTAATAATACCGCTAAAACTATTCAGCGGTAGATGTGTTCTGTTTTTCTTTTGGCTTCTTTCAACCAACAGTCTTTAATATTTTAATTATTTAATGAATGTCGTTTTATACAAATATTTTCCGCTGCAAGTTTTTACGTTTAAGGGTCAAATTTTGACCGTCGAGTGAAATTTTAAGATTTTCTCAGAATGTCATAGTGTGGCTCAATATTATGAGTAACGAACCGAGTTTACTTAATTCGGGGCGTTACAGTATGGTATCAGAGACATTCAGTTAAACCGTTCAAAAGATTACTCATCAGTGTCAATTGTTGCATGGAAGTACTTCAACAACTGTAAGTGTTTATGTTAACCTTAGCTATTAGATATTTATGAGAGTAATTAACCTTGTCCAGGAATATAGCAAATGGTCAGACGACTAGGAAGACCAAGAGTACCGAGAGAGATACCAAATTTGAGAAGTGAGGAGGACCCTAGTGTAATTAGGCAGCTGACAAACTTGGTGCGCCAACAGACAGATTTTGTTCGTCAGCAGTCCGATCAGTTTGGAGTATTGTTGAATCGAGAAGTACAAGGAAGTGCCAACTCGAGTTCCAGCAGTGAGCATTCAGGAGACCGATTCTGGAGGCTACAGCCGCCTACACTTGATGGAAAATCGTCCAATCCGATTGTTGCTGAGGAGTGGCTTAGGAAGATTGAGAGCATGTTCAGATATGCCAACATCGGATAAGGAGACAAAGTCACTCTGGCAACGTTCCATTTGGCTGGGGACGCTCAACTTTGGTGGGAAACAATAGAGACCACCACTGATGTTCTGGCTATGTCCTAGTCTCAGTTCAAGGAGATTTTCTATGAGAAATATTTTAACAACACAGTCCAGGCTGCGAAGAAGGTAGAGTTTCTGAACTTGAAGTAGACAGGGTTTGTGGCAGAGTACAGTAGGCAATTCGAGTCCCTGTCTAGGTTTGCTGGACATTTTGTTCACAAGAATGAGGATAAGGTGTTTCAGTTTGTACATGGACTGAAGCCGAAAATTTACAGAGGAGTCAAATTCTTTGGTATTAAAAGGTTGTCATTCAGTCAAGTTGTGTCCACAGCATTGGAGGTGGAAGAAGCTGAAATGAAGTGTTCTGGACCGAAGGAGGCCCCGCGAAAGTTCATCCAGCCCCAACAGCAGAGAGAAATGAAGAGGCCCAGTGAAGGCCAGAGTAACCAAGGAACAGGAAGGAAAGTACCGGATACCAAGAAGTTTCCCCAGTGCCCAAAGTGTTTGAAAGGTCACCTGGGCGAGTGCAGGTTTGGGACGGGAAAGTGTTTCAACTGTGAGGAAGTTGAACACTCATACAGGGATTGCCCGAATCCCAGAATCACCCGATGCTTCAACTGTAACAAAGTCGGCCATATTAACAGAGACTGTCCAGCTCTGAAGAGTGGCCCTACTAAGATAAAGCCGAGGATATTCTCCATGTTGGAGTCGGGCGATGAGGAACAACCCGCTGTAGTGTCAGGTACCATTTTGATTAACTCTATACCTACTTTTACTTTAATAGATTCTGGTGCAACACACTCGTTTATAGCGTATGCATTTGCTATCAAGTTAGATGTACAGTTTACCCCTACTGAGCACGTGTTTAATGTCACGTTACCCTCTGGTGAACGCATGCACTCTAACCAAGTGATGTTTGATAGTGTTGTGTTGGTAGGAAACAAGAATTTATCTGCTGATCACATTATTATGGATATAATGAGATTTGATGTAATCTTAGGAATAGATTGGTTGTTCAAGCATTATGCCGCAATTGATTGTAGGACTGGAGTAGTTAGTTTTCAACCACCTGGTGGTTTGAAGTATACCTTTCAAGCCTCGAAGAAGAGTAAGAGAACGTCTGTTATGACTTCTATCAACGCTGGACCCTCTTTATGCAAAGAGTATTTATGCTTTCTGGCCAGCGTTATAGACACACAGTTTGTAGGAAAAGCAAGTCCTCAAAATGTTTTAGTTGTCCAAGACTTTCCAGAAGTATTTTTAGATGACCTTCCTAGCTTGTCACCAGATAGGGACATTGAGTTTATTGTAGATGTTTACCCAGGCGCTGAGCCTGTATCTAAGAATCCCTATAGGTTAGCACCTACGGAGTTTAAAGAATTAAAGAAACAGTTGGAGGAACTATTGGATAAAGGGTTTATACGCCCAAGCTTTTCACCATGGGGTGCACCAGTTCTTTTTGTTAAGAAGAAGAATGGATCAATGCGTATGTGCGTTGATTATCGGGAATTGAATAAGTTAACTATCAAGAACAAGTATCCATTGCCAAGGATTGATGATTTATTCGACCAGCTTAAGGGTGCACGTGCTTTCTCTAAGATTGATCTAAGGTCCGGTTATTACCAATTGAAAGTCAAATCAGAAGATATTCCTAAGACTGCCTTTCGCACAAGGTATGGACATTATGAGTTTTTGGTTATGTCTTTTGGATTGACAAATGCATCAGCAGCATTCATGGATCTTATGAATAGGGTTTTTCATGAGTATTTGGATAAGTTTGTCATAGTATTTATTGATGATATACTAATCTATTCACGTACTAAGGAGGAGCATACAAGACATTTGAACCTGGTATTGGGAGTACTAAGGCAACATCAACTTTATGCTAAGTTTTCCAAGTGTGAGTTTTTGTTGGACAGAGTTCACTTTCTTGGTCATGTGATCTCGGGTGATAGAATATCTGTCGATCCAGCCAAGGTTCAAGCAGTTAAGGAATGGCCCCAACCAAAAATACCACTGATATTCGGAGTTTCCTTGATTAGCAGGATATTACAGGAAATTTATTGAATGATTCTCGAAGATTGCAACACCCCTCACTCGGTTAACAAGAAAAAACATTAAGTATGTGTGGACAGAGGAATGTGAATCCAGTTTCCAGATTTTGAAACAGAAGTTGACCAATGCTCCAGTATTAACACTCCCTGTTGAAAATGGAAAGTTCAGCATTTATTGTGACGCTTCCAAAGTTGGACTCGGTTGTGTGTTGATGCAAGATGGAAAAGTAATAGCCTATGCTTCTAGGCAGTTGAAAACACACGAGAAGAATTACCCTACACAAGACTTAGAATTAGCTGCAGTGGTTTTTGCACTAAAGATTTGGAGGCATTACTTGTATGGACAATCTTGTGAGATATTTTCGGACCATAAAAGTCTGAAGTATATTTTCACACAGAAAGAATTAAATATGAGGCAACGTAGATGGTTGGAGTTTGTCAAGGATTATGATTTTGAGATTAAATACCACCCCGACAAGGCGAATGTAGTGGCTGATTCTTTGAGTAGAGTGACGACTTCAGCCTCAGCATTGATTCTTGACATACCATTAGCCTTAGAGGCAGAGTTTCAAAGATTTAATTTGGAAGTTGTGTCCAGCGTGTCAGCTATGCCCTCTGCCATAACCTTGAAGCCTACTATTTTGGAAAGAATAAAGAAAGCACAGGCGATTGATGCTGAGTGCAACAAGTATAAGTCATGCATGGATTCTACCGATAAGTTGGATTTCAACTATTCTGTTGATGGAATTCTCAAATTTCGGAATAGATGGTTTGTTCCAACAGATAAAGAACTTCGAAAAGAGATCCTTTCAGAAGCTCATTCTTCTAGACTCTCTGTCCATCCTAGAAGTACAAAAATGTATAAAGACCTTAAACAACATTATTGGTGGCCAAATATGAAAAGAAGTGTGGCCGAGTACGTAGGATTGTGTTTAGTTTGCCAACAAGTTAAAGCTGAACATCAGAGGCCTGCAGGAGCATTGCAACCATTACCAGTTCTCGAATGAAAATGGGAACAAATAACGATGGACTTTGTGGTAGGATTGCCTAGGACAACAAAGGGACACGATGCAATATGGGTGATAGTAGATCGTCAAACCAAATCCGCCCACTTTCTTCCCATAAAGATGACCTACTCGATGGACCAACTAGCTGAATTGTATGTGCATGAGATTATTAGACTGCATGGAGTTCCAAGCACTATATTTTCTGACCGAGACTCTAGATTTACGTCGAAGTTTTGGAAGAGTCTACATAAGGCTATGGGTACACAGCTCAACTTTAGCACCGCATTTCACCCTCAAACAGATGGACAATCTGAAAGGACTATCCAAACGTTGGAGGATATGCTTCGTGCATGCATTTTAGATTTTCAAGGATCTTGGAGTAAGTATTTATCATTGGTGGAATTCTCTTATAACAACAGTTTTCAAGCAACCATAGGTATGGCCCCGTATGAAGCGTTGTATGGATGAAAATACAGATCTCCTTTGTATTGGGATGAAGTTGGTGAGGTACGTTTGCTTGGTCCTGACATTTTACAATAGATAGTGGAGAAGATTGCCCTCATCCGACAGAGAATCTTGACAGCTCAAAGCCAACAGAAAAGTTATGTCGATAGGAGACGCAGAGAATTGGAGTTTGAAGTAGGTAAGGAAGTTTTTCTTAAGGTATCACCATTCAAGGGAGTTGTGAGATTTGGAAAGAGAGGCAGGCTAAACCCTAGATATATTGGACCGTTCTCAATCTTGAAGAGGAATGGGAAGACAGCTTATCAGATACAATTGCCAGCCTCTATGGACAGAATTCACAATGTGTTCCATATTTCTATGCTAAAGAATTGTATGCGGGATCCAACTCCGGTTGTGGAATAGTAGAATATTGAAATTCATCTCACTCTTACTTATGAGGAGAAACCAGTAAAGATCATTGACTATACCGTGAAGGTGTTACGCAACAAAGAGGTCCCACTGGTGAAAGTTTTATGGCATAACCAGAACATAGAGGAGACAACTTGGGAGCGCCAGTAGAACATGATGGACCAACATCCAGAATTATTCAGGTATTGAATTTTGAGGACAAAATTATTTTAAGGTGGGTAGATTGTAGCACCCGGTTCCATCGAACCGATTTTATCTTGTCATCTAATTGTGTACACTTCATGAATATAATTGAGAGAATTATTGATTAGGTTAATAATTGACTAAGTAAGGACATAATAGTAAATAGAGATTTATAGTGATAACCTATTTAAGGAAAGAGGTTTTGCGATTAATGCACTGTAGTCGCCACTATTTTCTATACTTCCTCTTTCGGTATTCAGCTCAAGCTCAGCAGAGCTCTCCAGGCAATTTTCTCTCCGATTTCCATTCCTCAACCTAAGTGAGTTTTCTTGAGTTTTTGTGGCTAGACAGCAGAGACAGTACAATGTGTGTTTTAGGAATACTGTGAATGCGAGTAGGTTTGGGTTTAGGTGATAAACCGTGAATGCACGATTAATAGAGTTCCAAGTTAGCTTCCTTAGGTTTCTGAATGGTTTAGAATGAGTTATAGTGAAGATTGAATTAACGCTTTGTTTATGATTTTAGGTGAGCAAAATCCCGAAATAGCTTGCAACCCAACTTTTTCCAGGAGTCAGGTAAGTAGAGTATGTGTGTACCTTCGGGTCTACATCACAAAACATTAGATTTATGCTTGTTTAAATGTTTTCTGTATGTCATGGATCATGTTTTGGAAAGAACACGAAAATGAATTTACATGTAATGGCATGGCAAGGTATGAATAGAATGTAACAGATTAGCTGTTAAGGGAACTAATCCGCCCCTTAATTTATGAAGAGGATGTATGACTTTGGGAAAATTGATCCGCTCCCAATGGAATTTAGGATCAGATCAGCTGTTAAGGGAACTAATCTGCTCCTTAATTTATGAAGAGGATGTATGACTTTGGGAAAAATGATCCAACTCCCAATGGAACCGAGGGATCAGATCAGTGAAAGAACGTGAATGCAACAGAGATGTGAAAATAGAAACTGCATGTCTAGGATTTATGTTTCAGCATATCATTTCATTGTTGCTTTACTTACTTAGCATTAGGCTAATAGATGAGTTTTGTGATGTAGGTGAAGAAGCCTCAGAAGGTGTGTTCTCTGAGCACGTTGAGGACTAGGCTGGTTGGGGGAGCATTTCAATGCCACGGTTTGGTGTTCTGATGAGGCGGTTTAACAATTGTCTATATATGAAGTTTCAGTGGTTAAGTGTTTTGTGGAAGTGTGCAGAGGGTTTTAATAACATTGGTAGTTTTGATGTTTTTAACAACTTTATGGTTTTCTTATTCTGAATATGAAAAACATAATTTGGTTTAGAGGTAGATGCTTTGCTGGGTATTTTTAGAAAGTTCTGGACTTATGTTGTTTTGAACGATTTTCAGTAAAATGTACATGCTATTTTGGTGGTCGGAGTTTTCTTTGTTTAGAGTGAAAATGGTTGATATGCTATTATAATGAGTGTTATTGTCGATCGGTGGACGTTGAGTATTATAATCTACCGATGGATGTAATCTATCGGTGGATGTTGTCGAACGGTAGACGTGAGTAATGGGTTTTGTCGTTTTATGATCGGTGGATGTGAGTATTAGGCTTTTGTCGTTTTATGATCGGTGGATGTGAGTATTAGGCTTTTGTCGTTTTATGACCAGTGGATGTGAGCGTAGATGTGAGAAATAGAGTTTGTCGTTTTGTGACCGGCGGACGTGTGTAGTCGACGCGTCATTCGACTGACGTGACCGGTGGACGTGTGTGAAGTCGACGTGTCGTTCGGTTGACGTGAGCGATGGACGTTGGTAGCAGAAGGAGCCTTTTGTTTTGCTTCTACCGCCGACACTGTTTAGCGGTGGATGTCTTCTATTCCTTTTTCTACCGCCGAGACTATTCTGTCTCTAATAATACCGCTAGAACTATTCAGCGGTAGATGTGTTCTGTTTTTCTTTTGTCTTCTTTCAACCAACAGTCTTTAATATTTTAATTATTTAATGAATATCGTTTTATACAAATATTTTCCACTGCAAGTTTTTATGTTTAAGGATCAAATTTTGACCGTCGAGTGAAATTTTAAGATTTTCTCAGAATGTCATAGTGTGGCTCAGTATTATGAGTAACGAACCGAGTTTACTTAATTCGGGGCGTTACACAAGTTTTCCACCATGTCTTTGGAAGCTTACATTGACACAATTTCCTTCATTAATAATTAGATAGCACACCTCATCTATACTCCAACATCTATTATGAAAAATGTTCTCCATTTAGCAAATTTCTTCTCGGCTTTGTGCTTTGAGAGCTCTCCTAATAACCATAAGAAGTTCTTCATGAGCGTAGAACACTTCCTCTTGCAGATCACCTTCCTCAATATTCTCTACCTTGGGCTCTTCATCACTTACCACTTCTTTCATTTCCTCCTTAGAATCATTAGGCTTTGGTTCGGACAATGAGAAGCAATGTATCCAAACCCAAGACATTTAAAGCACTTGATCTCCCTTATCTCTGGCCGAGTGGATTCAACAAATTTTTCTTCTTCTTTTGTCCATGATTGGCGACTCCCTTGAAAGGAAAAGGTTTTTAATTTGCTTGGCTTGAGGCTTGTATGTATTTGGAGTTTTAGTGAATGGCTGTCAGTTCTCTTCCGTTGTCTCTCCACCTGCAATGCAAGTTGAATTAGTCCTTCTATATGCACGAATGGTTATAGCTCCACAATATCGCCAGTTTATCTATTAAAGCTTTTTATAAGTCTAGCAGCAGCTTGCTCCTCTAGTTCTTCAATTCCACTTCTCATTTTTTAAGTGTTTCAAACTCGGTGACGTATTCTTCAACAATACTAGACCCCTTGCTTGAGATTGTTCATTTACAAAAATTCTTTTGCATCAAGTTTTTCATTATGCTTCAACTAGTAACTTCTCATCACCATCACGCCTCCTTTAAAATTTCAACAGCTGCCACTGTTGACTTAAATGATGTTTAAGTCTAAATATGTTTTTGATGATGTATTTGAATGGTTAATATTGTAATTTGATTATATTAAGTGAATGAGAATAACGAATATGCATTAGTATTTTAATCTGTTGGAAATGCCCTTGGAAAGGGTATTTTAGTTGTTTAACAATCGTGATTAAGTGTACAGGGCTGAAAACTCATCTGCCGATGAGTTGTTAAAAATAGACATACACCGATCGCTAAACGACAAAGCAAAGAAGGCTTCTGCCGATAGCCTTCATCTACCGATCGATAAAACGACAAAAGAAGAAGTCGTTCAAAGCCTACTTCAACCGATCGCTAGACGACATATACCAATGGAGTTTTAATGTTGCATCTGTCGATGGCGCTTTCAAACTGTTCCTGCCGATAAACTTTCCAAGATGCATCTGCCGATGAACTTTCCAAGATGCATCTGCCGATGGCTTTCCAGAATGCATCTGCCGATGGCTTTCCAAAATGCATCTGCCGATGGCTTTTCAGAATACATCTACCGATGAAGTTTCAAGGTGCATCTGCCGATAGAGTTCAAAGCTTGCTAATGCCGATAGCTTATTCGTGTTGCATCTACCGATTGCGTTTTGAAGATATTCATGCCGATAGCTTATTCGTATTGCATCTACCGATGGCGTTTTGAAAATACTCATGCCGATAGATTTTAAAGCTGCTTCCTCCGATAATCTTCCGCCAGAATTTGAAATAGCCGCGAAGCTACAGTGACGTCATTTTCAGCATTAACTCCAGAACTTTAATGGCAACGACGATTTACAACTACAGACGGGAACGGCTACCTGAACTTGTACGAAAGCTGCTCCAACAGTAACAAAGTTTCTATTATTGGTTAAGGAGCATTGAAGTCAAGCTAAAAAAGAAGACAGAGTATTTAAGCCGAGGTTAGAGCACGAAAATACAACTTTTGAGAATTTGATTTCCTGAGCCCTAACGTGCGAATCATACTCTGTATTCTCCATCTACATCTCTCTATTCCAAAACTTGAGATTCTATTTTGAGAGTTGGTAGATTAGCGTAATCTGTCATTCAAATCTGAAAACCCTGTAAGGCAGTGAATTGACGCCCGTAAAGTTCAATCCAGGATTGTGTAAGGCTGTGGATCGAAGCCCGCAAAGTTCGATCAGCATTTTTTGTTGAGGAGAAGTAAGGAATCTTCAAGGGGGAGCCTTGGAGCGTGGACGTAGGCAGTTTGGCCGAACCACGTTAAAATCTGTGGTGTTGAATTTCTCTCGCTCTCTCTCTCTTCACTTTATTTAGTTGTCTGCTATTATTAATCTATAAGTTGTTTATTCAAGAGAGAAATTTGGTTAGATTTGAAATTAAAATTAAAAAGGTCTAATTCACCCCCCTCTTAGACAATCTCGATCCTACAATTGGTATCAGAGCGAGGTTATCATTGTCTAAGCTGTGTTTAAACACACTGTGTTATATATTTTCACAATGGCATTCAACACTAACACCACACAAATAGAAGGTCAAGCAACAAATAGACCTCCTTTCTTCGATGGGAGTGATTATGTTTACTGGAAGTCCAGAATGAGAATATTCGTTCAAGCTGTGGACTATGAACTATGGAATAACATAGAAATTGGTCCTTACATTGCTGTCAAAACAGAGAATGGTGTGAAGGTCCCCAAAGCTTCACATGAACTAAATGATACAGATAAAAAGAACTTGAGCTTAAATGCCAAGGCTATAAATACCCTGTACTGTTCTCTGAATAGAGACAAATTTAATAGAGTACAAGGGTGTGAGAGTGCCCAAGAGATTTGGCACTTATTAGAGGTCACACACGAGGGCACAAATCAAGTTAAAGAGAGCAAGTTAAATATGTTAGTTCACGAGTATGAACTTTTTACCACGTTAAAGGATGAGCCTATTTCATCTATGTTTACTCGGTTCACTAACATTACTAATGGTTTAAAAGCTCTCAGTAAGATTTACTCAGGTGAAGAACAGGTAAGAAAAATTTTGAGATGCCTACCAAGAGCCTGGCAACCAAAGGTGACAGCAATACAAGAGGCTCAGGAACTTAAGGTTCTCAAGCTCGAGGAACTCATTGGCTCTCTGATGACTCATGAGATAACCATGAGGGCCAATGACAAGGAGGATCTCAAGGAAAAGGAGATCTCCAAGAGAAAGGACATAGCCCTCAAAGCCTCTTCGAGCAAACCTGATGAATCTGAGGAAGAAGAAGAAGATGAGGACATTGCCCTTATTACCAGGAGATTCAGCAAATTCCTGCAACGAAAGAGGATGCAGGGAAAAAGATTTCCAAAGGGTGAGAAGTCTCAAAAGGATAAGGAGATCACATGTTTTGGGTGTGGAAAGCCTGGTCATATGAAGGCAGACTGTCCACAAGCAAAGAGGTATCCCAAGAAGTTTAAGAAGAAGGCTATGAAGGCTACTTGGGATGATAGTGAAGAAGATACCTCTTCATCAGAAGATGAGGAAGTAGAAAACCTGTGCTTCATGGCGCACGAGGACAAGGTTAGTTCTTCTTCTTCTAGTATTTTAAGTGACAGTGATAGTGATGACGATGAAGGTAATCTAATTGATGCCTTCAATGACTTGGTTAAACAATTTGGCATGCTTAAGACTAAGTATAACATGTTGAAAAAGGAAAATGCGACCCTAATTGAGAAGCATGCCAATGAACATAGTGTGCATGATAAGGAAGTCTCTGTACTTAAAAAGAAAAATGAGACGTTAAATAGACTTGTTCTGAATTTCACTGAATGTAGTAAAAATCTGAACATGTTAGAGCAGCCAAAGAGTGCAGTTTGATAAAACTGGCCTAGGGTATGACGGGATTAGTAAAAAGAAAACATATAAAAAGCTTTTTGTAAAATCCACTGTCTGTCATGCATGCAATGAAGTAGGACATAAATCATTTGAATGTCCATTAAAAACAAACAATAAGAAAACTGGGAGTAAGTTGCAATGGGTTCCCAAAGGAACGAAAACTAACACTAGGACCCAAAAGATTTGGGTACCTAAGAAGACTACTTGATCTCTATTTTGCAGGATGATGTGTCTCCAATAAGGAATCAGTGGTACCTGGACAGTGGCTGTTCTAGGCACATGACTGGAGATGCATCCATGTTTGCTGTTGTCAACAAAAAGAAAGGAAACGTCACTTTTGGTGGAAACCAGAAGGGTAAAATTTTTGGCATCGGCAATATAGGTAATCCGGATAATATTATTATAGAAAATGTTATGTTAGTCGAAGGTCTAAAATATAACTTGCTGAGCATCAGTCAATATGTGATAAGGGTTACAAAGTAGTCTTTAAGAAAAATTCCTGTATTATTAAGGATATATCTAATAGCAAGTTTCTCTTTACTGGTTTTAGGAAAGAGAATATCTATGTTATTGACTTAGATAATTTTGTTTGTGATAATGAAAAATGTTTTGCTGTTAATTCTTCCAATGACTGCTGGATTTGGCATAGGAGATTAGGACATGTAGGAATGGATACCTTAGCTAAGATTACTAATGAGAACTTAGTTAGAGGAATCCCTAAAATATCTTTTGAGAAGGATAAGGTCTGTGAAGCTTGCCAAATGGGTAAGCAGACCAAAAGTTCCTTTGCATCTAAGAATGCAATTTCTACTTCTAAGCCTCTCCAACTCCTTCACATGGATCTCTTCGGTCCCTCCAATATTGCCAGTTTAGGAGGCAAATTCTATGCGTTTATCATTGTCGATGATTTCTCTAGATTTACCTGGGTATTTTTTCTGAAGTCTAAGGATGAGACTTTTGAAACCTTTTCTAGTTTTAGGAAAAAAGTTCAAAACGAAAAAGAGCTCACCATAGTTACTATTCGTAGTGATAAAATATAACTTGCTGAGCATCAGTCAATATGTGATAAGGGTTACAAAGTAGTCTTTAAGAAAAATTCCTGTATTATTAAGGATATATCTAATAGCAAGTTCTCTTTACTGTTTTAGAAAGAGAATATCTAGTGTTATTGACTTAGATAATTTTGTTTGTGATAATGAAAAATGTTTTGCTGTTAATTCGTCCAATGACTGTGATTTGGCATAGTAGATTAGGACATGTAGGAATGGATACCTTAGCTAAGATTACTAATGAGAACTTAGTTAGAGGAATCCCTAAAATATCTTTTGAGAAGGATAAGGTCTGTGAAGCTTGCCAAATGGGTAAGCAGACCAAAAGTTCCTTTGCATCTAAGAATGCAATTTCTACTTCTAAGCCTCTCCAACTCCTTCACATGGATCTCTTCGGTCCCTCCAATATTGCCAGTTTAGGAGGCAAATTCTATGCGTTTATCATTGTCGATGATTTCTCTAGATTTACCTGGGTATTTTTTCTGAAGTCTAAGGATGAGACTTTTGAAACCTTTTCTAGTTTTAGGAAAAAAGTTCAAAACGAAAAAGAGCTCACCATAGTTACTATTCGTAGTGATCATGGTGGAGAATTTGAAAATGAGAGATTTGAACTCTTGTGTCTCAAATATGGAATTGAGCACAATTTCTCCTCTCCTAGAACCCCTCAGCAAAATGGTGTTGTTGAGAGGAAAAATAGGTCTCTCCAAGAGCTAGCCCGGACTATGCTTAATGAGAATTTCCTTCCAAAATATTTCTGGGCAGAAGCTGTGTCAACAGCTTGTTATGTACTTAATCGGGTCTCCATAAGACCTATTCTCGAGAAAACTCCCTATGAGCTTTGGAATGGTAAAATCCCTTCTGTCAAGTATTTTAGAGCTTTTGGAAGAAAATGCTTCATTCTAAACACCAAGGATAACTTAGGAAAATTCGATTCCAAATCAAATCTTGGAATTTTTCTGGGTTATTTCCTATCCAGTAAAGCATATAGAGTATTCAATAGGAGAACTCTAGTTGTAAAGGAATCAGTTCATGTTAACTTTGATGAATCTCCTCAACGCACAATCAATGTGGATGAGGATGATATTTTGGATAAACAACTGGATTATCTTTCCTTAGAAAAGCCTAGTGATCTTCCCCAAGTAGAAAAATCTCTAGAACCTTCCTCTACTTCTCTAGATATTGTTCATGTCAAGAATGAAATTCATGTTCTTCCTAGAGATTGGAAGTATGTCAAAGACCATCCAATAGATGAAATTTTAGGTGATCCTTCTTTAGGAGTCAAGACTAGATCCTCCCTTAGGAATCTCTGTGCCAATGCGGCATTTATTTCTCAGATAGAGCCTAAGAAGTTTGAGGAAGCCGAATTGGATGAAAATTGGATTGTTGCAATGCAAGATGAACTAAACCAATTCGAAAGGAACAATGTTTGGGAACTTGTTCCAAAACCTGTTGACCATCCTATTATTGGAACTAAGTGGGTTTATAAGAATAAAATGGATGAAAATGGGATTGTAGTAAGAAACAAAGCTAGGCTAGTTGCCAAAGGTTACAATCAAGAAGAAGGAATTGATTTTGAGGAAACCTTTGCACCTGTAGCTAGGCTAGAATACATTAGAATGCTCTTAGCCTTTGCCTGCTACAAAAACTTCACACTTTTTCAAATGGATGTAAAGAGTGCTTTTTTAAATGGATATATCATGGAAGAAGTTTATGTAGAGCAGCCCCTAGGATTTGAAGACTATGCGAAACCTGATCATGTTTATAGACTTAAGAAGGCTCTTTATGGACTTAAGCAGGCTCCTAGAGCTTGGTATGATAGATTGAAGAACTTCCTTGAGGAAAGGAATTTCAAAAAGGGAAATACAGATTCAACTCTATTTACCAAGCAAAAGGATAATGACATTCTGTTAGTTCAAATTTATGTTGATGACATTATTTTTGGATCAACTAATGTCAACTTGTGTAATGAATTTTCTTCCCTCATGCAAAGTGAATTTGAAATGAGTATGATGGGGGAGTTAAAATTCTTCTTAGGATTTCAGATTAGTCAATCTCCTGATGGAATTTTCTTCTGTCAAGAAAAATACATCAAGGAACTCCTAAAGAAATTTGGTTTAGAATCTGTCAAATCTTCTAAAACTCCCATGAGTACCACAACAAAATTGGACAAAGATGAACATGGAATAAATGTGGATATTAAGAAATATCGTGGCATGATTAGATCCTTACTATATCTGACTGCTAGTAGGCCAGATATTCTATTTAGTGTTTGTCTTTGTGCTAGATTCCAAGCTGTCCCTAAGAAGTCTCATTTATCTGCTCTAAAAAGGATTTTCAAATATTTGAGTGGGACTTATGATTTAGGTTTATGGTATCCTAAAAGTACTTCCTTTGATCTGATTGGATACTTAGATTCTGGCTATGCTGGTAGTCTAATAGATAGGAAAAGCACCAGTGGAACATGTCAATTCCTTGGTGAATCTTTAGTTTCCTGGTATTCTAAGAAATAGAATTTGTTGCATTGTCAACTGCTGAGAGTGAATATATTGCTGCAGGCAGTTGCTGTGCACAAATGCTTTGGATGAAGCAAACTCTAGAAGACTATAATCTGTTTTATGATAGAATTCCTATTCGGTGTGATAACACCAGTGCTATCAATATTTCCAAAAATCCTATTCAGCATTCTAGAACCAAGCATATAGATGTTAGATATCACTTCATTCGAGATCATGTTCAGAGAGGTGATATATCCTTAGAATTTGTTAATTCTATAGATCAACTAGCCGACATCTTTACCAAGCCCTTGGATGAAAAGACATTCAGTAATATTAGAATAAGATTAGGCCTCATTCGGGTTGAGAAAAATTAAGGTTATTCCTCTATTGGTGATTCCTGAGTGTTAGCGCATTTCCTTCTGTGTAGGCATCGGAAGATGCAGTGTCTTTCAATTGGCATCGGAAGATGCAGTGTTTATCAATTGGCATCGGAAGATTGGCATCGGAAGATGCAGTGTCTTTCAATTGGCATCGGAAGATGCAGTGTCTTTCAATTGGCATCGGAAGATGCAGTGTCTTTCAATTGGCATCGGAAGATGCAGTGTCTTTCAATTGGCATCGGAAGATGCAGTGTCTTTCAATTGGCATCGGAAGATGCAGTGTCTTTCAATTGGCATCGGAAGATGCAGTGTCTTTCAATTGGCATCGGAAGATGCAGTGTCTTTCAATTGGCATCGGAAGATGCAGTGTCTTTCAATTGGCATCGGAAGATGCAGTGTCTTTCAATTGGCATCGGAAGATGCAGTGTCTTTCAATTGGCATCGGAAGATGCAGTGTCTTTCAATTGGCATCGGAAGATGCAGTGTCTTTCAATTGGCATCGGAAGATGCAGTGTCTTTCAATTGGCATCGGAAGATGCAGTGTCTTTCAATTGGCATCGGAAGATGCAGTGTCTTTCAATTGGCATCGGAAGATGCAGTGTCTTTCAATTGGCATCGGAAGATGCAGTGTCTTTCAATTGGCATCGGAAGATGCAGTGTCTTTCAATTGGCATCGGAAGATGCAGTGTCTTTCAATTGGCATCGGAAGATGCAGTGTCTTTCAATTGGCATCGGAAGATGCAGTGTCTTTCAATTGGCATCGGAAGATGCAGTGTCTTTCAATTGGCATCGGAAGATGCAGTGTCTTTCAATTGGCATCGGAAGATGCAGTGTCTTTCAATTGGCATCGGAAGATGCAGTGTCTTTCAATTGGCATCGGAAGATGCAGTGTCTTTCAATTGGCATCGGAAGATGCAGTGTCTTTCAATTGGCATCGGAAGATGCAGTGTCTTTCAATTGGCATCGGAAGATGCAGTGTCTTTCAATTGGCATCGGAAGATGCAGTGTCTTTCAATTGGCATCGGAAGATGCAGTGTCTTTCAATTGGCATCGGAAGATGCAGTGTCTTTCAATTGGCATCGGAAGATGCAGTGTCTTTCAATTGGCATCGGAAGATGCAGTGTCTTTCAATTGGCATCGGAAGATGCAGTGTCTTTCAATTGGCATCGGAAGATGCAGTGTCTTTCAATTGGCATCGGAAGATGCAGTGTCTTTCAATTGGCATCGGAAGATGCAGTGTCTTTCAATTGGCATCGGAAGATGCAGTGTCTTTCAATTGGCATCGGAAGATGCAGTGTCTTTCAATTGGCATCGGAAGATGCAGTGTCTTTCAATTGGCATCGGAAGATGCAGTGTCTTTCAATTGGCATCGGAAGATGCAGTGTCTTTCAATTGGCATCGGAAGATGCAGTGTCTTTCAATTGGCATCGGAAGATGCAGTGTCTTTCAATTGGCATCGGAAGATGCAGTGTCTTTCAATTGGCATCGGAAGATGCAGTGTCTTTCAATTGGCATCGGAAGATGCAGTGTCTTTCAATTGGCATCGGAAGATGCAGTGTCTTTCAATTGGCATCGGAAGATGCAGTGTCTTTCAATTGGCATCGGAAGATGCAGTGTCTTTAATCTGCCGACACGTGTGACCCATCGGGTTAATCGGTTTTACACGTGTGACTTCATCTCGTCGAACGATGTCCCTTTTTCATTTAAACTCTGCTTCTTCTCAAAGACGCTTCACATTTCGCGCTCTTTCAGAAAAACCCCTCCCCTTCCAATCGTCTCTCTCGAGTCCTATTCTTCTCATGGATTATCAGGGTTCATCCTCTTGCGCCGCTAAGGAACCGGCCAAGAAAAAGGCCAAAGTTTCTGCTCGTCCTCCACGAGAGATTCCTCGTGCCAACCAGTGGCCATCTCTTTTCTTTCTCTCCAAGGCTGCTGAGTTAAGGTTCCATGACGATTATAGGTACAAAACCTTGATTCCCAGTCGAGGAATTTTCTTTTATGATTTAGCAGGAATGAAAATTATAGAACCCTTGAAGGAGCTCGGGTTATTAGGTTTATTTGAAATAGAATCCTATTATTACCCTGAAGCAATCCGAATGTTCTATGCAAATATGAGTTTTACTTCGGATTTCTCTATTATAAAGAGCTATGTGTATAGCAAACATATAGAAATTACCCCCCAGTTCATTAATGCCCTTTTGGAGTGCTCCCATTTAGATAGCCGTCCTTACCAGTATATGACCGGCACTGAGCCTCCTTTCCTTGGTACCTCTGAGGGTCTCAGTTTTCTAAAACATATAGTTCTTGACCCAAACCATACCCCTGACCCTCTTAAAGGCAAACACCTGACTGCAAGAGCCAGGTTGTTTCATCAAATGATAGGGTATAATATTGTCCCTAAGGGTGGTCACCATGATGAGGTGAGTGCCATGGAACTTTTTGTTCTGTTTGCACTGTTCCAAAAGGCCCCCTTCAATCTTGGATATGTTGTGGTTAGAAGGATGATTCAGGCTGTGACATCCAGGGCTACCTCTTTTCCATACAACCTGTTTTTAATGAAGATACTAGCTAAGCTTGAGGTTGTATTTCCTGAGGATGAAGATCCTGTCACTCTTAAACCCTCCAGTTACTATTCCAAAACCACCTTGAACAAAATGGGAATTAAGAGAACCAGAACAGGGGAGCTTGTGCTGAATATTCCTAAGAGAAACACTGCTAAGGCAACAGTTGCCAAAAAGGGAAAGAGAAAACTTGACCTGCTAAAGGAGTCCACAGCTGAAGGAGGGGATGACTCTGAGATCCCTGTTTTTGATAATTCCCCCTCTCAATCTCAGACTTCTAGCTTTCAGCCTCCTCCTTTAGTGCGAAGGCGTCGTGTCCCTTCCTCAAGGATACTTCTTTCTGAGGACATCTCTACTCCCTCCTCTATGTCAATGGGGGAGAACATATTTGATTAATTGATGATGCTTGATAAATTACTCAGATATGCTATGAATAGTGTATGCATGTTCTTTGAAAAACTGGAATGATATTGGAATATATGCATCGGTTGTGGGGGAGCTAGGTGAATGAGAATAACGAATATGCATTAGTATTTTAATCTGTTCGAAATGCCCTAGGAAAGGGTATTTTAGTTGTTTAACAATCGTGATTAAGTGTACAGGGCTGAAAACTCATCTGCCGATGAGTTGTTAAAAATAGACATACACCGATCACTAAACGACAAAGCAAAGAAGGCTTCTGCCGATAGCCTTCATCTACCGATCGATAAAACGACAAAAGAAGAAGTCGTTCAAAGCCTACTTCAACCGATCGCTAGACGACATATACCGATGGAGTTTTAATGCTGCATCTGCCGATGGCGCTTTCAAACTGTTCCTGCCGATAAACTTTCCAAGATGCATCTGCCGATGAACTTTCGAAGATGCATCTGCCGATGGCTTTCCATAATGCATCTGCCGATGGCTTTCCAGAATGCATCTGCTGATGGCTTTCCAGAATGCATCTGCCGATGGCTTTTCAGAATACATCTACTGATGAAGTTTCAAGGTGCATCTGCCGATGGAGTTCAAAGCTTGCTCATGCCGATAGCTTATTCGTGTTGCATCTACCGATTGCGTTTTGAAGATACTCATGCCGATAGCTTATTCGTGTTGCATCTATCGATGGCGTTTTGAAGATACTCATGCCAATAGATTTTAAAGCTGCTTCCTCTGATGATCTTCCGGCAGAATTTGAAATAGCCGCAAAGCTACAGTGACGTCGTTTTCAGCATTAACTCCAGAACTTTAATGGCGACAACGATTTACAACTACAGACGGCAACGGCTACCTGAACTTGTACGAAAGCTGCTCCAACGGTAACAAAGTTTCTATTATTGGTTAAGGAGCATTGAAGTCAAGCTGAAAAAGAAGACAGAGTATTTAAGCCGAGGTTAGAGCACGAAAATACAACTTTTGAGAATTTGATTTCCTGAGCCCTAACGTGCGAATCATACTCTGTATTCTCCATCTACATCTCTCTATTCCAAAACTTGAGATTCTGTTTTGAGAGTTGGTAGATTAGCGTAATCTGTCATTCAAATCTGAAAACCCTGTAAGGCAGTGGATTGACGCCCGTAAAGTTCAATCCAGGATTGTGTAAGGCTGTGGATCGAAGCCCACAAAGTTCGATCAGCATTTCTCGTTGAGGAGAAATAAGGAATCTTCAAGGGGGAGCCTTGGAGCGTGGACGTAGGCAGTTTGGCCGAACCACGTTAAAATCTGTGGTGTTGAATTTCTCTCTCTCTCTCTCTTCACTTTATTTAGTTGTCTGCTATTATTAATCTATAAGTTGTTTATTCAAGAGAGAAATTTGGTTAGATTTGAAATTAAAATTAAAAAGGTCTAATTCACCCCCCTCTTAGACAATCTCGATCCTACAGCCACCACAAATTGGCATAGCGTGTGAACTTCATGGATACCAATTGAATTTTTGTCTTCTTTGAATAGTTGTAACAATCAAATATTTTTTCTAATTTTTCAACTCAATCCAGGAAATCATCCCTTTCCTAGAAACCTTGATAGGAGGAATTAGTTTCAAATGTCTTAAATTGTCATAAGTGTCATGAAAATACCTCAAACTATGCAATCCTTCAAAGTCGTCTTCTCCTTCTTCAACTTCATTTGCATGGTTTGCACATCAGGTCTTCTCTTCTTACACAACCTAGTACTCTTTGTCTAAAAGCTCTAAGTTCCCTTACACTCACATTTACAGGGCCTTGAACTTGCTGAGTAAGGTGTGAACGGCCGCCCGAATCTCATCAATTTTTCCTTGAGTACTTGACTTGGCTTCCTTAGATGTGGTTGGCTTAGTTGAGCAGCATTGGTATCACGATTTTGAGAGTCATTGCACCAATATGTATGTACAACTGAATATAATAAATAAATAAACTACCTCGGTCAGATAAATCAGTGTCAAAATCACATACTTCTTACATAACCTAGTACTCTTTGTAAAGGGTGGGCAAAACCTGCTTGGACTCGCGAGTTTAATGAACTTGTGCAGTTTGGTCCAATTAGGGCATGTTCTTCCCACCAAAGAAACTGGTCATATTTCCACAATTTCAACAACGGGGTCAGCAATTCGATTCATGGTTTGGGGGTAAAAATTCGTGAAAAATGAATCAAACCGTGGGTCAAAAATTTGATCTAAAACAAGTTAAACCCTATCTAAAATCCCAAAATCCAGCCTATATCCAAAAATTGGCCTCAAACCCAACTAAAACTCCAACACCCCACCAAAGCAACCAAAATGTAAATATTTTTTAAAAGACTAAATTTTTAAAATATTTTGGAAACTAACCGGGACCAAGCCATCAAGTCGCTGTGTCGCCTTCCTTGATAGTACCTCTAAAACCTACCCATTTTCATAGTAAACCAAACAAATTCATCAAATCAACAAAAAACACTTCAATGTCATAGTCTAAACCTCAACTCCATTATATTCTAACAAAAACAAATTCAACATGCACTCTTTTCTTCATACACACGCAATATATGAGCCTAATTAGATGATCTATTGAGTTAGAATCCTTATCTTTTATATCTCTTTGCTTTCTCACTGACCATATAAGATGTGTCACAGATCTACCACTCCTCAAACATTCAATGAAGTTTTTCTAACAAATTTTCAAGTTCTTTTTTAGGAGGATCGTATGATGAAACTATCAAATATATGAAATCATGTGGACAATATTTAGTGGACATTATCTTGTTGAGGCAAAAATGGAAAATCAAGCACACGTCGGAGGATTATTCGACTTCCAAATGCCTTAACACTAACCTTCGAGGAGTATTTGAAATATTTTGCAGGCTTACTTATCTGTTTTGGAAAAATAAGCTTCATGAAAATTTTAGCTGACATCTCAAGGTTTCTAGAATGGTTGAATCGTGGAATTTTGACTTCGTTTGCTTGACCAACTAGTCCAATTACAGAGTTTAAGAAGATGTTAGCACTTTAATTTTAGCTTATGTATATTTTGAGTCTTTTGCTGAACATTATGTTTGTGGGGACCATCTTAGGTTAAGAGGAGACTATAAAGTGTTTGGTTTCTTCATTTGCCTCCACCGCCCCACCCCCTACCCCCACCCCCACCCCCACCCCACTTTTCTCCCACTTTCATTTTACCCTTTTGTATTAGCCTTTTATTTAGGTTGTAAACCCTAATTTTGTTGTGGTATTTATACTACCATTAAGGGCTGCTCTTGGTAGCACATTTGGGAGAAAATTGAAGCTCAACTTTGTCCAAACCTTGAAGCTTCCAAGCATCAAGTCGCGTCCTCTCGACAGTGAGTCATATCCGATCGAGTGTGTGTGTGTGTTTTGGTTTTCATCTTTGTGAGTGTAGTGGAATCCATTGTATTGCTTCATTCTCTACCTTTTTCACTGAAGGTAGAGCATTTAGTAATAGTGTATCAAGCTCTCATCATAGCAAGTTGGAGTGATCATCCTCAAGGAAAGCCAAAGACTTGAGAAGGTGCATCATTATCACTTTCCGAACCAATGAGCACCACTTCATCCATTCAATCTCACACATACAGCTTCAACCTGCCACAAAAATTGCATCCATTCATTTTCACGAGAGAGAGTTATGTCTCTCCAAAAGTTGATACATTGTTCTCGGCCGTAGCAGTAATCCAAGCTCCGGCGACCTCCGGTATCTTAATAACTTTTGTTTCACATCGACTTAGACAGTGATAGTTTGAGGGTTTATTTCCAACATCTAAAGCTAGAAGCTGTTAAAATTTCAGCTCTTAAAGCCAGGTACAACCCGAGTTGTTACTGTTCAAATTTGTTGTTCGTTTTCAACAAAACAGCACAAGTCTAATTTTTATGTGTTTTGAAGTTCTCCCATTTTGAGTCACATCAATATATGAACTCCTCCCCACTTCTCTCTTTTTCTTTTTCTTTCTCCTTCCCTTTTTTTTCTTTTTATCTCATCTCCCTTGCATGTTAGAGAACGACCAAATATGACCCCTTCCCACTTCTCTTTCAATTTTGTCATGTAAGGACACTAGAAAACAATATAGGGATGTTAAATTACCAATTTAGCTTTCAATTCTACATGGCAATTTCATTTTGTTCTTGGAATTACCTATAATTCACCATTGATGTTAGTCTTAATCTTAATCTTCTAGTATTAAAAAAATTAGTACTTGATTATCTTAACAAACCCTAAGTCACTACTTGAGGATTAATATAAAATAACACGTGTCGCCAAACTATTGATGAAATACTTTTTATCATAGGACATGTTCGATGATCTGAATAAGAAGATGTTGCTGTACCACGTGCTCCTTGATTCTTATCTGAATTTCCGACATCTTCAAGTCGAAACCAAATTTAGACTTGTTATTTTATGCAAGGAGTTGACTTTATATTTGCATAGCTTTTTCCTCACTAATCCAATAAGGTTGGTTTTGCCACAAATTTCTAGATTAAGGTGTATACTTTCCTGTGTAAAGTTGGTTTAGAATTATTCACACACTAACTTGCTATTTAAAAAGAATCGACAGGCATAATTGATCTGGTCCGGTTCTATTTTAAGGCATTTCTAGCATATTCTTGGTTCGGGTTGGATCCGAATTGATGCCACTATACACTTTTTGATTCTTTAAGGCTAAAACAAAAGGGACCAATCTGAATTTATCCAAATGTTAGGTGTTACAAGTCCAACAAGCAATAGGATCCCAAAAAACCAACACCCTCATATTTCAATATCAAGTATAACACATGTTGGATCTTAAATTTTAGAGGTCATTTCAACTGCTATCATAAGCTTATTTTTGAACAACATGACCCCTAAACTTTACACTGTGAGTGATATAGATTCAGACATGAAAACTGCTATTGAAAAGGCATGTGAACTTCATGCATGTCCTGAAAAAGTAAGCATGGTTCAGGGGATATAATCCTTGTGTTTAAACCTCCATTGATGATTCAGAAAGCTTTGTTTCTTCCTCTCTAAACATCTTATAAATGTCACTTTCGTTGCTTTTATTGCCAAATTCATTGAAAAAGTTGTTTATGAGCTTTTTATCGCATAAATATCCTGCCATTTTCATGTTGAGGACATAAAGTCAAACTGGGCTGGCTACAGATCCAAAGTTGTACTGAGTAGCGTAGTATTTGAACACGAAAAGTTGACGAATAATAGACAAACCTAGTAGAAATCAATGAGAATGGAGGCGATGGAGAGGCCACTGGTGGATCGAACACAGATGAGAAGATGGTCGACGCATGAGAGAGGAGGAACGAAGATGAGCATTGATGGATGCAGGAAATTGTAATTGGTTAGAAGCATTTTAGAGGAGAAACCGACGAAAACTAGGCCAAATAATTCTAGATCCTAATGAACTGGGCTGCTTATGCTTCGTTTTTTGGTAATTTAAGGAAGCTCTGATTTGTCCGAGGTTATTAATGGTGGTTGACAGTCCTCTGGCTTCACATGCTATAGCAAGGAAGACAAAAAGCATATTGAAGCTCAAACGAGCATAGGGCAACACAAGGGTTGCAATCCCTCAACCATGTTTAATTTTTAGGTACATCTACAACTCACATGGTTTTGTTAACAACACTTTTTATGTGGCTCCTTACTCTTCACGGTGCAAAGTTTAATGGTCATAATGACTAAAAAATTAGCTTAGTTATATCAGTTGAAATGACCCCTTCAACATATAATTCCACACAAACCTGATCCAAATCAGACCCCAACTCAATTTCGCCTGTGTTTCAATATAAACATGACTCCAACTTGTATGTTTCAATGAAATTAATTTTCATTTGTTTTTTGAACTGACCAGAACTGAATTGAAGTTTCTGATGTCTATTTGGTTTCAGTTTTCAGTTCGTGAAAACTGAGATTTGTCCACTTGGTTCAATTCGAGTCCAAAACCTCAAACCAAACATGCCCAATTACCCTCAAATTCAATGGTTGTGATAACGGTTTTAGTGAATGAAGATGGAAAGTAAACACTCTTTATTTAACTAGGATTAAACCGGTTAGAGAACAGATAATCGTAATGAATGTTCTTCCACAGAGCTGTTTTGGACACACACTACTTGGACATTTATACGCTTCAAGAAAATCAAATTTCTTGGACTAGTTTACAAAAATACCGAGTTTTTTTGCCGTGTCCCCCTATTATGTTACCTTCATCTGTGGTCACTAAGAGTATGATCTTTTGTAGCCAAGAACAAAGGCAATGTTTCAGGCTACTTGGAGATATTTCGAGTCATAGTTGCGAGGTAGACAAGTAGAAAGTTGAAATGTGTTTGAGCAAATAGGGTTAATCAAATGAAGAACATAATATATCACATTTAACATAACATAGTCAAATACATACCTACAATATTCACATATTGAAATGAAAAGACTACAAGCTCAAAACTTCTAGCACATAATCATAGATGCATGCACTCTCACAAGCATATGCCTGATCTAAAAACAGCCAGCAAATGCATTTCAACCATCATTTCAAGCAGAGAACATAACTCATTTGCAGTTGGATACAACCTCGGATGCCTGCTGCATGCTGTTGGACTGAAGAATGAGTCCTTTAGTTAACTGCTCTATGAATGACCAAAATTGTTCACTGAACTTCTCTTTCTTCAAAGAAGTGTTTTTTTACCTGAAAAATACCATTTCCCAAGTAATTAAAATAGCGAGTGGATGATCCCATGCATAAATATACCGAAATTGCTAGAGAATAGACTACACAAATATAAGATGGCGTAGAAGGTGGCGGAAGAAGTTTATAACATATTGACCGGATAACTTGTTTTTAACAGTATTAAAAAAATTGGATAACAAAAATGTACAAGGATGTGAGCCAAGATAAAAAGATCAAAGTATGCATAATCTAAAGCTACAGACAGCTCAGCTAAAAAGTCTCAATGACACATTTACTCATTGTATTTTCAATGAACTAAAGAGTCATCCAACAATCAATAAGGACAGAACATCAAACAATACAGTTAAACTCTACAATTACAACTCCAGTACGAGAAAACATGCTACATGAAAGCCAAATTTTCCCAAGGGACAAAACATCTTATGCACATACTTTGAGTAATAGAATTCACTCTGGACATTAAGGAAATTTACCTAGGATTTTCTAAATCTCATCAGAAAGAGTTCATTTCAAGAGAGTAAGTTCTCCCTTTGAGCAAAATCTTGGCAGCAGTCCCATAAGGCTCTTCGAATGCAGTTGAAACCCATGGCCCATCAGAAACCTCCTTAGACTGTTCGCTGGGCCGAATTGCCACCAATGTTGCACCTTTTAGAACAAGCCCATCAGGCAATTCTAGGTGTGGAGCATACCAAAGTCTCATGTTCAGAGCTGGTACAAGGGTCCTCTTTGATGCAGAAGAAGCCGACAATGGCTTCACCCTCAACTCCTCAAGCTGATCTCTGTTCATACACAACACCCCCTGCCCATCTGCATCAGTTAGAACCAAATTATCCAAAGTCTTATGCTCAGCAATTATTGGCTGCAACAAATAATGCCGTGCGGAAGCTGCAATTAACGAGCTAATCGTCCAAACTACTCTCAACTTCAATCCTCCATTAGTGTAAAAAGACTCGGGTATACTTCCGTTGTCATCGCCATTTCCTCCATAGCTAGAGTAAACCACATCAGTGCCATTATCTTGAGCAAGCGATGGCTTTATTGGAGTGGATTTAATTACAGAAGACGCCCCCAGGATCACACAGTTATCCAAAGTGGATCCAAAACCAGCCCGCCACTTCAATAACACTCCATCTTCAATCCCCAATTCCCCTCCAGGAAGTTCAATACGAAGAAACCGAATCTCGTTGAAATTCTTCAAAACTTGTGTCGGTGAGTGATGGGTCACGCCACCTTGACCAAACTCCCCATCGACTTCATTTCCAACAGCAAGCGCCGAAGACGAGGAAGTAACCGAACCCAGACCGCAGGATGGAGTTCGAATAGGTCCCAAGAACTGGCCCAAAGCTTGAAAATGCTTAACAATTCCGCCGAACACCAAACGGAAGAGATTCGAAAAAGGGCTGCGAGACCTATCGGAGGAAGAAGAGCAAGAAGAACCATCGTCGGGGATAACGCAGTCGACTCGAACCACGACGTTTTCTACCTGAGATACCAGTGCCTGAAATCTACGAGAAACGACACAACAACGACCTAGCGCTTTAACGTCGCCGATCTTGTTGAAGATGATGAGGAGAAGGGAATCTGGCAACGGATCGAAATGGTCGACAAAATTATTACTTCTATCGCCATCGACGTTTACATACTTGGATTCAGAGTAGATGTTAGAACTCAGATCTGGGCGCCGTAAAGAGGACATTGCTAGAACGCAAAAGAATGGCGTAGAGAATATGCGATTTGGGGGGAAAATGGAAAGTGGGTATGATCGATCAGATCAGAAATGAGCGTAGGAGGCTCATATTAAGAATTGAATTCAGGTGACGGATTAGATCTGAAACGAAAAAAGTCAAGGCACGTAATTTGCATCAGAAAGAGAAAGCAGTAGCGGACGCCGAAACCCTAACGAGAGAGAGAGAGAGAGAGAGAGAGAGAGAGAGAGCCAGAGCAGAGAGAGATAGAAAATGGAGGGATGAGATAGATCCACTGTTTCGTCTGCACACCGAGAGAGAGAGAGAGAGAGAGAGAGAGAGAGAGAGAGAGTTTAATATTATTGATTAAACGCGTAAGAAGAGGAGAAAGCCTCCTGTGGAATCATACAAAATAAATACCAGTAATATTCTTTCCATTGAAATGTTGTCTTAATTCAATTAAACTGAAAATTACTTTAATCACTCTTCTATCTTATCTCTTATTTTAAATTTTATAATTTTAAAGGAAAAACTCTAAAAAAATCTTAAACTATATTTTATTAACAAACAAATCTTAAACTATCTTTTATTAACAAGTCAACTCTTCTACCATTAAACACAGCTTGGTCGATTGTATTTTAATTACTGGTAACCGCTCGTACACTCCGGTGAAGCCGAGGTCGCCTATTTCCTAATTTATTTTGCACTCATTTCAAGTGCAGGCGACCACAATAGTTGAATTGTTAACGGATGATAGTTTAAGATTTGTTTTGTTAGCAATGATAGTTTAATATTTGTTTTGTTAACAAAAATAGTTTGAGAGGCGAGTTTGTTAATAACCCTATAATTTAGAATTTTAATTGATAATTACCCTAATTTTAAATAATTTTTAGATTTAATTTTATCTTTAAATTGAAAATTAATAATTGAATTTAAGAGTGAATAACAAGTATGTAGTTAAATTTTTATTTTAGACAAATGAATCTTTGAACCTATGGACAATGTCAATAAGTTCACGTCGTTTGGAATACCATCAAACTGATTCTTGAACCTCTTTCACGCTCATGTCACATTGAGGTATTGCAGAAGAAAAAAAATACAAAATCCAATCCAATTTATCGTAATCGATTAAATATCCATCTATTATGCGCCTCTGCATCTAGCATTGGGTAGACCTCATACAATAACTATCCTAGTTCTACCGTATCTTATGTTTCATTTCTTCTGGAACAATCACAAACACTAAGTTCTTCATATTCATAATTATAGGAAGAGAAAAAACAAGTATTTTTTTTTTTATGAAAATTTGACACAACATGGGAGAACCCACTATTTATAATTTTTTTTTGAAAAAATTTCTTTTGTGAAAACCCTGAGTATCGTTTCACTGCATCTGATGGAACCTTCTTTTTTTGGTATTCCAAAGAAATTACGATATTTCATGTTATCTTTTATGTTGAGTGATTTTCAAAGAAAAATAATTATTTATGGAATAGTTTTAGCAATTTTTGTAATTTCATATAGAAACAAGTTGTAAAATTCAACGCTTAGAATTGCTAAAATCATCAAAATTGTTCTATCGAGACTTGTTTCTCTTTAGAAAATTCTAAACAAAGAAAATCACGTGACAAAAACGTAATTTCTTTGATGACACCATAAGTTCAAGTGGATTATTTACCTAAAATTAAAGTTGTACCTTATTGTTTTACACCCATAAGCTTAATGGTTAATATGTACTTTACTCTAATTTTTATGTGTTATCTAACATATCAGTTAAAATACTAGTTGCGAATTATAAAGCAGTAGAGTGAAAGAGAGAGTCTTAGACTTGAGTGAAATGCTTATCATTTCTCATCATATGAAAAAAGAGTTATTACACACTTTATAAACAAGGTTATAGAGAATAATTAAATAGAGAAGTTGGTGACACTATCTGCACGAACTGGGCAGCGGAGAGAAAACATGATCGGCACAATCTGCATGTCCTGGAGCGGCAGCATGGGTGGCTTTTAACATTCCCCCACAAGTTAAAGGCTAGAGGACAGGCAACTTGGAATGTAAAAAACATAACTGAGACGTCGATAAGGATTTGGTAAGATAGTCCACAATCTGATCTTTGGAAGGAACGAATTGAACATGCAGCAATTTTTGAGCAACGCGTTCCCAAACAAAATGAAGGTCCAACTCTATGTGTTTAGACTTGGAATGAAGAACCGGATTGCAGGAGAGATAAGAGTAACTGACGTTATTTGTGAAGATCGTAGGAGGAAAAAAAAGAAACTTTAATTGGGTTAACATAGAAACCAACCATGCCACCTCAGCAGCCCATTGGCAACCGCATGATATTCCGCTTCGATGCTCGAGCGTGAGACCAATTTCTATTTGCTGGATGAACAAGAGATAAGGTTGCCACCAAAAAAGATACAGTACGCGCTAGTACTCTTATGGTCGTCGAGTGAGCCCAATCCGCTGATGGGAAAGTGTTGTCGCAACGGAAGTTTGTATCAAAAATCTTTCCCAATTAACCAAGTATAAGAGTAATTGAACAACTAATAATAAGATCACATCCACAATGCAAGACACATTTTAGCGTGGAAAACCTCTCAAAACGAGAGTAAAAACCACAGGACCCGTGTAGGCCGCTTAACAATCCACTATAATCAATATGGATACAATCAAGGTTCTCTCTAGATCATCAAACTAGAGGCATACAACATTTTCATCAAGATAAAGCAACAATCTTGGCAATCAACAAGGCACAAGAGCATCAAACAAGAAGAAATTGAAAAAGGGTTACCCAAAAAACCGCTGTTCTGTTTTTCCTCTGTCGAACAGCCTTAGAAGCCCAGACAAACCAATCTCCACCGTTCCGAATGTAGCCCCAGATATCACGAACAGGCTGTCAAAATTTCAAGCCGATCTAACGGTGCAAACTCTAGAAAACGGGATTCTTCTCCAGCTGCTACAGTAAAATCCTAAAATGGATTTGGTTTTCTCTCTTCTATCTTCATAACCCACACATAAACCCTAGATATCACTAGAGGTTCTAAACATGTCATTTAAGACATGGGCCTAAAATCAAGGCCACATCAAGTTGGGCCCTTCCTAGGAGGAATAAACCCAACAAACTCCCCCGACCGACTAGTTGGAGGGCGTTGTCAACCCGGCAACCGAGCGACAAAACTCAAACTTATTCCGGGACAATATCTTTGTCAACATATCTGAACCATTATCATCTGTGTGAATCTTTTCAAGTTCCAACATCTTATCGTTCAAAACGTCACGAATCCAATGATAACGAATTTCAATGTGTTTTGACTTCGAGTGAAATGAATAATTTTTCGCAAGATGAATTGCACTTTGATTATCACAAAATAAGACATACCTTGGTTGCTTCAACTCAAGTTCCATCGTGAATTTTTTTAACCACAACAATTCCTTTGTTGCCTCCACGGCGGCTATAAGCTCGGCTTCGGTAGTAGAAAGTGCAACACACTTTTGCAATTTAGATTGCCATGTCACGGCTCCCCCGGCATAAGTCACCATATGCCCCGAAGTAGATTTTCGATCATCCAAGCTTCTGGCTAAATCTGAATCTGTAAACCCAACCAACATAGGCTTCTCACATCCCAAAGTTAATCTAAGATTCGTCGTTCCCCGGAGATATCTCATAATCCACTTCACGGCCTCCTAATGATGTCTTCCCGGATTTGAAAGATATCTACTTACCATTCCAACGGAGTGTGTTATATCGGGTCTTGTGCAAACCATAGCGTACATCAAACTACCAACTGCCAAAGAATACGGAACATTCTTCATAGACAACTTCTCATCATCGATAGAAGGACAATGATTATGACTAAGCTTAAAGTGGGAAGCAAGAGGAACACTCACTGCTTTAGCTTTATCCATGTTGAAGCATCGAAGAACTTTCTCAATGTACTTTTCTTGTGACAAATGCAATTTCTTGGCATCTCGATCACGAATGACTTGAATCCCAAGGATTTGACGCGCCGGTCCCAAATCTTTCTTAGCAAACAACTCACTCAAAGTCCCTTTTAGCTCATTGATTCTTCAAATGTTCCTTCCAACAATCAACATATCATCGACATAGAGCAAAAGAATAATAAAATCACCATCAGAGAATTTTCGCACAAAAACACAATGATCGGTTTTGTTCATCTTGTACCCATGTTCAAGCATTACCGAACTAAACTTGCGATACCATTGTCGTGGTGCTTGTTTTAAACCGTAAAGGCTCTTTACTAATTTGCAAACATAGCATTCTTTCATCTTTTCTTGGAAACCCTCCGGTTGCTCCATGCATATCTCTTCTTGTAAGTCCCCGTGAAGAAAAGCCGTCTTCACATCCATTTGTTCAACCTCTAGGTTAAGACTAGCGGCTAAACCAAGAACAACACGAATGGATTGCATTTTGACTACGGGAGCAAAAATCTCACCAAAATCAATACCTTTTCTTTGCGAGAGGCCTCTAACTACCAACCGAGCTTTGTATCGAGGTTGTGAAGTATGTTCATCTTGCTTCAATCGATACACCCATCTATTTTTCAAAGCCTTCTTGCCTTTAGGCAACTTTATTAGCTCGAAAGTGTTATTCTCACGAAGGGATTGCATCTCATCCTCCATGGCATCCATCCATTCTTTTTTGTTTTCATCCTCCAAGGCTTCTTGAAAGCTCTCAGGTTCTCCTCCATCGATGAGAAATACATACCCATGTGACGGGTACCTAACCGAAGGACGTCTCTCACGAGTAGACCGCCTTGGTTCATTAGAAGAAATGAATTCCTCAACATTTTCATTTTCTTGCTTATTGGCATTTTCAACATTAGCTTGAATGCTAGAATCAACATCAACATCAACAAAATCATTAGTATTTAAAGGATTACCCATATGTAAATCCATACCTTGATTCCCAATTGGGACATAGTCGGTGATTATCGGGGTAGGAGCAATTGGAATTGGATCCATGTCAACCATCTCTTCATTTGCTTTAGTAGAATCAACCTTGTCCACCTTGTCGATATCTTCAATGGTATAATCCTCCATGAATACAACATCTCGACTATGAACAAGCTTACTATTAATCGGATCAAAGAATCGATATCCAAACTCATCAAGACCATAGCCAACAAACACACACTTCTTGGTCTTGTTATCCAACTTTGACCTCTCATCTTTGGGAACATGCACGTAAGCCATACACCCAAATACCCGTAGATGATCATAAGAGACATCTTTACCACTCCAAACACAGTTCAGCACATCAAAATTCAAGGGAACACATGGTGTGAGGTTTAACACATGTACAACCGTACTCAATGCTTCACCCCAAAAATATCTCGACAATTTTGCTTGTGAAAGCAAACACCTCACCCTTTCCACCAATGTCTTATTCATTCTTTCGGCCAACCCATTCAATTGTGGTGTTTTCGGAGATGACTTTTGATGACGAATACCTTGTTCTTGACAATACTCATCAAAAGGTCCAATGTACTCACCCCCGTTATCCGTTCGAATACACTTCAACTTTTTCTCGATTTCCCTCTCGACCGAAGCTTGAAACACTTTAAATGTATCTAGCACTTGATCTTTCGTCTTTAATGTATAGGCCCAAACTTTTCGAGAATGATCATCGATAAAGGTTACAAAGTAGTACGCACCACCAAGTGATCTTGACTTCATCGGCCCACACATATCGGAATGTACCAAGTCTAGTAACTCTGACTTTCTTTTCAATTCGGATGATCTAAACGACACCCGTCTTTTTTTTCCGGCCAAACAATGTGAACACCTTTTTAAGTGCACATTTGAAACCCCACATAACACATTCTTCTTAGCCAACATAGCCAATTCTTTCTCACTTATATGAGCCAAGCGCTTGTGCCACAACTCAGAAGAAGTATCATTTTCACAAGTGCTGATGCAACACTTGGATATCCCAAACCGGACGACATATAAATTCGAACGCCGCTTGCCTTTTGCAACAACTATCAATCCCTTTTTAAGCTTCCATTCATCACTCGAAAAAGAATTGCAAAAGCCTTCATCATCCAACCTTCCAACTGACAAAAGATTGAAGCGAATATCGGGAATATGCTTAACACCTTTGAGAACAAGAGTAGTGCCATTAGTTGTCTCAACACAAACGTCACCTATTCTGACTACTTTAGCTTGACCACTATTGCCCATAAAAACAATACCAAAATCACAAACCTCATATGTTGAGAAAAGATCTCGTCGTGAGGTAGCATGAGTAGAAGCACCACTATCCACGATCCAATCTATCTCATCACAAGATACATTAACATTCTCAACATCATTATCACAAACAATAAGAAAATCATCTACAATAGCAACATCATCATGATTTTTACCTTCTTTGTTATTGGCGGTGGTGGCGGTATTGTTGTTTTTCTTTTTGTTCTCCTTTTTCAACTTTCGACAATGTTTCTTTATATGACCCTTCAAACCACAATGATGACACTCAATGTTTGCCCACCTATTGGAAGATCCACGTGATGTGCTACGATCACTCGAATCACGACATTGACTCCTCCCCCTTAATTCTGTAACCAACACTTCGGATTGCGAAGAAGAACCTTGTGCCTTTCGTCTCATCTCTTCATTCAATACACTGCTCTTGACTAAATCCATCGAGATAACACCATTAGGAGCTGAATTCGACAACGTCGTTCTAAAAGTCTCCCATGAGTTAGGCAAAGTACCAAGGAGCCATAAACCTTGTATCTCGTCATCAAATGTAAGTTTCATTGCGGCCAATTGATTAATGATTCCTTGAAACGTATTCAAGTGGTCGGTAATCGGAGAACCACCTTTATACCTTAAGGACATCATTTGCTTGATCAAAAATAACTTATTATTTTAGTCTTCCTCTCATACAATTCTTTAAGTTTAGACCAAAGAGTACGAGCATGAGAAATCGATATCACATGATTCAAAACATTTTCATCAACCCATTGACGAATGTAACCACATACTTGTATATGCAACAAATTCCACTCATCATCGCTTTTGTCCTCGGGTTTGTCCGTAGAAAACACCGGCAAGTGAAAACCTTTAACATAGAGCAAGTCCTCCATTTTAGCCTTCCAAATATTATAATTAGATCCATTCAAGCTCACCATTCTAGATGTGTTAGTCTCCATTCTTATACCCAAATCAAAAACTTTGCTCTGATACCACTTTGATAGGAAAGTGTTCGTCGCAACGGAAGTTTGTATCAAAAATCTTTCCCAATTAACCAAGTATAAGAGTAATTGAACAACTAACAATAAAATCACATCCACAATTTAAGACACATTTTAGCGTGGAAAACCTCTCAAAACGAGAGTAAAAACCACGGGACCCGTGTAGGCCACTTAACAATCCACTGTAATCAATATGGATAAAATCAAGGTTCTCTCTAGATCATCAAACTAGAGGCTTACAACATTTTCATCAAGATAAAGCAACAATCTAGGCAATCAACAAGGCACAAGAGCATCAAACAAGAAGAAATTGAAAAAGGGTTACCTAAAAAACTGCTGTTCTGTTTTTCCTCTGTCGGACAGACTTAGAAGTCTCAAAAATCGATCTTCACCGTTCAGAATGTACCGCAGATATCACGAACAAGCTATCAAAATTTCAAGCCGATCTAATGGTGCAAACTCTAGAAAACGCGATTCTTCTCCAGCTGCTACAGTAAAATCTGAAAATGGATTTGGTTTTCTCTCTTCTATCTTCACTCTTGTAATATGAATTAACCCACACATAAACCCTAGATATCACTAGAGGTTCTAAACATGTCATTTAAGACATGGGCCTAAAATCAAGGCCACATCAAGTTGGGCCCTTCCAACTAGGAGGAAAAAAACCCGACATCTGCATCAGTGAAACACTGCAAATGGAGATCAGGAGATTTAGAGAACATGAGGGAGTAGTCAATCATACCCTTTAAGTAGCAAAGGATACGTTTTACTGCCTTCTTGTGAAGATCAGTGGGCGAGTGCATATATTGGCAAACTTTATTGACGGTAAAACTGATGTCTGGGTGTGTGAAGGAGCAATATTGAAGTGTGCCGACCGTGCTTCGATATAATGTGCCATCAACGAGAGGGGTGCTTGAGTGAAGAGACAAAGATTGTCCAGCAACCATGGGAGTAGGCATAGGTTTTGAGTCAGATAAGCCAGACCGATGCAATAAATCAGTAATATACTTCTTCTGGGATAAAAACATGTTGGTGCTATCAGAGGTGACCGAGACCCCAAGAAAATAGTTGAGGTTGCCCATATCCTTCACAGCAAATGAGAGGTGAGATATGTCACTAAAGTATGCAGAAATGGAAAGTTATTTCCTGTAAGTATAATGTTGTCCACGTAGACAAATAAAATAGCTGAAACCGAAGGAGAATGAAAGAAAATCATCGATGTTTCAGCTTTGGAGATAGTGAAACCAAAGTTGATCAGCGGAAGATAGAGTTTCATGTACCAAGCCTGTGGAGATTGTTTCAACCCATAGATAGCTTTCTTTAGTTTACATACATGGTGTGGGGTGGAGGATGAGATAAAACCAGGTGGTTGTGCCATATAGACGGTTTCAAGTAAGTCCCTATATAAAAACACATTGGACACATCCAATTGTCGAATGCATCAATCCTTGGAAAAAGCTAGAAAGAGAACAAGTCGAATAGTAGACGACTTAACAACGGGGTTAAAAGTCTCGAAATAATCTATGCATTCAGTTTGATTAAAACCTTTGGCTATGAGGCAGGCCTTATACCGAGCCAAAGAACCATCAGAGTGTTGTTTGAGTTTGAAAACCTATTTCCAGCCAATAATGAGCACATGAGGGGAAAGAGGGACCAAATCCCATGTTTGGTTAGCAAGAAGAGCAGCAAATTCTGCCTGCATAGCTTGCAACCAGTAAGGTGATTTGGCAGCTTGAGTGTAAGACGTAGGCTCAGCAAGAGCAAAAGATTGTAGTTGAACAACAAAAAATCGTAGCTTTCGAATCCCTAACTTGGCACAAATAATCATTAGATGATCATTAGTAAGGAAAGTCGGGATAGAAATAATATCGTTAGAGGGAGAAAGTGTGAGGAGATAAGGAGGGAGGGGAGCAGGAAGAAGACGTAGAGGAGGTAAGGGTCTGAGTGGGTGGTCTTGGAGATGGAACACTAACAGGCAAAAAAAAATAAGAAGAAAGGAGGAGAGAAAGAAGAAAAATATGGGAAGCAAAAGGAAAACATGATTCATTGAAAATCACATGACGAGAATTATATTGATGTAGCGGAAAATAGTAAGAAGAAATATAGCTTAGAGAGATGAAGAAATGGGAATAGAGAAGAAATATAGCTAGGAAAAGAGAGGAGAAAGAGGAGAAGCTCTATACAGAAAGGGAGATTGGAAGACAAAGGAGATTTAGGGAAAACTCATATTCATCTTATCATTCATTCATTCATCAACTATCCCACTAAGTTACAATGTAATATTTTAAATAGAATAAAACCTACTTAGAAAATGACAAAGACACTAATGACCCATTAAACAAATAACAGAAAACCATAAAATACTAAAATCTATAATAATAAAAGATCATAATAATGTTAACCTAGAAAGATGAAAAGCTTAATACTTTTAATGTAAAACATAAATAAAAATCATATTTTGATGTCTTCATCAATTCTCCCGGGGAACGAGAAACTCTCAGTCAAGTTGAAAGACCCATAGCACAACAACTAATCAACCTCCCAACCATAAGTTAAGCGGTTGAACAACCTTCTGTCGACGTCCACAAACTTGTGTGACCGGGGGCCTGAATCGAAAATCTTTAGAATTGTCCCATAATTTAGTAAAGAAATATCCTGATGCTCCAATAGGTCTAGATCTAAATGCTGAAGTGTCTCCTCACAAATCCACATACAATCCCTATTTGGTTGATCCATCCAACAGACAAGGAAGTGCAGGATCTCACCTTCGTTGATGAGTACAATCTGATTTTTCTAAAATATCATCAATTTTATCCTCACGTGTTGTGGTAGGACATGTTAGAAAAACAGAGTTAGTATGATCAAAATCAATAGATGGAAGAAGAAATTGATCAACATATGGTTTAAAATAGCACTTATAAGCTACCAGGTCGTCGACATTAAAATCACGAGCCGTCACTGCTCTTAATCTTGTTTGCAAAGTGATTGCAGATGACCATAGACTTAGGTAAGATTTTCTTTCTCGATATTGTCTGAAATGCTTCTGAATTCTTAAAGCTCCTTCTTCCCTTCGCATTTGCTCATATATTTTACGAGCAAATATACCTCTAGAAAATGATTGGAGTTGAATGGCGGCTTCACGCAATGCAACAAATTTTTTGCGGGAGATATATGTACGAATTTGCCTTTGAATAATTCTGGCCGCATTTCCAAGTACTTCCATTCTTTTCGCATCCAAAGAAGCCATTTGACCAGCTCTTAAGAACACCATAGTTTCACAAGAGTCAATATGAGTTTTTTCTTTCTCAACCTTAGCTTGATTGAACTCCTTCAATGTCTCGGTAAGCCTTTCAAGACCTTGTTGAATCTTTTCAAGTTTAACTTTTCTTTCATCTAAGAACTTTTCAACAAATTCATTACATACGTGTGCTAGAAAGGGTGGTGGCTCCAATGTGTTTGGTGACCCCGAAAATTGCCGAGAGCCATACTTCTGTTTGTAATGTCTTAGAGCAAACTCCTTTTTCACTAGGTACTTCATTAACTCTCTTGTACGTATTTCACCCTGGCCATCTACTCTTCTCTTTCTCGTAAGTGTTTCCCACCATAAATTAGCATATCCTTTGAAACTCCAAGAGGCTAGCAGGATTTTTCTTCTCTCTGAATAATCATCACATTCAAACAATATTTCTATCCTTTTTAACCAATCAAAAATATCATAACCATCTGAAAGACCACTAAAAATAGGGAATGAAACATTATATGGTCTTTCATGATCAAAGTGGCCAATTGAAATTCTTTGCAACCTAATCTCTCGCCTTTTGTTACTTTGAACACTACTCCTTTGCATTATTTACTAAATAGTGAAACCTGATATACCCAAAAGGCAGCACCCACTGTAGATTTCCACGAAGCTGAATTATGAAACCAATCCCAAACAGCAAAATATCACCAACAGACTTTCACGAAATAGAATAACACTAGCAGACATCAACCGGATTCTTCTGTTGATGAAGAACTTCAGTCTGTTCGAATTCCTGGCCGAACAGAAACGTCCGGTGATTAATAATAAACAGGTACGGCGATGAACAGTGACCGGTGATGAAGAGTGCCCGAGCAACGAAGGATTGAAAAAAGGATTGAGAAAGAAAACTCCCTGTATCTTTGGTTAGACCGCAGTAGCGAGTATGAAATTTCTAGCAACCCAAATTTCTCAAACAGCAAAGGCAGCAACCCATTGTTTAGAGACTTCCACGAAATTGATTATCACTTGTATCTCCTCAGCTGATGGACACCAAATCAAATAAGCTATCTTTCTGGGCAGAGAACACAAAAAGAACCATTCACACAAAGAACCTCCACGAAGAATACAGCGCTGGAATCAGGGATCAAAAAATCGGATTGGAATGAGAACCGAAGTTGCAGAACCTGCTCACAAACCCAAGTCGTAGGTAAAGATGAAACACAGAAACGCTGGGTAAAATAAAAAACAGAGGAGCCGAGACCGAGGCAATGAAACCCAAAGAGTTTCTAGTGAAGCAATCAAGAGGAGCGAAAAGTTGACAGTGAAACCCACAAGCAGAATTTCTTGAAGCAGCAGCGGAGAAGCCCCGATACGCGCAAACAGTCACAGAAACGAGGGCAAGTTTTTCCGCTTCGATTTTCAGAAGTAAAACGAATATGAACAATATCCAAACAGTAAACAAACAGTAACCAAACAGTACGATGAACAGGATACAAACAGTACCTATGATGAACAGCACTTGTGATGACCCGAATGTGCACGTATGAGTACGACTGCTGGGCAAACCTCGAGTTGTGGGGCAAACCTCGGGACCTAAGCCAAGTGTAGGCGAATTCCACACTCGAGTATAGGCGAATCCCGGGTCGTAAAAAGAAGGGGTCGTCACAATCCCACATCGCTTGGAGAAGTATATGGAAATGAAACATATGTAAAGTGACCCTCCCAAAAATAGCAAGACACGTTTTGGAGCACAATTGACAACAGATCCCATAAGAACTCCGAAGTTAAAAGTGCTTCGGCGAGAGTGTTGACTTAATTAATGTTTAAGTCTAAATGTGTTTTTGATGATGTGTTTATATGTCTGTAATATAATTTGATTATGTTTATTAAATGAGAAGAATGTATTTTAAATATGAAATTATTTGTTTGGAAATACCCTTGAAAAAGGTATTTTAGTTGTCTAATGAATCGGGTTAAGTGTACAGGGCTGAAAAACTGATCTGCCGATGGTTTGTTAAAAGTAGACATACACCGATCACTAAATGACAAAAGGCAAAGTCGTTCAAAGGTTACTTCTGCCGATGGTGTTTTCAAACTACTCACACCGATCGCTAAACGACAAAGAAAAGAGGACTTCCACCGATCGCTAAAAACCTACTCCTGCCAATCACTAAACGACAAAAGGCGGAGTCGTTCAAGGCTAATCCTACCGATAGCATTTAAAGCTACTCCTGTCGATGGCATTTCAGAATCACTCATACCGATGGCATTTTTGAATTTGCATACACCGATAGCGGTTCAGCTGGTTAAAGTAACTCATACCGATGGCGGTTCAGCGCTAATGCTTATGCCGATGGAGTTTCAACGTGTTTCTGCCGATGACGTTCAAAGCTTACATCTGCCGATAACATTTCAAGTTGGATCTGCCGATGGCATTTGATGATACATCTGCGGGTACCGGTTCAAGCACTTTTTGTCGCATCATCCGATGGCGTTTCAAAGTGCTTCTGCCGATTGTGTTTTTAAAGACTTCCACCGGTGACCTTCCGCCAGAATTCAAAATAACCGCGAAGCTACAGTGACGTCGTTTTCAGTCTTAACTCCAGAACATTAATGAAGACGACGAACAGCAATTTCAGATGCAACAGATATCTGCTTCAGTACGGATGCTTCCCAACAGTAACATTTTTCCATTTGTAGATGGAAGAATTCAATTCTGTGAAGCAGAAATCAGACAGAGTATTTAAGCCGAGGCTAGAGCACGAAGGAATAACTTTTGCGAATTTTAATCTTGAGCCCTAACCTGCGAATTTTATCATACTTTGTTTTTCTTCTACACCTCTTGATTTTAACTTGAGATTTAATTCTTGTGAGAGTGTAGTCTGAGCTTGCAATTTACAAACTCAAAAATCTGTATAAGACAGTGGATTGTCGCCGTGAAGAACAATCTAGATCTGTAAAAGGCAGTTGATCAGAGCCCGGAATTTCGATCTGTTTATTCTCGTGAGGAGAAGGTTAAGGATCTTCAAGGGGGAAACCTTGAAGCGTGGATGTAGGCAGGTTTTGGCCGAACCACGTAAAAACCCGTGTGTTGAATTTTCTCTCTATCCCTCTTTTACTTTTACTGGTTGTTTGTTTGCTGTTAGCTTAAGAAATTTTAAAAAGGTCTAATTCACCCCCCCTCTTAGACAATCTCGATCCTACAATTGGTATCAGAGCGAGGTTAATCATTGTCTAAGTTGTGTTTAAACACTCTGTGAAATATATTTACAATGGCATTCAACACTAACTCCACACACGTAGAAGGTCTAGCTATAAATAGACCTCCTTTCTTTGATGGTAGTGATTATGTTTACTTGAAGACAAGAATGAAAATATTCATTCAAGCCATGGACTATGAGACTTGGAGCATAATAGAGAATGGTCCTTTTAAGGCCATAAAAACTGTAGATGGGAAAAGTATCCCTAAGGACTCTACTGAATTATCTGAGTCCTATAAGAGAAATTTAAGCCTTAATGCCAAGGCAATAAACACTCTGTACTGTGCTCTAAATAGAGATGAATTTAATAGGGTACAAGGGTGTGAGAGTGCTCAAGAAATTTGGCACTTATTAGAGGTCACACACGAGGGCACAAATCAGGTGAAGGAGAGCAAACTGAATATGGTCACTCACGAGTATGAACTATTTTCTATGCTTAAGGATGAATCTGTTTCTTCTATGTTTACAAGATTTACTAACATAACTAATGGTTTGAAAGCTCTTGGTAAATCGTACTCTAGTGAAGAACAGGTCAGGAAGATCCTTAGATGTCTTCCAAGAAGTTGGCAGCTGAAGGTAACCGCCATTCAGGAAGCAAAGGATCTCAAAGCTCTAAAGCTTGAAGAGTTCATTGGATCTCTCATGACACATGAGATCACAATGAGGTCAAACGAGAAGTAAAACCTCAAGGAAAAATAGCCACAAAAAGAAAAGATATTGCTATGAAAGCCACCTCCAGTAAACAAGAAGTATCTGAGGGAGATGAAGAAGAAGATGATGAGGATATAGCCCTCATCACTAAGAGATTCAGCAAGTTTCTCTGTAGGAAGAAGCTGCAAGGGAGAAGTTTTCCAAGGAATGAAAAACTTCCTAAAGACAAGGAAATTACCTGATTTGAGTGCGGCAAGCCTGGCCACATGAAGGCATATTGTCCACAGGCCAAGAAATATCCCAAGAAGTTTAAGAAGAAGGCTATGAAGGCCACTTGGGATGACAGTGAAGGCGACACCTCTTCTTCAGAAGATGAGGAAGTAGCCAACATGTGCTTTATGGCACACGAAAATGAAGTTAGTGTTTCCTCAAGTGATAGTGAATCTGATGATGATGGTGATATGGTTGATGCATTTAATGATTTTGTAAAACAATTTAGCATGTTAAAGGCTAAATATAACTTATTGAAAAGTGAAAATGCAAGTATAGTTGAAAAGCATGCCAAGGAAACCAATCTGCATGAAAAGGAAGTTATTGAACTTAAAAAGAAAAATGAGACTTTGAATAATCTTGTTCTTTGGTTCTCAAATGGTAGCAAGAACTTAACACTGCTGATAGGAAATCATAGAGCTACTCATGATAAGGCAGGTATAGGTTATAATAAGTTCAATAAAAGGAAAGCTTTTAAGAATTTATTTGTCAAACCTTCCACTTGTCATGCATGTAATGAAGTAGGACATAAATCTTTTGAGTGTCCTTTAAAATCAAACAATATCAAATCTGCTAGTAACCTTCAATAGGTTCCTAAGGGAACCAGACCTAACTCTAGGACCCAAAAGGTTTGGGTACCAAAGAAGACAACTTGATCTTCTGTTTTACAGGTTGACTGTTCTCCCGGGAAGAATCTGTGGTACCTTGACAGTGGTTGTTCAAGGCATATGATGGGAGACTCAACCAAGTTTGCTGTTGTCAACAAGAAGAAGGGCAGTGTTACTTTTGGTGGAAACCAAAAGGGCAAGATTGTTGGCATTGGCAATATAGGTAATTCTACTAATCCTACCATTGAAAATGTTTTGCTTGTAGAAGGATTAAAACATAATCTGCTTAGCATAAGTCAATTGTGTGACAAAAGCCATAAAGTCACTTTTAAATCTAATGCTTGCGTGATCAAAGACATTTCAAATAACAATGTATTGTTCAAAGGCTATAGAAAAGAAAATGTCTATATTATTGATATGGATGTTATTGAGCATGTTGATGAGAAATACTTTACTGTTAATTCTTCCCATGATTCTTTGATTTGGAATAAGAGATTAGGACATGTAGGTATGGATACCTTAGCTAAGATTACTAAGGAGAATTTAGTTACAGGGATCCCTAAGATATCCTTTGAGAAGGATAAGGTCTGGGAAGCCTGCCAAATAAGTAAGCAGATCAAAAGTTCCTTTGCATCTAAGAATGCAATTTCTTCTTCAAAGCCTCTCCAACTCCTTCACATGGACCTCTTCGGTCCTTCCAATATAGCCAGCTTAGGAGGCAAATTCTATGCCTTTGTTATTGTAGATGACTTCTCTAGATTCACCTGGGTACATTTTCTGAAGTCTAAAGATGAGACTTTTGATACCTTCTCTAGCTTTAGGAAAAAAGTTCAAAATGAAAAGGAGCTCACCATTATCGCTATTCGTAGTGATCATGGTGGAGAATTTGAAAATGAAAGATTTGAACTCTTGTGTCTCAAACATGGAATTGAGCACAACTTCTCCTCTCCTAGAACCCCTCAGCAAAATGGTGTTGTTGAGAGGAAAAATAGGTCTCTCCAAAAGTTAGCTCGAACTATGCTTAATGAAAATTCTCTTCCTAAATATTTATGGGCTGAAGCTGTTGTAACAGCCTGTTATGTGCTTAATCAGGTCTCAATAAGACATATTCTTGAGAAAACTCCATATGAGCTCTGGAGTGAAAAAACTCCTTCTGTTAAGTACTTTAGAGCCTTTGGTAGTAAATGCTTTATCCTCAACACTAAGGATAACTTAGGAAAATTCGATTCCAAATCTGATCTTGGAATTTTTCTCGGTTATTCTCTTACCAGTAAAGCATATAGGGTTTTCAATATGAGAACTCTAGTTGTAGAAGAATCAGTTCATGTCAACTTTGATGAGACCCCTTATCCCACAATCAATGTGGATGAGGATGATACTTTGGATAAACAACTGGATTCTCTTTCTTTAGAAAAGCCTAGTGATTCTCTTCAAGTAGAAAAATCTTTAGAACCCTCTTCTACTTCTCTAGATTTTGTTCCTGTCAAGGATGAAAATCCTGCTCTTCCTAAAGATTGGAAATACGTTAAAGACCATCATTTAGATGAAGTCTTAGGTGATCCTTCATTAGGAGTTAAGACTAGATCCTCTCTTAGGAACCTCTGTGCCAATGTGGCATTCATTTCTTAAGTAGAGCCTAAGAAATTTGAAGAGGCCGAGAATGATGAGAATTGGATTATGGCTATGCAGGATGAATTAAATCAATTTGAAAGGAGCAATGTTTGGGAACTTGTTCCACGGCCTAAGGATCATCCCATTATAGGAACTAAATGGGTTTATAAGAATAAATTGGATGAAAATGGGATTATGGTTAGAAACAAGGCCAGACTAGTTGCTAAGGGATACTCTCAAGAAGAGGGTATTGATTTTGAGGAATCATTTGCCCCTGTAGCTAGATTAGAGTCAATAAGAATGCTCCTTGCTTTTGCCTGCTACAAAAACTTCACACTCTTTCAAATGGATGCAAAGAGTGCATTCTTAAATGGTTATATAACAGAAGAAGTTTATGTTGAGCAACCTTTAGGTTTTGAAGCTTTTGACAAACCCGACTATGTCTAAAAATTAAGGAAAGCTCTTTATGGTCTTAAGCAGGCTCCTAGAGCTTGGTATGATAGATTGAAGAATTTCCTTGAGGAAAAGAATTTCAAAAAGGGAAATACTGATTCAACTCTATTTACCATGCAAAAGGATAAAGACATTCTGTTAGTTCAAATTTATGTCGATGACATTATTTTTGGATCAACTAATGTAAACATGTGTAATGAATTTTCCTCCCTCATGCAAAGTGAATTTGAGATGAGTATGATGGGGGAGTTAAAATTCTTTGTAGGTTTCCAGATTAGTCAATCTCCTGATGGAATTTTCTTCTGTCAAGAAAAATACATCAAGGAACTTCTAAAGAAATTTGGTTTAGAATCTGTCAAGTCTTCCAAGACTCCTATGAGTACCACAACTAAATTGGATAAAGATGAAAAAGGAATAAGTGTTGATATTAAAAAATATCAAGGTATGATTGGTTCATTGTTATATCTGACTGCAAGTAGGCCAAATATACTCTTTAGTGTTTGTCTTTGTGCTAGATTTCAAGCTGCTTCTAAGGAATCTCACTTAACTGCTGTCAAAAGGATTTTCAAATATTTAAGTGGGACACCTGACCTAGGATTATGGTATCCGAAGGACACCTCTTTTGATCTGATTGGATATTCAGATTCTGATTATGCGGGTAGTCTAGTTGATAGGAAAAGCACTAGTGGCACCTATCAGTTCTTAGGTGAATCTTTAGTCTCCTGGTATTCTAAGAAACAGAATTCTGTTGCATTGTCAACTGCTGAGAGTAAATACATTGCTGCAGGCAGTTGTTGTGCACAAATGCTTTGGATGAAACAGACTTTGAAAGATTATAATCTGTTTTATGATAGGATTCCCATTCGGTGTGATAACACCAGTGCTATCAACATTTCTAAAAATTCTATTCAGCATTCTAGAACAAAGCATATCGATGTCAGATATCACTTCATAAAAGAGCATGTTCTAAGAGGTGATATCTCCTTAGAGTTTGAAAATTCTGTAGATCAATTGGCCGACATATTTACAAAACCGTTGGATGAAAAGACCTTCAATAATATAAGAATAAGATTAGGTCTCATTCGGTTTGAGAAAAGCTAAGTTTCCTCTGTTGGTGAATCTTGAGTGATAAAGCAGTTTTTGTCTGTGAGGGCATCGGTTGATGCATTGCAATCGATAGGCATCGTTGATGCATTGCAATCGATAGGCATCGGTATCGGTTGATGCATTGCAATCGATAGGCATCGGTTGATGCATTGCAATCGATAGGCATCGGTTGATGCATTGCAATCGATAGGCATCGGTTGATGCATTGCAATCGATAGGCATCGGTTGATGCATTGCAATCGATAGGCATCGGTTGATGCATTGCAATCGATAGGCATCGGTTGATGCATTGCAATCGATAGGCATCGGTTGATGCATTGCAATCGATAGGCATCGGTTGATGCATTGCAATCGATAGGCATCGGTTGATGCATTGCAATCGATAGGCATCGGTTGATGCATTGCAATCGATAGGCATCGGTTGATGCATTGCAATCGATAGGCATCGGTTGATGCATTGCAATCGATAGGCATCGGTTGATGCATTGCAATCGATAGGCATCGGTTGATGCATTGCAATCGATAGGCATCGGTTGATGCATTGCAATCGATAGGCATCGGTTGATGCATTGCAATCGATAGGCATCGGTTGATGCATTGCAATCGATAGGCATCGGTTGATGCATTGCAATCGATAGGCATCGGTTGATGCATTGCAATCGATAGGCATCGGTTGATGCATTGCAATCGATAGGCATCGGTTGATGCATTGCAATCGATAGGCATCGGTTGATGCATTGCAATCGATAGGCATCGGTTGATGCATTGCAATCGATAGGCATCGGTTGATGCATTGCAATCGATAGGCATCGGTTGATGCATTGCAATCGATAGGCATCGGTTGATGCATTGCAATCGATAGGCATCGGTTGATGCATTGCAATCGATAGGCATCGGTTGATGCATTGCAATCGATAGGCATCGGTTGATGCATTGCAATCGATAGGCATCGGTTGATGCATTGCAATCGATAGGCATCGGTTGATGCATTGCAATCGATAGGCATCGGTTGATGCATTGCAATCGATAGGCATCGGTTGATGCATTGCAATCGATAGGCATCGGTTGATGCATTGCAATCGATAGGCATCGGCAGATGCACATCTACAGATAGGCATCGGTTGATATAAACTTAATCTGCTGACACGTGTGACTCATCGGATGATGTCTGTTTTACACGTGTGACTTCATCTCGTCGGGCGATGCCCTATTCCATTTAAACTCTATTTCTTCTCCGAGACGTTTCATCTTTCGCGCCCTTTCAGAAAACCTCTGCTTCTAATCCTCTTTCTCTCTAGGTTTTCTTCTTTGAATCGTTCAAATGGCTTCATCATCTCTCGCTCTTCCTAAACCAGCCAAGAAGAAGGCTAAAGTTTCAGCTCGTTCGCCTCGTGTGATTCCTCGTGCAAACGCGTGGCCATCTCTCTTCTTCACCAGTCAAGCCTCAGAAGCAAGGTATCATGACGACTTTAAGCACAAATCTCTGATTCCTTGTCGTGGTATTTACTTTGAAGACTTTACTGGCATGGATATTGTTGAACCCCTGAAGGATCTTGGGTTATTAGGACTGTTTGATGTAGAATCTTACTATTATCCTAAAGCCATCCGTATGTTCTATGCCAATTTGAGTTTTACCTCTGATTTCTCTACAATTAAGAGTTATATGTATGGAAAGCACATTGAACTCACTCCCCAACCCATAAATGCTCTTATGGAGTGCTCCCATCTAGATAACTGCCTTCATCTTTATGATTCCGGTTCTGAGCTTCCTTTCTTTGGTACCTCTGAGGGTCTTTGTTTTCTCAAGACTATCGCACTAGACCCCAACAATACCCCTGAACATTTAAAGGGCAAACACCTGACCATAAGGGCCAGGTTATTGCATCAAATGATCAGGTACAACATTGTCCCTAAGGGCGGTCACCATGATGATGTGAGTGCAATGGAACTCTTTGTTCTGTTTGCACTTTACCACAAGACCCCTTTCAATCTGGGATTTGTTGTTGTCAGGCGGATGATTCAGGCTGTGTCATCCAGGGCCACCTCTCTGCCTTACAACTTGCTTATCATGAGGATATTGTCACTGCTTGATGTTGTTTTTCCAGAGGATGAAGATCCTGTCCGTCTTCAACCCTCCAGTTACTATTCCCAAACTACCCTGAAGAAAATGGGAATCAAGAAAACAAGAAAAGGAGAGTTTGTCTTGGATGTGGCTAAGATAAAAGCTACTAAGGCAGCCTCTGTTAAGCTTGGGAAGAGGAAACTTATCCTGCAAGAGGAATCTGTTCAAGAAGGTATGGATGAATCTGAGATTCCTGCCTTTGATAATTCACCTTCTTCCTCTCAGGTGTCTCGTTCTCATCCTCCTCGCCTTTCCCTTTCAACTTTTGTCCCTAGTCTTCCTCCTCCTCCTCCAGATCCTACATTAGTGGCACATTTCACTCCATTGTCTGTGCCCTCATCCCTTCCACCTTCCCCTCCACCTTTACTTTTGGTACCTTCTCTCCCTCCTAAAGTCATAACCCCTCCACCAGTCCAACTTTCTCCACCAGTCCAACCACCTCCTCCACTACTAACACCTCCTCCTGTCCAACCAGCTCCACTAGTCCAAGTCTCCTCTCCAATTCAATCAGTTACTCCTGCCACTCCTCTGACTTATCAGCGGAGATTTTCATTGAGTGAGACTCAGTACAATGATTTAAAGGCTACTATTAACAGTCTAGGGTCAGCCCTCTGTCAGCTTGAACAGTCTCTAGACGCCAAGCTTGAGAAGACCCAAAAGAATATGAGCATTGCTGTGGATACTGGTCTTGAGTTGTTGGCAACGAAAGTGGATGGTCACAGATGCCTTGTTGTCAGGGAACTTGAGTCTCTCAGATCTTCAGTTGAAGATCTGAACCCTGAACCCGCCCCTGGACCATCTAGTTCAGTCTGTGTCACAGTGGCTTGTTCTGAAGACTTCCTCCCTCCAATCATCTGACTAGAGGAAGGTGACGATGCTCGGCTACTGCCTTTAGATCTTCAGGAGACTGCTCTGACATTCTCTCCACCTGCTGCTCCTTCTGTCCATGAGCCATTTTTAGTGTCCTCAAGTCCTATGGATGCATCTCTTACTGCTTCTTCTGCTGTAGAGCCTCTTCCTTGTCTGGACATGCTGCTGTTTCCAGAAATCTCTTCAATTTTAGCTCCCTACTTGGATTTGGTGGTCTCTCAAGGACCCTCTCCATCTACTACTCCTCATCCAGCGCCTTCTCCCTGTCAGGCTTTAGTGATCTATCAAGCACCACTACCTCCAGCTATTGATTCACTTCAAGCACTTGTGGATGCTTACTTCTCCCCGCACCTTGAAGAGCATTCTTGGATTCACCAAGCCTTTTGGAATCATTTTTTAGCCTTCTTTAAATAGATGATATTTTTTTTTTGTTCTCAATTTTCTTCCTACTCTAATGTTGAATACTCTGATGTTTCCTTATTGATATTCTTGTGTTGAATGCACTGCTTCTGATGTCCCTCTGCTTGTTTTTGATAATGTCAATGGGGGAGAACAAATTTGATGTGATTGATGTTGCTTGAGAAATTAATCAAAATTGATATGAATTGTGTATGCATGTTTTGAGAATCAGAACGAAATTGAAATATATGCATATGCTGTGGGGGAGCTAGGATTATGGGGGAGAGTTGTACTTAATCAAATTTAGGTTGTCATCATCAAAAAGGGGGAGATTGTTGACTTAATTAATATTTAAGTCTAAATGTGTTTTTGATGATGTGTTTATATGTCTGTAATATAATTTGATTATGTTTATTAAATGAGAAGAATGTATTTTAAATATGAAATTATTTGTTTGGAAATACCCTTAAAAAGGGTATTTTAGTTGTCTAATGAATCGGGTTAAGTGTACAGGGCTGAAAAACTGATCTGCCTATGGTTTGTTAAAAGTAGACATACACCAATCACTAAATGACAAAAGACAAAGTCGTTCAAAGGTTACTTCTGCCGATGGTGTTTTCAATCTACTCACACCGATCGCTAAACGACAAAGAAAAGAGGACTTCCACCGATCGCTAAAAACCTACTCCTGCTGATCACTAAACGACAAAGGCGGAGTCGTTCAAGGCTACTCCTACCGATGGCATTTCAGAATCACTCATACCGATGGTGTTTTTGAATTTGCATATACCGATAGCGGTTCAGCTGGTTAAAGTAACTCATACCGATGGCGGTTCAGCGCTAATGCTTATGCTGATGGAGTTTCAACGTGTTTCTGCCGATGACGTTCAAAGCTTACATCTGCCGATAACATTTCAAGTTGGATCTGCCGATGGCGTTTGATGATACATCTGCCGGTACCGGTTCAAGTACTTTTTGTCACATCATCCGATGGCGTTTCAAAGTGCTTCTGCCGATTGTGTTTTTAAAGACTTCCACCGGTGACCTTCCGCCAGAATTCAAAATAACCGCGAAGCTACAGTGACGTCGTTTTCAGTCTTAACTCCAGAATATTAATGGAGACGACGAACAGCAATTTCAGATGCAACGGATATCTGCTTCAGTACGCATGCTTCCCAACGGTAACATTTTTCCATTTTTAGAAAGAAGCATTCAATTCTATGAAGCAGAAATCAGACAGAGTATTTAAGCTGAGGATAGAGCACGAAGGAATAACTTTTGCGAAATTTTAATCTTGAGCCCTAACCTGCGAAATTTATCATACTCTGTATTTCTTCTACACCTCTTGATTTTAACTTGAGAATTAATTCTTGTGAGAGTGTAGTCTGAGCTTGCAATTTACAAACTCAAAAATCTGTATAAGGCAGTGGACTGTCGCCCGTGAAGAACAATCCAGATCTGTAAAAGGCAGTTGATCGGAGCTCGGAATTTCGATCTGTTTATTCTCGTGAGGAGACGGTTAAGGATCTTCAAGGGGAAAACCTTGAAGCGTGGATGTATGCAGGTTTTGGCCGAACCACGTAAAAACCCGTGTGTTGAATTTTCTCTCTATCCCTCTTTTACTTTTACTGGTTGTTTGTTTGCTGTTAGCTTAAGAAATTTTAAAAAGGTCTAATTCACCCCCTTTCTTAGACAATCTCGATCCTACAGAGAGTAGTACCAGGTTGGGTGACCGACTGGGAAGTCCTCGCCAAACAAAGCCACGAGGAGAGGATATTGGGCTACGGCCCAATCCCCAGAGCGGACAATAACTTGCTGGGATAAGGGGTCATTACAACACCGTAACAATATCCAAATAGTACTCAAACAGCACTCAAAACAGTATCAAAACAGTACTCAAATAGAGCAGAGGCGGACTAGAACTGAACTGTTCAAGGCAGGGCAGTTGTAGCTTTGACTACCAGAACCCCAACGAGTTGAGAGAGCCTGGTGAAACAGAAGGAAAAGTCCAGAATCAATTGTTTGAGAAAACAATTGTTTTGTGCTCTGATACCAAATTTGATGCAGCAGCAGAAATAAGAATTCTCTTCCTGATTTTCTAACCCATGAATTCTTGCAGAATGGAACCCCCATTTAGGGGATGAGGTCATGGATGCAAATCAGGACTCAATCTGTATGGAAATAATAATTTTCCAGCACTTGGGGCTTCCCCTTCGCAATCAGAAAAAACAAAAACAAAAACAGCAAAAGAGGTACTCGAACAGGGACCCCAGTACACAAGAAAGAGAGTGGTTGAACCACTTTTGACTTTATCTGTAAGTGACCTGAAACTGTATCAAAAGGATCCGTGGTATCTTAAAGAAAGATACCTACAGACCCAGAAATACACTGTTCCTGAAGAGAAAACTTGTTATATTTACGAAGCTATCCTCACAGAAATAGCATCAGTACAAATCTTTCACCACTATCTAGAAAAGGGGAATAGTAAAACCCCCATAACTCACTCAAAATGTTATATTGTGACAGTGATCCATCCTCAGGAATGGGGATTATCCACTTTCGTTACCAAAATGTTAAAGCTTAATGATCAAAAATTTAATTACTAGGATTACACTCATGCCTGGACTTTTGCTTTTCTATATCAAAATCTGTTACGAACACATTCCTGGTTCTTTATTTTAAACCCATAAATTCTAACATCAGAATCAAAGTTTCCCTCTTGGTTTCTCCACTGGTGGGAATCGCACTCTCCTGAACTGGATATTTTTTTGAAATAAATTTAGGACAATTTTCTCCTTTGGGCAAAATATCACCCAATTTTATCTGTAAAAAACCCTGGATCAGTCAGGATGTTCTCTAGTTCTACACTGAATTCAAGATTACCTAGATTTGGTTTGGGGCCTCAAGCTCTCTGAGGATCATCTTGGAATTCTGAAAATTCAATGGAACTTCTCTGTGAAATGGTGGTCCCGTTTTGAAACTTAAAAATATCTATTAGAAATGACAACTGTGATAAAAAAGTATTAGGATAATTTTAAGTCCTCAGCTGATCACAGTTCTTCATCAGAATCTATCAATTTTATTGATCAAATTAAAAATATGATTAAAAATCAGTACCCTGATTTAAGCTCTCAGGATCAGGAGATTAAAATTCTTGAAATTATTAAAAATCAGTATTTATCTTCAATTGAAAAAGATAAAGTTATTCCGGGTAACAAAAGTGATACTTCAGTGGCCTCTTCAGAAGCCAATTTCGGAAGCTTTTCAGTACTTGTTGGCAAATCTCAAAATCTGAATGATGATGATTATCCCACCGAATCAGATCTTTGGGATTCGTTAATCGAGATCAAAAAAATGACAGCAGCAAAGGGTAAGGGAAAGGCAGTTTAGCGTGTCTCTGTCTATGCCAATTTTTCGAAAGAAGCCTTATCAGAAAATGTCTATGAGAAAGAAGCCTTATCAGAAAAGCAGATTTGTCTGTCAAAGCAAAAGCATATTGTGTCAAGCTATGCAGATTCGTCTGTCGGCCAAATGCAAATGGTGGACCCCATCTTCTACAATCTCATTCGAAAGTAATCATTCCAAAGATATTATCTAGTGACGTCAGCCATGACGACTTCAGCAATAATTCCGAAGATAATGCCAAATGACGTCAACCATGACCACTTCACGCATTATTTTCTACTTCTTTTCTACATCTTTCTCCTTCTATTTAAAGAAGTTTGTAATTCGTTTTATTTAGGTTTTGAAGTTTTCACTCTCTCTCTCTCTAAAAAACTCTCTCTTGGATCTTCCTCTGTGTAAGTTATTTTTCTTATAAATAATAATTTGTTTTTTCTTGTTCTTTTTCTGATCCTTCCCCTTTTTGGTAAATAATTTTTCTTTTCTTTTTCTGATCCTTCCCCTATTTGGTATCAGAGCCATACCATTATGGCTAGCTAAATCCATAGTTAGTTCATGAATGAATGAGTTAATTATAATTCAATTTATCCTAAAATCATCTGTTGAGACTTTTTAACTTTGTTAAAGTTCTTCTTTTAATCTTCTTCGAAAACGAATCAAAGACGTGTTGAGGTTTTGTGTGTCGCGCTTAGTCCTGTGATGGGAGCTTATTTGAAAACACTCTTCTGATTTTTACATGTATGGTTCATCACCCAAGTCGCGTTGAGAGTTGGCCTGTTTGCTCGGGATGGGTTGTGCGGTTGTATCTCGTAAATCGTTGGCAGATGAGTACATGGGAAAATGAGAGAAGATTTTGAGTAGGTCGTGACATTGACTCGTAAATTCGTTGTCTGACAAGTTTTAGAAGAAGATTAAGAGATTTTCTTAACATGGTTAATAAGATTCAACTTAGGATTTTTTGATGAAGTTTATTTTCTTAAGTCATTTAGCCATGAGTTAACACTGTTTAAAATGGATTTAAGCTCGATAGGTAGCTTATCAGTAAATATTAAAAATGAAGAAATAATTGAATATTCCCAAGAACAACATTTTAATCAATGGACAATTCTGAAAATTGAATAAAAAAGAATTTACAAATTAGGATTTTTTGATTCTATCAGTAAACGTGCTGTTAAGACATGAGAACAAACAATTTGTTTAGAAACTAATGATAAAACCATTAGACTTTTATGTTTAAAGGATATTCAGCAGTATTTAAACCAATTTAAATATCTGTATATAGGTTTAATTCAGATAGCTTTTAAACCATTAACGTTACCGGGATTGAATTCTAGTACTCTAGCTAATCTAAGAGACGGTAGATGTAATAACTGGAAATCTTCTCTTATGGGAGTAATTAAAACTAGCTTATGTCATGGACCGATTTATTTCAATGTTTATCTAAATCTGACATTATCTTTATCTGATCGTAATTTATTCGAAGCAGTATCTTTGCATGTTTAGACGCATGGATATGATTTTGTTGCAGGTTCTGAGACAATAGCGGTAATTTACCATATTCATTACAAAGTATTAAAAATGATGTGTCCTAATGCTATTTTACGCACCGAAGTAGGAAAAACCGTAGTAACAGAAAGTAATTTATTAACGACAAATGTTGCAATTCCTCGTCTTATAGACTTGGAAGAAGTTACTTTTCCTGAAAATTGGTCAATTCCTAATGCAGTAACCCCTAAACCAATAATCAGTAATCAAATTGATCAAATCATTCAAACTGATGACGGTAATGTAGAGATCAAATTTACTCCAGAAATTATTAGGAGAATTTCCTTATCTAGAAGTATGTCTTTGTGATGACCCGGATGTGTAAGTATGTGTACGATGACTTCACGATTCAGAACCCGAATGGTGGTACGTCTGCGCGGGTGAACTAGAAGGTGACAGGTCGTAAAAAGGGGGTCGTCACAATCCCACATCGCTTTGACAAGTATGTGGAAATGAAACATATGTAAAGAGACCCTCCCAAGATAGTAAGACGCGTTTTGGAGCACAATTGGCAACGGATCCCATAAGAACTCCGAAGTTAAAAGTGCTTTAGCGAGAGTAATACCAGGTTGGGTGACCGACTGGGAAGTCCTTGCCAAACAAAGCCGTGAGGGGAGGATATTGGGCTACGGCCCAATCCCCAGAGCGGACAATATCTTGCTGGGAATAGGGATCGTTACAGTCTTCTTGGCAAAGTTAGCCTCCGTATAGGATTTATGTTCCTAGTAGTTTTAGACGTTCTGTTTCAGAACAACAAAACTCTGAAAATGAATCAACCTTTGATTCCAAAATCGAAGGAATTCAAATATCTGAACAACCGATTCCTCATGGAATCTATACCAGAAATACAGAATCCCCAACTATTTTCGAGATGGCCTTTGACGTATAATTATGGATTTTTTGCCAGGGTCAACAATTCGATCAGACAAGAGTATAAAAATAAGAATGAAGCTCGGGAGAAGAACTTTTTGCTAATCTTTTGAACAGTCACTCTGAACTCCTACGAGCTTTCGCGATAATCTCTGTTTACACCTCTCTAGATCATAACTTGAGATTTAATTTTTGAGAGAGTGTAGTCTTGTGCTCAATATCTTCATCTTGTAAAAACTGTAAGGTAGTGGATTGACGCCTGTGAAGTTCAATCTAGAAGTGTAAAGGCAGTAGATCGACGCCCGTGAAGTTCGATCTAGATTTCTCGTGAGGACAAGGAAAGAATCTTCAAAGGGGAGCCTTGGAGCGTGGAAGTAGCCAGGATTGGTCGAACCACGTTAAAAACTTCGGTGTCAATTTCTTTCTCTCTCTTACTTTAGCTTGCTTGCTTGTCTGCTATAATTTTTGTAATTGCATACAAAGAGAGTAGATAAAATAAACCTAATTTGCATTGTTGAAAACGATTAGGTTAAGAAATTTCTAATTCACCCCCCCTCTTAGACAATCACGATCCTTCAATTGGTATCCGAGAGAGGTTAATATTTGTCTAATTGTGATTAAAAGAATAGTTGCATATCTAGAAATGACATTCAACACAAACACCACACACGTAGAGGGACAATCTATTTCTAGACCCTCATTTTTCGATGGTAATAACTATGTATATTGGAAAGCTATGATGAAAATTTTTATTCAATCAATGGACTATGAACTGTGGAGTGTCATTAAAAATGGTCCTTTTAGAGGTATGAAAACAAAAAATGGTTTAAGTATAACAAAGCTGGCAAACGAATTAAATGATTCTGATAAACGTAATCTAAGTTTAAATGCCAAGGCTATAAACACCCTGTATTGTGCCTTAAATAGAGATGAATTCAATAGGGTACAAGGGTGTGATAGTGCATACGAGATATGGAGATTAGTTGAGATAACTCATGAAGGAACTAATCAAGTAAAAGAGAGTAAGTTGAGTATGTCAGTTCATGAGTATGAATTATTCTCTATGGAAAAAGATGAAACCATTAACTCTATGTTTACACGTTTTACTAATATTACTAATGGTTTGAAAGTGCTTGGTAGAACTTATGTCAATGAAGAATTTGTAAGAAAGATTCTTAGATGTCTTTCAAGAGTATGACAACCTAAGGTGACAGCCATACAAGAAGCAAAGGACCTCAAGGTCCTCAGGCTTGAAGAACTCATTGGCTCTCTCATGACACATGAGATCACCATGAAAGCCAATGAGAATGAGGATCTCAAGGACAAGGAGATCTCCAAAAGAAAGGACATTGCCTTCAAAGCCTCGACTAGCAAACAAGAAGAATCCGAGGAAGAAGATGATGATGAAGATATAGCTTTCATCACAAGGAGGTTCAGCAAATTTCTCCAGAGAAAAAGGATGCAAGGAAGGAGATTTCCAAAGATTGAGAAATCTCAAAAGGAGAAAGAAATTATATGCTACGAATGTGGAAAGTCTGGACACATCAAGGCCGACTGTCCACAAGCTAAGAAAGGTCCCAAGAAGTTTAAGAAGAGAGCTATGAAGGCTACTTGGGATGACAGTGAAAGTGATACCTCTTCCGAAGATGAAGAAGTCGCCAATCTATTCTTCATGGCACACGAAGATGAGGTTAGTCATTCCTCTAGTGATAGTGAAAATGATGAAGGTGATTTAATTGATGCCTTCAATGATTTAGTCAAATAATACAGCATGCTTAAGACTAAATACAACTTGTTAAAGAAGGAAAATGCAAACTTAATCGAAAAGCATGCTAATGAAAGTAATTTACATGAAAAGGAAAAAGATGAACTCAAGACTAAAAATGATAGGTTGAATGAATTAGTCTTGAAATTTACAAATGGAAGCAAGAACCTGAACATGCTATTAGGGAGTCAAAGAGTAACTTTTGACAAAGCACGATTAAGTTATGAAAGATCTAATAAAAAGAAAGTCTATACAAATTTCTTTGTTAGATCGTCCTCTTGTCATGCTTGCAATGAAGTAGGACATAAATCCTATGTATGTCCACTAAAATTAGGAAAGATTAAACATGGCAGGGGATTACAATGGGTTCCTAAGGGAACCAAACCTAACACTAGGATCCAAAAGATTTATGTACCTAAAAAGACAACTTGATTACTGTTTTGTAGGTTGACTGCTCTCTCGGAAAAAATACATGGTACCTCGATAGTGGATACTCGAGGCATATGACGGAAGACTCAACAAAGTTTGTCTCACCTTTGGTGGGAATCAGAAGGGTAAAATTGTTAACATCGGCAATATAGGTAACCTTTCAAACCCCATCATTGAAAATATTTTATTAGTAGAAGGGTTAAAGCACAATTTATTAAGCATCAGTCAACTATGTGATAAGGGGTATAAAGTAATATTTAAATATGAAGCTTGTGTGATTAAAGATAGTCTAAATAGCAAGATATTATTCACAGGTTATAGGAAAGAGAATATATATATTATTAACTTAGAAGACTTTGATTGTGTGAATGAGAAGTGTTTTGTTGTGAAATCCTCTGGTCATAGTTGGTCTTGGCATAGAAGGTTAAGTCATGTAGGTATGAATATCTTAACTAAGATCTCTAAGAATAATCTAGTTAGAGGACTTCCAAAACTATCATTTGACAAGGATAGAATTTGTGATGCTTGTGAAATGGGCAAGAAAACCAAAGCTCTTTTGCCTCAATGAACAATGTCACATCGTCCAAACCTCTACAACTACTTCACATGGACCTTTTCATTCCTTCAAATATTACTAGACTATGAGGTAAACATTATGCCTTTGTCATTGTAACTGATTTCTCTATATTCACTTGGGTATTCTTTCTAAAGTTAAAGGATGAAACTTTTGATACCTTCTCTAGCTTTAGGAAGATAGTTCAAAATGAAAAGGAGCTTATCATTGTTACTATTCGTAGTGATCATGGTGGAGAATTTGAGAAAGAAAAATTTTAACTCTTGTGTCTCAAACATGGAATTGAGCACAATTTCTCATCCCCTAGAACCCCTCAACAGAATGGTGTTGTTGAGAGGAAGAGTGTAACAACCCCAGTAGGTCCGAGACCAAACCATGACTCTTTTAGACTTATCCATATATCCTTACTAATTTTATTTAAGTTATACTCCTTTATATATTTTTTTTTAAAACATAACTTGGCTTAAGACATCACTCAGCAATGAAATACATTACACATCTGCCGGCGAGCAGTGCAAAATGCTTCAGCCGATGAGCAGGAACTTCGACTCTTAAACTGCATCTACCGATAGAGAAATAAACTCGCATCTACTGATCATAAAATGACAGAACTCAATACTCATTCACTTGCTTCTGCCGATCGCTAAACGACAAGCACAGAGTTCGCTTCTACCGGTAGTGAAAATCTATATCATCCGGTATTGAAACGCACTACATCTACCGATCACTAGACGACAAAACAACTTTTATATCATCCGGTATTTGAAGCATACTACATCTACCGATCGAAATGTGTCATCCACGTGTTTATTTAATACATCTTCTGATAGAAATCATCTATCGGTGGATGCAAACTCTTAACATTTTCCGATAGGGAACATCTATCGGTGGATGCAAATTCTCACAGGCTTCAAACCTCATTGACTCAACACTCATATGAATGAAAATCAGAGACTCATCCAAAATTCTTATAGCGGAAGACTTAGTTAAAATAACTCTTTTCATATCCTTATAATCATCCCCAGACTCAGTAGTTAAACCAGACAATTTCAAAAGCTCAATGTTAAAATATAATCTCATCCTACTTATACTTCCATATTCATAATCATCAATAAAATCATAAGAGCATTAACCAGGGGGTCTTGTTCGCCATCCAGCCACAGAATTTGTCACGACCCGTACCCGTGACGTCACGTTTTTTTTTTTTAAAACTTAACTTGACTCTAACTGAAATTTAGACGGAAACGATATTGAAGTAAAATTCTAATTATGACTTTTGAAAACAAACATTTAACAATTGAGATCATTTAATAAAACTTTAATTAAAATCAATTAAAATCAAACAATGCAACAAAACAAAGGGGAGGGGCAATCTCGGCAAAAGCCGAGATAATTTGGGGCCGCACGAACGCCCAACATTTGGGTGCTCGTGCGCCCCCATAAGGGCCGCTCAAGCGGCCATGCATTGGCCGCTCGGGCGCCCCCATTTCTTTGCTGCCCGCGCACGGGCGCCTCAGCCTCCCCGCCCGAGCGCCAACCTCTCTGGAAAACCAGAGAAGTCTGCGCACGAGCGCCTCTCGATCCGCGCTCGGACGCCAAGTCCTCTGGATTTCCAGAGGACTTCTCCTTTTCTTTTCACCTTTAACACGCCTGCACCACTTCACATTACAACTCTAAACACACATCACAATAACCTTTTCTTCTTCGCTTTTCTCATTTACTCTTCACACAATTCTTTCATCCGTACCATAAATACGCATCAACCCTAACATTTACTTAAACTCTTAAAACCGACACAATTTACTTTAAAAGAAATAAAGTTTTCTTGAAAACAAACCGCGTGGTTCCGTTTAAAATTTAACATATCCATCCTGTTTGAAAAACATCAAAGCATTCACAAAACACGTACATTATCTATACTTTCACCAAAACACCCTAAAAACATATCTAACCATTCCAGAATATTCACATTTCACTATCAATCCCTAAACATCAACGAGACTCCCAAAACCTTTACCCGTGAGTCACCAACCTAGCCAAAACACAAGCCGCCGCCGCGAGTACCATCCGTCGACCACCTATTCTTTATCATCGTGATCACACCTGTCACCTACATCATGCAACATAAACAGTAAGCCTAATGCTTAGTAAGAGGATGCACTATATGAATTTAAAACATTTTACTTAACATATGCAGTTTCGTTTCGTTTCATCATTCATATTCGTTTCGTTTCGTTTCATCATTCATATTCGTTTCGTTTCGTTTCATCATTCATATTCGTTTCGTTTCGTTTCATCATTCATATTCGTTTCGTTTCTATCATACATACATGTAATCCTCTACCAATGGAGGGCGGATTAGTTTCTCCATCTCTAGACGTTCCACATATAAATCTTTACCTGAAGGGTGAACCACTTCCTTCAGATATCATACATTTTCTGGACGTTCCACAATCTACATCTGAAGGGTGAACCACTTCCTTCAGACACTTTACATTTTCGTTTTACATCGTTGTCGTTTCTACGTTCAATTCTTGAAAACACATGCTAAAACATTTTCGTACTTTTCTAAAACATGATGCATGGGAAATCTATATACGACATATCATCAAAACATATCCTCAAACAATTCACAACATACATAGACATATACTATTCTCAACAGACTTCTCAAACAACTAACATCCTAAGCTACCCGACTCATAAATCCCCACAGTCAGAAAATCATCATCAAAGTAGTAAAACCTAACGTTGCCACGATGTAGGGCCTTAAGGGCCGGAAACCTAACATCCACTTACCTGGCGTCCGTAGTAAGCCGTGCACCGTCCGTCAAGTCGTCTCCACCTAAAGCATTTCATAATTGAGGGCATTAAAACCGATCACAAATAAACCGTTTCCAAGCTTAAACTAAGCTCCTAGCTAACACTATTTTCTTTAAAACTTCAACTTTCTCCATTCAAGCATTTCATCGAGCACGTTGTGCTCACAAACCTTTAAACTCCATTAATGGATTTCTTCATTCTCTAACAACTCTAACATTAACCTAACAATCAACCGAACTCCAATGATTCATTCAATCTACTCAAATAACCACAAAAGTAACATCAATGGGCAATAATATCTCTATCCTATCGATTTCTCACGAAACTTGCGATTTTCGCAAACCCTAACCTGAATAAATCTTACTGAAATAAAATCCTAAATCAAAACTAAACGTGACAAAAGCTTGGGGCTTACCTCGAACGTCTAAAGGGGAAGAAAACCCAAAAGAAATCGCCGGAGATTTGGAGGAGAATCGGCCGAAAAGAGGAACGTCGTGGGAGGGGAATCACCAAAATGAGAGAGAGACTTGCTCTCTGGAGAAGAAAGGAAGAAATGAGGTCGTGAGTGGTGAGGGAGTGTTTTTGTTTTCTTATTTAATAATAAAACTTAACTTATATTTACAAGTTTGCCCCTCACCCATTTCTTTGCTCGTTTAGTTATTTCGCCCATCATTTTGAGCTCTCCGAAACTGCCTTATTCCGCCAAATATTCCAACTTATTCCTAGGGTTCTAACGAAACTGTCCGTTTGCAAAACGGACCTAATTTACTATTTTTACAACTTAAAACACGATAGACAGAAAACCGTAATTCGGCATTACGCTATCGATTTCGGTTTCTAAAAATTCACTTATTCTTCTAAAAATCCATATAAATTCCTAGGGTCCTACTAAAACTTCTCGCTCACCAAACGGACCCATATTTATTTATTTACGAAAATACCCCTGGAGCGGAAACCCAAAAACTCGGGTGTTATAGAATTGCTCCCTAAACACCTTCCAGCAACCAAACTTAGACATCTTCATTAACTTTGAGATCCTCACCTGAAAACTCGTCACCTACATCATGAGGTTTAAACTATAAGTTTAATGCTTAGTAAGGAATGCAAACTAACATGTATTCATGAATGTACAGTTGAGAAAAACATGTTCTTGATCATTTATCATTCTTCTTTCTGTTCATCGTTTTCATCATATGGATTAAGGGAGGATTTGTGCCGTAAAAGGGGGGTTGACGGTGATTTTGATCATATTCCCTTTCGGGTCGTATTCATGGTCCCTCTTTGGACTGTGGCATGCGTCAACCCGCCCCCAACCCTCACTTAATCATGTTGTATAGGATCGTTTTCATATTCATTATCATATCTTATTCATGGGGAAAACATGCTCATAAATCATTTTCATATGCTTGAGGAGCAAATCATGATGCATGACATGAATGCTTTTAAATCATCAGACTATGGAAATTATCATACTAGACAGTTAACTTCATAGACTCTAACAGAACATCACATAACATAGTTCCCAAACATCCGTAAATCATCCAAGTACAAACCATCTTACTAACTTAAAATAAACATCAACATAAGTAACAGACAATAGCTAAAATAACTTCTAATCATCATATCAGTTTCTACCTAGCATCCTTATGATGTAGGGCCCTAATGGCCGGGAATCCTACACATTCACTTACCTGGTTTCCTTAGCAACTTGAGCTCCTTTCCTTCAAACTTCTTCACCTAAAACATTACATTGTAGTAGTTAAAATAAAAATCCTAATAATCTAAACTCAAAACTAGTAAAGTCCTAACCAAGGAAGATTCCTAAAGATCTAACTTATCTCATTCAGACATTTTATTGAACACCTTGTACGCATAGAAATCCTAGTTTATCAGTAAGGGAAATCGGATTCTCTAACTACCCGAGCTCAGCCAACATTCATAATTTCTACTTATTATCATCAAAATCATAAATACTACGTTATTAGCTAATAATACTCTGATTCTATTCATTATTAGGCAAACCCGAATCTCAACCTCTAACTCAAACCAACACCTAAATGGATACTCAACCACAACATTGTCGTAGCCTTACCTAGAAAGCTGAGTATCGGTAAGAAGGATGGAGAGTCGGTCGTTGATGAAAGGGCTACTGGCTGAGAGAGAGCTCTGGAAGGACGAGAATCGCAAAGGAGAATGTCGGCTACAGTGAGGTTTTAGTGAGGTTTAAGGTTTCCATTTTCTATTTATATTAATAAGATTCTTCCTAATTACCATATTGTCACCCCAAAATTAGAAATCAAATAAACTTTGGCATTAAAATTAAATTCAAGTATTAATAATAAAGGTGACAGTTAATTCCGTTAAGAAAATCACCTGGCAGAGATTGTCAGATGTTACAAAGAGTAGGTCCCTTCAAGAGCTTGCTCGGACCATGCTCAATGAAAAATCTATTCCAAAATATTTCTAGGCAGAAGTTGTTTTCACAGCTTGCTATGTACTAAATCGTGTCTCCATAAGACCGATTCTAGAGAAAACCCCCTATGAGCTATGGAACGGCAAGTCTCCTAGTGTTAAGTATTTTAGAGCCATTGGTTGTAAATATTTCATTCTTAACACCAAGGATAATTTGGAAAAATTCGATTCCAAGATAGATCTTGGAATATTCCTTGGATATTCATTAACTAGTAAAATTTATAGGGTGTTCAATAAAAGAACACTAGTTGCAAAATAATCCATGCATGTCAATTTTGATGAGACCCCTCAACCCCAAATTAATGTGGATGAGAATGATATTTTAGAAGAGCAATTGGATTCTCTCTCCTTAGACAAACCTACTGAAACCATTCAAGAAGAAAATTCCCTAGATCCTTCTTCAAATTCTCTAGACATTGTCCCAGTCAAGGATGAAAATGTTGCTTTTCCTAGAGATTGAAAATATGCAAAAGATCATCCTTTAGATGAAGTTCTAGGTGATCAAACATTATGAGTCAAACATAGAGCCTCCCTTAGATATCTATGTGCAAATGTAGCCTTCATTCCACAAATAGAACCTAAGAAGTTTGAAGAAGCTGAATTGGATGAAAATTGGATAGTTGCTATGCAAGATGAATTAAACCAATTCAAAAGGAACAATGTTTGGGAACTTGTTCCAAAACCTGATAATCATCCCATTATTGGAACCAAATGGGTATTTAAGAATAAGATGGATGAAAATAGAATTGTGGTGAGGAACAAATCTAGGTTAGTTGCCAAAGGGTACAATCAAGAAGAAGGAATTGACTTTGAGGAAACCTTTGCTCTAGTAGCTCGTTTAGAGTCAATTAGGATGCTCTTAGCATTTGCTTGCCACAAAGATTTCACACTTTTTCAAATGGACGTAAAAAGTGTTTTTCTTAATGGATATATACGAGAAGAAGTCTATGTGGATCAACCTCAAGGTTTCAAAGCTTTTGATAGACCTGATCATGTGTACAAGCTTAGGAAAACCTTATATGGACTTAAGCAAACTCCTAGAGCTTGGTATGATAGGTTGAAGAATTTCCTTGAGGAAAGGAAGTTTAAAAAGGGTAATACCGATTCAACCCTTTTTACCATGAAAAAGGACAAAGAAATTTTAATAGTTCAAATCTATGTTGATGACATCATATTCGGTTCTACAAATGTATCGCTTTGTGATGAGTTTGCCACTCTTATGCAAAGTGAGTTTGAAATGAGTATGATGGGTAAGCTAAAATTCTTCCTAGGATTTCAAATTTATCAAAAACCAGATGAAATTTTTTTCTGTCAAGAAAAATACATCAAAGACCTCCTAAAACGATTTGGATTAGAGTCTTCTAAGTCCTCTAAAACTCTCATGAGCACAACTACAAAACTGGACAAGGTTGTGAATGGAACAAGTGTTGATATTAAGAAGTAGGTATGATTGGATCCCTTCTATACCTCACTGCTAGCAGTCCTGACATCCTTCATAGTGTGTGCTTATGTACTAGATTCCAAGCTTCTCCTAAAGAATCTCACTTAACTATTGTTAAAAGAATTTTCAAATATCTAAGTAGGACATATGATTTAGGTTTATGGTACCCGAAGGGTATATCCTTTGATCTCATAGGATATTCTGACTTTCGAATATGCTGGGAGTCTAGTAGATAGGAAAAGCACGAGTGGAACATGTCAATTCTTTGGTGAGTCTCTTGTTTCCTGGTACTCCAAGAAGCAAAATTCTGTAGCACTATCAACGGCCGAAAGTGAATATATTACTGCTGGCAGTTGTTGTACACAAATGCTTTGGATGAAGCAAACCTTGGAAGATTACAATCTATTCTATGATAGGATTCCAATTAAATGTGACAACACTAGTACAATTAACATTTCTAAGAATCATATCCAACACTCTAGGTGTAACGCCCCGAATTAATAAACCCGGTCCACTACATTCTCTCACTGAACTGAACAAAAAATTTAAAACTTTGTCTATGAATACATCATTTAATCCAAAAAATCTTGCAGCGGAAAACATTTATGTAAAACAGAGACATTTCAAAAACAGGGTAGGAGAATCTTTCAGTTTAATAAAATAATAAAGAGAAAATGTTCGAAACTTCTCTGTGACATCTACAGCCAGTTCGACGCTACTGGGCGATCTGGCATCCACAGAGTCTGTCGTTCCCGACCTCGGACAATATACTTGTCTATGACTCTAGACGACGGACTCTGGACAAGCAACTTTGGATGACGCAATTCTAGACAAGCGACTTTGGACGACGCGATTCTAGACGACTACCTTGGACGAAGACTCATCCACTGCTCTCTACGACAATTTACTTATAACTTTGGACTACTGTTCCTATCGTCCATGGCTACATGGGTTTAACGTCTACAAATTTTCGTCCACAAACTTATTTAGATTTATCGTCCGCGGAACACGTGACCTTGTCTTCCACGGTCCACATGACTTTCTCGTCCACAGGGTTACATAAACCCATCGTCCACGGACCGATGTCCATAGACTTACTTAAATTTGTCGTCCACGGACCACGTGACTTTATCGTCCACGGGTCACATGACTTCATAAACTTGAACGACTACTGTGAACGTGTAACACCCGATAGTTTTATAACTCTTATAGGCCTAAGGGTAATCAATTAGCGGGTTGATATTAGGAATGAAAGATTTAAAACAATGAAATGTTGGGGGGGAAGAGTTGAAAAGTCAAAGGTAAAGGAATTGTGGTGATTGTTGGAAATGTTAGTGTTGAAAAGTCAAACTAGAAAGAGCCAATGAAATTCAAGCAAATGGTAAAGAATTAAAGGAATAGAAAGGGATGATTTTTGATAGCCTTCACGTTGGTTTTTAATGGAGTAAATGGTGGGGGTAAAAGTTTAATTTTTGAAAGCTTGGATGTTGTGCCCCGTAGGCCCATCACACGATCACAGGTACATTCATATGTTTTATCTAATTTATGTACTTACACACTTTACTCTTTTGCAGGTGACATTTCTTACACCGAATTGGAAGACGTACTCACCGATGTAAAGTGGGAGATGGAAGCTCAAGATCCAGAGCAACCGAAGCACGTCATTGCTTGGGAGACAAGGCTTGGAGAACCAGAAGCTCATATGAGAATTTGTCTTCCCGAGCATTGATTTTATGTATTTTTATTTTAAAACTTATTGGGCAAACATTGGCCTTTTTGTTAAGATTTTTATAAGCATGCATGTTAGGCATTTAGGGCTAGATGCTTGGTAGGATAGATGTGGCTTGGTTTGGTTTTAATTGGCTTGAGAACCAAAGGAGTGGGTTAAAGAAGAAAAACCAGTTGCTGTGCATTGAGGGAGAACCGGACCAGCTGTTGCTGCTTGAAGAAAACCGGCCGCTGCTTAAATAAAGTGAACCGAATGAAGCTTCAATCCATTGAACCAGAAATTTGCGAAGGGGAACAACCAGAGAACCAACGGCGACATTCGATCGACGGTGGGGACCATTACCGTTTTTGGCCCGATTTCCCTCTGCGTTCGTGTCGGAGCAGCTTCCTTGCAAGGAAACTGGCGAGCTGACATGGAAGCAGGGCTACCCCTCGAATCCCTAGCGCCAGAGGAATCTCGATGGAGTCTGCTTCTTCTTCCCGCGCCTTCAACGGTTCTCGGCCAATTTTTTTGAATGTTTCTCCAGCCACTAGGTACTATATATCATTGCAATTGGTGTTTGTAATTTTTGGTTCAGTTTATGAGAACAAGTAGACCGTTTCCCTAAGAGAGAAACCGAGAAGGAATTCGCCGACAGGTGAGCTTCGGCTTTGCCGAATAGGAGACAGCCTCCTAGTTCAACAACCCGAGGTTGTTGTTGAACTCTAGCACCATTCTCCTCTCCTCCCTATCGAGGGTTGGAAACCAGAAGGAGGTGGACAGAACCGGTTCCTCAAGTCGATGCCTTCCTCTGGAAAAGCGTTCTGTCGGAGCTAAACATTGGTTAGCTGACCGACTTGAGGTTGTGTAAGTCTCTGTTGAATTAACTGGACCACGCCATTCATCTTTCACACACTTCACTCACACGACACTAATCTCACTAAATTTTCTGGTTTTTACTGTATTTTCTCTCCCGTTTAGTTTTCTGTTCTTGAGGTCACTCGGCTTGGCCGAGCACCAGAGTTGCTAACGATCCATTTCAGTCTTGTAGGAGTTTAGTCAAGGCTCGACCCACAACATTTGGTATCAGAGACTCGGTTAGCTCTCTGGTTTGTTGTTTAGTATTTTCTGTCATTGTTTGTGATGTTTTTTTTTCTGTGTCGTGTTTTGTGTCATTTGTGATCTGTTTTGCTAACAAATAAACCATATTGCTTGAGCTAACTTTCTATTGATTAATCCAGCATGTAAGAAGGTTTTTGTTAACAAATATTGATCTGCTCTTTTGTGTTTTCTTTGTGTTCTCTGTTCTGTTTTCTAGTGTCATTGGCCATTTCTGTTTCATCCACTGAAATTGCACATTTTATCAAGTTTCCGTTTGTGTAGTTAGTGTCACAATTGTCAGCATGTTTTCCTTGTTTTTCTTATTGTCCATGTTTATGTTTTTGGTGTCTAATATTCTGTTTTGTGTTGAAGCATGTTCTGTTAATTTAGTTTGATTTCTTGTTTCTGTCTATTTCTGTGTTTAAGTTTATTTAATTGTCAGCATGTTGTTTTGAGTTCTCTGATTAACTATGCATAAAAGTTTCGTTGGATGATACTCAAATAACTGCTGTGGATTTGCTACTGTTTATTAGGGAGTATTACTGAATGTCATGAAATAGGTTCTGATTTGGTGTTTCTGCTGTATGTTTATTTTGCTGCATTGGTTCCAGAAGTTAAACACTCTAAGCATGTTATATTTTAGCTGCTGTTAACCTTTGTGTGTTGCTGTTTCGTCTCTGTGAAATCCAAACAAAACCAAAACTTCCTGTTTCACTGTTTATGTTTTAATTGCTGCTGATATACCTGTTTTTCCATTCGAGAGTTGTTTTTGTTTTCAAATTGCTTTTGGCATCTATTTTCGTTTCCGAAAATTTGGGTTAAGTTCGGATTTACAAAAAAAAAAAAAAAAGGGGGGTAGGGAATTTGTTCTTCGAGTAACCAGAACCGTTTTCAAGTTTTCCTGAATTTTACTCTGCTGCTGCCGAACCCGCTTTACAAAGAAACCCGACAAATTTACCAATAGATTTCAGAGATTGTTTCGCTTTCAAAGCAAACAAATTTTCAAGTAAATTCTGTTTTCAAAAACCACTCGAAACTTCACTGTTTGCTCGGCCGACGAACCTCATCGTTTTATCGCCCAGAAAACCTGATTTCCGAACTATTTCATGCCGATAACCATCGCCGAACGTTTGCGTGGCTGAGGGATGGAAATCTTGGCTGCCGCGTTTCCTGAGCGACGAAATCTGCGATCTCCCCTTTTCTGTGCTTCGAACGCCGACGAGCTCCCCTGTTCTTGCCCGAAACTCGCCTGAAGTTTTAATTGTATTTTATTTTATTATTTCTTTTCTGCTTTATTGTTTTATTATTAAAAAAAAAAAAAAAAAAATCATTTAATTAAAATGACTATCTTCCCTAGTTTAATGTTTCATTTTAGTTAAGTTAAATTCCCCTAATATTTTTAGGATCCCGAATATAACTTAATTAATTTTTCCTAAAACTTAGACATGAAAACCCGTAGTGGAATCATACGTGAGGCGAACCAAGAATTAGAACTCGAACCCAATCAAGGCAACGGAGTACCCCAATCTGGAAACCCCCACCTAGGAGAAACCAGTATGCAAGGTCAAATAGACGGCTTGGCCGGTGAAGTTAGTAGCATTGGCCAACAACTCAAGGATATTAAACTTGTTATGGAGAGAATTCTTCAAAATTCCCCGAGTGAAGCCTCCCATGACACATCCCCTAGGTTAAGGCCAGAGAACCCGAGAAGAAGGCCCACTGAACATGAGCCCCGTAATGAGTATGAAAGGCCCGAGGTCCCTAGGAGAAGAGTTCCCCACTATGACTTTAGAGAAGAGGATGAGTGGACACTAGATGAAGAAGAGAATTTCCGTCCTAGTCGGCGGAAGGATTTAGATGACATGCGACACGTTAAGCTACATGTGCCATCCTTTAATGGGACATGTGATGGCCATACCTTTTTGGATTGGTTGGATAAGACAGAGAAAGTTTTTGAGTACTACGAGTACTCTGACCGAGTGAAGATCCAACTAGTGTCAGTAGAACTCACGGGCTATGCTGCACTATGGTGGTCAAACATTAAGGCCCAAAGAGAAAAGATAGGAGACGAGCCCATAACCTTATGGTGAGTAATGAAATCCTTAATGACCAAGAGGTTCTTCCCCAGTCAATATAAACAAGAATTGTTCCTACAAATCCAAAACCTTAGGCAAGGACATCAATCTGTAGAAGAATATCTCACGGAGTTCGAGACTCTTAGGATTCGTGGAGCCATGGACGAGCCTGAAGAACAAATTGTAGCTAGATTCATCCGAGGACTCACCCGAGATATAGCTGACACCGTGGAACTACACCCACTAGAATCCTTAGATGCGGTAGTTCAAATGGCTTTGAAGGTCGAACGTCAACTCACTCGAAAAAGAAAAGCTAATTACCCTCCAAAGTTCATTCCCAAAACTACCCCCAAGATCTCACCTAAGTTGCCCGAGCCCAGTAAGACCTTTACCAAGGCTGAAGGAAAAAGGCCTTTTACACGAAACTGGCCACCTAAGGAACAAGGCACTAAAGCTCATGAGGATAGAGCCAATGCACCCCGTTCTAGAGATATGAAGTGCTTCAAGTGTCAAGGACTTGGACATTTTATAGCCCAGTGCCCAAACCGAAGAGTAATGATCCTAAGAGAAGACACTGGTGAATATGAAAGCGAAGATGAACAACCCGAGGACGAAGTGGAGGAAGACGAAGAAGAAGAGACTAAATCTGAAGAAGAAGTTGTTCATGCACCGGATGGACCCCTACTCATGGTGAGTAGACGTGTACTCATGTCAGGGAGCACGGGAGAAGACTGTCAGAGAGAGAACATCTTTCACAGTAGATGTCTCATCAAAGATAAATTGTGCTCACTGATCATTGACGGAGGCAGTTGTGCAAATGTCGCCTCGAAAGAATTGGTTACCAAGCTAGGACTAGAGACCACCGCTCACCCCCATCCATATAAGCTTAGATGGTTGGATGACCGTGACGACGTCAAAGTGACCAAACAAGTCAAAGTTGAATTTGACCTTGGAAAATATAAGGACACGGTCCTCTGCAATGTTGTACCTATGAGTGCAAGTCATTTGCTCTTAGGTAGGCCTTGGCAGTTTGACCGAAGAGTGAACCATGATGGATATACGAACTATTATTCTCTTAAGTTTGAAGGCAAAACCTTTATATTTGCACCCATGACCCCGGCCCAAATATCCAAAGATGAAACTGCAAGAAAAGAAGCTAAGACTAAGGCTAGCTTGTTTATGACTAAAAACGAGATCGAAGCATCTGTGCTCAGAGGAGACCCCATGATTTTGATACTCTTTCGTGACAGAGTTATGGAGCTAGGAGAAATACCTACACCCGTTAAGAACTTGCTCCACCAATTCCAAGACGTCTTCCCAGAGGAGCTACCCCAAGGTTTACCACCCTTACGTGGTATTGAACATCAGATCGATCTCCAGCCTGGTGCGGTTTTACCTAACCGACCTGCCTATCGGATGAACCCCGAAGAGACAAAAAAGTTGCAAGAACAAGTACAAGAACTATTGGACAAGGGGTATATAAGAGAGTCTATGAGTCCCTGTGCCGTACCATCTTTATTGGTACCCAAGAAAGACGGCACTATGAGAATGTGTGTTGATAGCCGAGCCATGAATCAGATCACAGTAAAGTATAGGTTTCCCATACCTAGGCTCGAAGACATGATAGACGAGCTCAGCGGAGCCGCCATCTTTTCCAAGATAGATCTCAAAAGTGGCTATCATCAAATAAGAATGAAGGAAGGTGATGAATGGAAGACGGCCTTCAAGACTAAATACGGCCTATTTGAATGGATGGTGATGCCTTTCGGATTATCCAACGCGCCAAGCACATTCATGAGACTCATGCACCATGTGCTTAAAGAGTATTTGGGAAAGTTCATCGTTGTTTACTTCGATGACATTTTGGTGTATAGCACGGACCTTCCACAACACCTTAGCCACCTTAGTACCCTGTTTCAAACCCTTAGAAAAGCCAAGTTATTTGGAAACTTAAGCAAGTGTTCATTTGGACAAGACAAGGTGTACTTCCTAGGATTTATCATCTCTAAGGACGGCATGGAAGCTGATGAGAACAAGATTAAAGCTATCAAGGATTGGCCTACACCAAATTCGGTCACTGAAGTTCGTAGTTTCCATGGCCTAGCTTCCTTTTATCGGAGGTTCATACAAAACTTCAGCTCGATAGTCTCACCACTCACGGATTGCACCAAGAAAGTGAAGGAGTTTACTTGGACCCCGAATTGTCAAAAGAGTTTCGAGCTGATCAAGGACAAGTTGTGTCATTCGCCTGTACTTGCACTCCCCAATTTCAATCAAGTATTTGAGGTAAAGAGTGATGCCTCGGGGGTTGGTATAGGTGCAGTACTTATGCAAGAGGGGAAACCCGTTGCATATTTTAGCGAAAAACTCAAAGGAGCTACACTCAATTATTCAACCTATGATAAGGAGTTTTATGCGGTTATTAGAGCTTTGGAGCATTGGCAACATTACCTCCTACCTCGAGAATTTGTTATCAACACCGACCACTAATCGCTCCGACATATCAAGAGTCAGCATAAGTTGAATAAGAGGCATGCTAAATGGGTGGAGTTCTTAGAGAGGTTCCCCTACACTTTGAAATATTTAAAGGGAGAAAACAATGTCGTGGCCGACGCGCTTTCAAGGAAACGCATTCTCCTTACGGAATTAGGAACCAGGTTCTTTGGTTTTGAGTGGGTCAAAGAGAATTATGAAACCGACCCAGATTTTGGAACCTACTACGCTAACTGCAAAGAAAAGGCCACAGGAGAATACCGTCTCATGGATGGTTATTTGATAAAAGCGGGAAAGTTATGTATTCCCCAAGGAAGTCTAAGACGGTGTCTCGTGAAAGAAGCACATTGTGGAGGCTTGGCAAGCCATTTCGGAGAGAAGAAGACCTTGGACATGCTCAAGGAAAATTTCTATTGGCCCCGCATGATAAAAGATGTCCACCGTCTAGTGGAAACATGTGTGGTATGCAAGAAAGCCAAGAGTAGGCTTCTCCCTCAAGGTTTATATATGCCTCTGCCAGTCCCATCACACCCATGGACCGACGTTAGTATGGATTTCGTTCTAGGACTACCCCGAACTGCCCGAAGTAAGGACTCCATTATGGTAGTTGTGGATCGTTTTTCCAAGATGGCCCATTTCATTCCCTGTACCAAAACAGATGATTCCTCCATGATAGCTGATCTGTACTTTAAGGAAATCGTTCGCCTACATGGAATTCCACATTCAATAGTGTCAGATCGGGACACTAAATTTTTGAGCGCCTTTTGGACCACCTTATGGAGAAGGTTGGGGACCAGGTTGTGTTACAGCACATCCTTTCATCCCCAAACGGATGGTCAAACGGAAGTCGTTAATAGGACCTTAGGCACCCTCTTACGCAGTATTGTAGGAAAAAAACTAACCAATTGGGACATCGTCCTTCCTGGCTTAGAATTTGCCTACAATCGCAACCTACATTCCACTACTCAGCAATCGCCCTTTGAGGCTGCCTATGGGTTTAATCCATCTACACCGTTGGACCTTGTACCCCTACCATTCAAAGACTTAGCTAATCCATCAGGAGCAGACAAGGCTGAACGTATTAAGAAACTACATGAGAATGTTCGAAAAGCCATCGAGAAAAGGAATAGTGCTGTGGCCAAACAAGTAAACAAGGGACGTAAAGAAGTTATTTTTAAAGAAGGAGACTTAGTTTGGTTGCATCTACGTAAGGAAAGGTTTCCCGATCAAAGAAGGTCAAAGCTTCTTCCTCGAACAGATGGCCCTTTTAAGGTCTTGGAGAAAATTAATAACAATGCCTACAAGATAGAGTTACCTGGAGAATATGGCGTGTCAGCAACCTTCAACGTCCAGAACTTATCTCCATACAAAGGCGAGGAAGATGGCCTTGATGGGCCCGACTTATCAGATTTGAGGACAAATCCTCAACAACCTGGGGAGGATGTTGTGCCCCGTAGGCCCATCACACGATCACAGGTACATTCACATGTTTTATCTAATTTATGTACTTACACACTTTACTCTTTTGCAGGTGACATTTCTTACACCGAATTGGAAGACGTACTCACCGATGTAAAGTGGGAGATGGAAGCTCAAGATCCGGAGCAACCGAAGCACGTCATTGCTTGGGAGACAAGGCTTGGAGAACCAGAAGCTCATATGGGAATTTGTCTTCCCGAGCATTGATTTTATGTATTTTTATTTTAAAACTTATTGGGCAAACATTGGCCTTTTTGTTAAGATTTTTATAAGCATGCATGTTAGGCATTTAGGGCTACATGCTTGGTAGGATAGATGTGGCTTGGTTTGGTTTTAATTGGCTTGAGAACCAAAGGAGTGGGTTAAAGAAGAAAAACCAGTTGCTGTGCATTGAGGGAGAACCGGACCAGCTGTTGCTGCTTGAAGAAAACCGGCCGCTGCTTAAATAAAGTGAACCGAATGAAGCTTCAATCCATTGAACCAGAAATTTGCGAAGGGGAACAACCAGAGAACCAACGGCGACATTCGATCGACGGTGGGGACCATTACCGTTTTTGGCCCGATTTCCCTCTGCGTTCGTGTCGGAGCAGCTTCCTTGCAAGGAAACCGGCGAGCTGACATGGAAGCAGGGCTACCCCTCGAATCCCTAGCGCCAGAGGAATCTCGATGGAGTCTGCTTCTTCTTCCCGCGCCTTCAACGGTTCTCGGCCAATTTTTTTTGAATGTTTCTCCAGCCACTAGGTACTATATATCATTGCAATTGGTGTTTGTAATTTTTGGTTCAGTTTATGAGAACAAGTAGACCGTTTCCCTAAGAGAGAAACCGAGAAGGAATTCGCCGACAGGTGAGCTTCGGCTTTGCTGAATAGGAGACAGCCTCCTAGTTCAACAACCCGAGGTTGTTGTTGAACTCTAGCACCATTCTCCTCTCCTCCCTATCGAGGGTTGGAAACCAGAAGGAGGTGGACAGAACCGGTTCCTCAAGTCGACGCCTTCCTCTGGAAAAGCGTTCTGTCGGAGCTAAACATTGGTTAGCTGACCGACTTGAGGTTGTGTAAGTCTCTGTTGAATTAACTGGACCACGCCATTCATCTTTCACACACTTCACTCACACGACACTAATCTCACTAAATTTTCTGGTTTTTACTGTATTTTCTCTCCCGTTTAGTTTTCTGTTCTTGAGGTCACTCGGCTTGGCCGAGCACCAGAGTTGCTAACGATCCATTTCAGTCTTGTAGGAGTTTAGTCAAGGCTCGACCCACAACATTGGAGGGAGAAAATTAAAAGTGAATGAAAGTTATAGTTTAAATGTTGTTCTTTCTCATTTTCTCTCCATTTTCATCGACTTCTTCTTCATCCTCCATTGTTGGCGATTCTTCTCCCTCTTTCTTCATTTCTTCAAGTGATTTCAAGGTAAGTTTATATGGGTTTTGTTTTATATGTATGTGGATGAAGTTTGTGGGAGGTTAGAAGTGTTTTTATGTATTTTGGTTGAGTTTGGTGAATTTTAGGAAACCCTAGGTTAGGGATTCTGAAAAATTAAGTTTAGATGTTAGATTTCTTTCCTATTTTGGTAGTTAGTTGTTGAATGGAGTGGTTTAGGTTGTTAGAGGGGTTAGATGGAAGATTTAAAGAGTGTTACACAAAAACGGTTGAAGAACACCTATATACCCGATTCTGTCTTTGGGAATTTTTGGCTGGCCAAAGTGTTTGTTTGGTTAATTTGAGTGATTCAATGGATAGTAGACGTGTAGAGGTTTCCGAGTTGGGGTGGCACGTCGAATTCCGTTGAAAAACGAGAAAGTTATGGCCGTTTAAAGTTGACGGTCGATGTGGGGTGGAAAATTGAGTTTGAGTGTTTTGGAGCGTGAAGTTGGTTAGGTATTGTTTAGTTTAGTTAGAAAATCTTTTAGAATTCGTTGATAGCTTATCAACTTGAGTTTCCGTGATTTTAGGTCGTCGAGCGTGTGAAATAGCTGGTAAAAGTAAACAAGTGGAAACTAAGCAGCCAGGTAAGTAGTGGGTGCTTTCTTTCGCCTTCGGGCCTACACCACAGGACGGTAGGGCTATTAGTTATTGTTTCGCTCCATATTGCATTGTGTCAGTGCTTTGTATTAAATTTAGTCGAGTTGTGTGTGTGTGTATTGTTGTGTGTGTGTGAATGTTAAGGCACTTCGGTGCGGGCAAATAAGGCACTTCGGTGCGGGCAACTAAGGCACTTCGGTGCGGGCAAATAAGGCACTTCGGTGCGGGCAACTAAGGCACTTCTGTGCGGGCAACTAAGGCACTTCGGTGCGGGCAAATAAGGCACTTTGGTGCGAGCAACTAAGGCACTTCCGTGCAGGCAACTAAGGCACTTTTGTGCAGGCAAATAAGGCACTTCGGTGCGGGCAAATAAGGCACTTCGGTGCGGGCAACTAAGGCACTTCGGTGCGGGCAAATTGTGTGTGAAATTGTTTGTTAGTTGGTGCTTGTGTTTGGTGTGATTGTAGTGTGCATTGTGCATGTTTACATTTGTCATTCATTACTTGCTAAGCGTAAGCTTACGTGTGTATGTGTGTTCTGTGGTGTAGGTGACGAAGTTCTCTCAGGTGATCTCGATAACGTGGATTAGGAGTAGCACCAGTCGGGGATACACGGAGCTCGTCGGTGCAGGTCATTTGTCGGGGCGCTTCGACCTAGTCCTTGGCAAGGGTTGTGGTATTGCATGTTTTGTGATTAGGAGTGGGTTTGTGAATATTTTGGTTGTTGATGGTTTGGATAGGTTTTGAGTACTTTGGTTCGGTGTGTATAGATATTTGGTGTGTGTTTGTGGTGAATTGTGAATGTTATGGTCGGAATGGATTTTAGGTCGTTTGGTTGAATTGGGTTTGATGTATATAGTTTGGAGTTATCTGGTTAATTGGTTGTTTTAAATCGCATTTTAACAACAATGTTTCTCAGGTTTTGGATTTTTAAAATTTAGCCGTTATATTGTCGATTTTTGGTTTAAAAATTTGATATGTCGGGTTGCCTTCGCTATTTTTTTGTTAGGCGTTTTAATTCGTTTTTCTGAGATTTTCACGGGGATTGAAGATTTATGCGTCGGGACGATATGGTAAAAATTTCAGAATTTTTGGAGGTGTCGGGATTGTAGAAAAGTGTAGAAATGTGAAGAGAGGTGAAGTGAGGTTAAAATGGGAAGTTTTGGGTGTTTTTAAGTGTTTTTGGGGGTGAAAAACCCGAGCCGGCCCGATCGGTCGGGCCCGAGGTGCGATCGGTCGCGGTCGGGAAGTTTCTGGGTGAAAAAAAACCCGAGAAGGCCCGATCGATCGGGCATTTAGCCACGATCGATCGTGGTAGCCAAGAGCTGGGGCGCGCTGGTTCGCCCCAGCGCGCGCACGCGAGCGCGCGTGCAGCGCGTACAGCGCGCTTAGCGCGCGAGCAGCGCGCTGCCTGGGCGCCTGGCGCCCAGCTGCGCGCCCAGCAGCCTTTTAAGGCAATTTTTTTTTTTTTTTGTTTTTTTTATTTTCTCCCGTTTTCTAAAATGTTTTGACCCGACGTTTTTCAAAGTATTTTAAACGTATTGTGGGCCCGTTTTCCAACAAATGTCGAGGGTTCGAAAAACCCGAAAACGAGTCAAAATATTTTAGATAATTATTTTTAAATTACGTTTTAAATGCGGGTTGCTTAACAACGTAGCGCACCGGGCCCGGGGCAGGTTCGGGGCGTTACAGAACGGTATCACTTCAGACAACTTGTCCACAGAGTAAACAACTGTTTACACCTTTGACTCTGGACGATATGCTCGTCCACGACTTTGGACAACTACTTTGGACGATGTATTCGTCCACACAACCCTGGTTCCAGACTCAGACAAAACACACTGTCTGGTGATCACAATACAAAAGACCTCTTTCGACAAAACACAAGTACCATTCCCAGAGAATTTTCAATCCAAAATCAAAACATTAAAATTCATCACTAATCCAAAACTTAGTCAAATCCACACTTCCAGTAAAAACAACACTAATTGGTGGACAATTCTGACTACAAGAGGACTTGTAAAATTTTGACAGCAACTACTCAAAACAACGTGAAACCATAACTTACTCAAAATCCAGAAAAAAAACTACAGTTAAAACCAACCAAATCTCATTATCAGAATAATTTCAAAAACGTATCAAATCATTAAAACTACGACTGTCATTAGAATTCTTAGCACACTTTAATTAAACATTTGTCCACTAACACCACACATACTGCATTTAGTTAAACCGCCTCATCAGTTGCCAAGTCGTTGCCTGGATACACTCCTCCAACTGCTTCTAATCCTCAACATGTTCAGAGAACACACCTGCAGTCAATTCTTCACCTACATCACAAAACTCATCTATTAGCCTAATGCTAAATAAGTAGAGCAATAATAAAATGAAATGCTGAAACATAAATCATATTCATGCTGTTTTTACTCTAATAGTTCATGTAGCATTCAAAATCGTTCTCTGTTGATCCCCCTGTTCGATTGGAAGCAGATCAATTTTCCTAAAGTATATATCCTCTAACTCGATTAAGGGACGGATTAGTTCCCTTAATAGCTGATCTTGATCCCCCTGTTCGATGGGAAGCAGATCAATTTTCCCAAAGTTAAATATCCTCTAACTCGATTAAGAGGCGGATTAGTTCTCTTAATATCTGATCTTGATCCCCCTGTTCGATGGGAAGCAGATCAATTTTTCCAAAGTTTAATATCCTCTAACTCGATTAAGGGGCGGATTAGTTCCCTTAATAGCTGATCTTGATCCCCATGTTCGATGGAAAGCGGATCAATTTTCCCAAAGTTAAATATCCTCTAACTCGATTAAGGGGCAGATTAGTTTCCTTAATAGCTGATCTTGATCCCCCTGTTCGATTGGAAGCAGATCAATTTTCCCAAAGTTAAATATCCTCTAACTCGATTAAGGGGCAGATTAGTTTCCTTAATAGCTGATCTTGATCCCCATGTTCGATGGAAAGCGGATCAATTTTCCCAAAGTTAAATATCCTCTAACTCGATTAAGGGGCAGATTAGTTTCCTTAATAGCTGATCTTGATCCCCTTGTTAGATGGGAAGCGGATCAATTTTCCCAAAGTTAAATATCCTCTAACTCGATTAAGGGGCAGATTAGTTTCCTTAATAGCTGATCTTGATCCCCCTGTTCGATGGGAAGCAGATCAATTTTCCCAAAGTTAAATATCCTCTAACTCGATTAAGGGGCAGATTAGTTTCCTTAATAGCTGATCTTGATCCCCCTGTTCGATGGGAAGCAGATCAATTTTCCCAAAGTTAAATATCCTCTAACTCGATTAAGGGGCAGATTAGTTTCCTTAATAGCTGATCTTGATCCCCCTGTTCGATGGGAAGCAGATCAATTTTCCCAAAGTTAAATATCCTCTAACTCGATTAAGGGGCAGATTAGTTTCCTTAATAGCTGATCTTGATCCCCCTGTTCGATGGGAAGCAGATCAATTTTCCCAAAGTTAAATATCCTCTAACTCGATTAAGGGGCAGATTAGTTTCCTTAATAGCTGATCTTGATCCCCCTGTTCGATGGGAAGCAGATCAATTTTCCCAAAGTTAAATATCCTCTAACTCGATTAAGGGGCAGATTAGTTTCCTTAATAGCTGATCTTGATCCCCCTGTTCGATGGGAAGCAGATCAATTTTCCCAAAGTTAAATATCCTCTAACTCGATTAAGGGGCAGATTAGTTTCCTTAATAGCTGATCTTGATCCCCCTGTTCGATGGGAAGCAGATCAATTTTCCCAAAGTTAAATATCCTCTAACTCGATTAAGGGGCAGATTAGTTTCCTTAATAGCTGATCTTGATCCCCCTGTTCGATGGGAAGCAGATCAATTTTCCCAAAGTTAAATATCCTCTAACTCGATTAAGGGGCAGATTAGTTTCCTTAATAGCTGATCTTGATCCCCCTGTTCGATGGGAAGCAGATCAATTTTCCCAAAGTTAAATATCCTCTAACTCGATTAAGGGGCAGATTAGTTTCCTTAATAGCTGATCTTGATCCCCCTGTTCGATGGGAAGCAGATCAATTTTCCCAAAGTTAAATATCCTCTAACTCGATTAAGGGGCGGATTAGTTCCCTTAATAGCTGATCTTGATCCCCATGTTCGATGGAAAGCGGATCAATTTTCCCAAAGTTAAATATCCTCTAACTCGATTAAGGGGCAGATTAGTTTCCTTAATAGCTGATCTTGATCCCCTTGTTAGATGGGAAGCGGATCAATTTTCCCAAAGTTAAATATCCTCTAACTCGATTAAGGGGCAGATTAGTTCTTTTAATAGCTAACCTGATTCAATCTGTTCATGTCTCACCATGTCACTATATCAATAAATTTATTTTCGTGTTCTTTCAGAAAAAACATGATACATGCCAAACTGATTGAAATCTTGCAAAACATACATACACCATACTGTTTTGTGATGTAGGCCTGAAGACACAAACATACTCTACTTACCTGGCTTCCTGAAAAATGTTTGGTTGTAAGCTACTTCGGGAGTATGCTCAAATCTAAAACCAAAAACCAAGCATTAATTAAATCTTCACTAAGCTTCATTCTAAACCATCCATAAATCTAAGGAAACTAGTTGGGAACTCTGTTCTTCGAGGATTCCCCGATTCATCACAAAACCCAAATCTAACTCTCACTTCAGCACTCTCAACACACTCATTCTACAACCTCTCTATTATCTAACCACTAAAACAACAAGAAATCGAAGTAAAACTCACATAGGTTGAAGAAATCGGAGAGGAAAATGCCGAGAGGAATCTGCTAAGCTGAGCTGAGCTGAGCGTCGAAAAAGGAAAGTGAAAAACAGTGGCGACTAAACTTTCACTAAACCCTTCATTTATATCACATGTTTCACAAATTACGCATATGCTCTTGGTTAACCAACTTTAACCAAACCACTATTTCTCCCATTTTCTTCCATAAAACGTACACCATTAATCATTGAAATAAACCATGTCAATAGTGCCGGGTGCTACACTAGGACTAAGCATATTGATATTAGATATCATTTCATTAGAGATCATGTTCAGAAAGGAGATATCACCAACAAAACAACCACTAACCATAATCATTGAAAATAGCTAAAAAAATATCTACAGAGCAAAATATCCCCATCAAACTACCTGAAGAACGTGGCCAAAACGCCCCGACAAGTGCCCGCACCGGCATACTCCATGCACCACTGACTGCTGCCTAGTCTTAGGCTCCCTCATCTAGCTCACCTGAATAAATATCGTCACCTACACCACAGAACATAAAACGTAAGCCTAATGCTTAGTAAGTAGGAAATAACGAATGCAATAAAACACAATGCAACCAATCCTATCACATGCGGTTTCTAACACTCAGTTGTGCTTATTCACGTTCGTTACTTTAGTCTTTTCTTAAGCCGTGTGGATCGAGTAAGCTCATACCCTATAACCGTCTAGGACGGCCACACTCAGAACCACCAGATCAAGACCAGATAGCAATCATTTCATAACCGTCTAGGATGGCTATACAAAATCTCCCTCAACGTCGATCGTAGAATCCTATAACCGTCTAGTAATTCATACTCACGACTATTACGTATTTTAGCCGGTCATCTTTCATAGAGGTCCCCTCGGGGTGCTACACTCCAGCACTTATTCTCGACAAGGCAACTCTAATCAAGACTACGTATTTTAGCCGGTCATCTTTCATAGAGGTCCCCTCGGGGTGCTACACTCTAGCACTTATTCCCGACAAGACACTCTAATCAAAACTAATTTTGCAATTCCTTTTATTTGATTACAATGCACGCTCGCAAGTCAAACCATGCAAGAAAACTCATTTTGCGTAATTTAAATCCATGATACATGTCAAGGGACTATGCAATACAACACGACGCGAAACAAACAACCGACCATTAAACCCTACCGTTTCATGGTGTAGGCCTAAGGCAACAAAAACATTCCTCTACTTACCTAACTGCTCGGCACATGTTTACTTACTTCGTCAAGTTTAATCACTCGCTCGACAACCTAACAAATAAGGAGAAATAACTTAGCATCAATCTAGAAAATTCTAGGAACATTTAAACCCAAAACTAACCACAATTTACAAAATTTACAAATCTAAACTCTAAAACTCGATTTTTCCACAAGTTTTGGTGTCCAACCTCAAACAGCCATAACTTATTCATTTTTCAACGGATTTTGACATGCCACCCCAATCCGTAAACCTCTACAGGTCTACTAACCATTGAAACACTCAAATTCAACAACTAAACCACTTGGCCAACTCGAAACTCCAAAAACAGAATCGGTGCACTATCGTTACAAAACCGGTTTTTGCACCACTTTTATCTAAACTCTAATCTAACCCTAAAAATAACCTAAACTAACATGTTAGATGCTTAAACCACTAAATTTAGGAAGGGAACTAGTAATTGGAAGAGAAAAATCGGACCTCTCCATTAGGGTTTTCCAAGCCCTAACCAAATCCCCCAAAATTCACACCAAAACACTAAAACCTAACACCTTGATGCATTATCAACAAAACCCATGAAAAATATACCTTAAAACTATTGAAAACCTTGATGAACCAAAGGTGGAGAAACCCTCAAGTGGCAGCCAAAATATCGTGGAGAGAAAGGAGGAAGAAGAAGACTTTTTGCTTTTCAACCACTTAACATTCAAACATTTAAAATTACACTTTTTCTCTTTTAAATTTATCCACCAATTTTTCTTGTTTTATACATTAGCCTCTCCTCTTTCTTATCCTCAATTCAACGTGGAAACTCATCTCTAACCCCCATTCACTTCTCTTCTTCCCATTGGTTATATTTTCTTTTGACTTTTCAACTCATCAATCAATTCTTTTATGCATCTTTAACTTTGCTTACACTCTTTTGTATCTCTAATTCCCAACGTGAATGTCTTCTCCTTCCATCCTCCCATTTTATTAATTAATTACCTTTAGCTCAATTATCTCAATACTACTAACCACTCAAACCTTAGGAGTTTCTCTCTCAACATACCCTAATCCAAGGTGACGTATGTTATCGAAATTTTCGGGTGTTACAATGTTTCTTCAAGTGTCTCTTCTTGTCACAGAAGAAACACTTAGATTGTTTCTTGATTCCACTAGCTTGGATCGGTATTTTACCTTTCTCTTTATTTTGTTTTTTTGTTTGAATCTTCTTTTTTCCATGAGCCATCATGAATGCACTATCACTCATTTCTATGGTCAGTCTTCTCTTGAACACACATGATCAATAATTCATTAATTGACCATTTATTTTTATGTGTGTTATAAGAAATCTTAAAATAACTGTATGACTTTAGAAGAATGTTCAAAATATAATGCATCAGGAAAGAATCATACATATCAACTCAAGTGTATTAAATTGAATCACAATATCTCTCATCTACATGATGGGCTCACACACACCAATCACTGAAGTGAGCCTTAAGAATGAAGATTTTATAATGAGGGTACCGACAAGTGCTTTATCTGAAGTCTTGCATTGCTCATCAATAACATTCAGTAATGCAACACCATCATTATGCTGGTCGACAAAACCATGAATACCAGTAGCAATCTTGGTGTTTATGAACATCACACTTAGGGGTGAGGAAGAACCGACCAGAAAAGAGAACCGGACTAGAACCGACACATTTGGTCCGGTTCTGTTTGGTTTTGAGAAGGAAAAAAATAAAATTCGGTTCTATTTTTTATAGAACCGAACTATTGGTTCGGTTCTCAATTTTAAAGGCACAGTACCAGTAAAACCGAACCGGACCAGGCAGTAATTAATAGCCCTAACTTTTATTATATTCTCTTATCCCACGACTCTCGCCCTCGCCCTCGCCCTCGCCCTCTTCCTCTTGCAGCTCTCGCCCTCGCCGTCTCCAGCCCTAACTTTTTTATTCGCTTTGATTGCTGCCTCTGGATCTATGGTTTCGATTTTGCCTCTTTAAATTGTTGATCTTCACTCTGCCGCTGAAGTTTTGTTCTTTCTTCTCCTTCTTTATGTTTTCTTCGCTTTGAATCTTTTCGTTATGGAGAAGCTACATTTGATTTCTACTGTAAAAAAGTGGAGTGATTTTTACTTTTCTCGTGAGGAGCTGGATGAAAAGAAACTCTCTATTTCTGTAGACTGTAGTAGAGATGGAATTGAGAAAAAAATAATCATCCACTATAACCTCAAAAAAAACTAGATTTCGTAATTAGGTTGTGTCCGTTTTAGTTATGTATTTTTTTGTTCTATTTGGGCATTCTTGTGAATTGCAGCCAGGTACTATAAATTTAAAAAAAAAACGAAAAACAAACTGGGAGGACCAGAAATCTAGTCCAGTTCTGGTCCGATTCTGCAAAATTTTTTAGGCTTATTTGTGCAAAAATTTAAAAACTGAATTTTAGTGGTCCGGTCCTAGTCTCTCCAAAAACCAGACCGACCATGACCACGATTACCCCTAATCACACTAAGGTAATTTGAATGTTTCCAATGTTCATAAAGAGCAAGCTCATCATGAGTGTTGGTTAGTGTAATAATTGATTTGTTTTTTCGTATAACATAATTGATATCCATATACCCAAGTGAAGAAGAATCATTTTCTTTCATACTTTGTAACTATCACTTCTTATTTGGGAATATCCTATTTAATATCAAAGTAACTCAGAGAATGTATAACTATAAAATTAAATTACACATCTTTAAAGTGAGACTTAAAACATAAATCATGCTAAAATTTATGAAACAATTGACATGAAACTTACTTATGGAATAAAGTTAATTCAATAAGATTCATAAATCTTTATGATAAAACTATCGAATTATTTTCTATTTCTTAATACGTACAATAAGAAATAAAATTCAATACTTTATCTTAGTCAATTTTACAAATATAATAGAAATTCATGTGCAATAAAATCTATTATATTTATACAATTTATCGCAATAAATATCATAACGTGATTTTAAATACTTAATATATAATTTTACAAAATCAAAGATATTGTAACTACGCTATAATTGGCTCACAACACAATTAATTTCAATGCCCATATTTATATTATTTTTCAAACATAATAAAACAAAATATATAGGCAAAATAAAATAAATAATTTCAAACTAAATGAACTCAAAATTAATATCCAAACAAACAATTTAATATTCTATATGCGTAACATACTGAACTATGCATAAAACAAATTATAAATTATTTGCAATTAAATTAGTATGCATGTCCAATATAGATATAACTAACATGCTCAATTTCTCAGTACAGTTTTGGTCGAATGACTTAGTTACAAATTTAAAACATACGAGGACATGTTGGAATCACAACAGGAGCAATTCAAGAAATTTAAGTTTATATGTAATTAAATATATTGAATTAATAATAATAAAATCCAAATAATTATCGTAGAAGAATTCTGTCCGAGTGGCAACCCACTCATAATCGTCACTGAAAGTGTCAAGTTCGAGTTCTTGATTATGTAGGGAGCCAAATAACACCGTTTGAGAAATTTAATCAATTTCTCAAACACCTAAAATAACATGTAGTTTCAAAACCATCAGAAACTACACGTCGCATTCGTTGTCTTCAACCTCTAGCAGAGTCATCTCGACCCATTTCGGCCCGAACAGATAGTCGATAGAAATCTGACAATTTCTCTCTATTATGTACATTAAAATCAATGATTGTTTATGTGAACACTCACGATAGCATTTCTGAATAGTTTGTCACCTTAACGTGCTTCAAAAACAACTTAATGGATGAGAAAAAACAAAATTTTTGCAAATTTCATTTTCAAAAACACATCAAGACATAGGCAATAAGGATCTAATACCAAATGTTAGAAATTTTAAACGATCTAAACATACTTTAAAAAACAAAATTAAAACATTTAGATCAATACAGAGTAAAATTATCTCTCACCATTGATGTTTGAAAATAGAGATTGCTACATTTCCTCTGAGTAGAGTCTCTCCTAAATCTTTTCAATCTCTATATGATGATATACAAGGCTTTGGGGATCTCTCTCTCTTGATTTCTTCTTTGTAATTTTGTTTGTACATATCTTCTTCCATCAAGAAAATATAAAGAGAAGAATTGGTGTGAGTGAGTGGGCGACGATTTCTTTGATAAATTTTGTCAAAAAACCAAACCAAATTTTATAAAACCAGACCACATTAATGGAAAACCAAACCATATTACACTTCAAATAAAAAACTGCCAACATATAACCCTTCTCAAAAGAGTTAAGAGTATGATGTCTCTCATTGGAAAGCTTAAAAGTTCCACCTAACTTTATGAAAATAACTTATTAATTGATATAAGGTCTCCATCTTTGACATTACAATTAAAACTCCAATGTAAGTGTGGTCTACTTACCTACTCGATCTAAATAATCTTAGAGTATTTTGATGTACAATCTATGAACACATTAGGAATGATAAGTTAGATCACAAGATTATAAAGTGCATGCTCTTAGGCCAATTTGAAGAGATTAAAAAGTACAAATGGTAGATAGAAGAACTCAAGAATTAGAAAGCCATGGTAAGTTAGGATGTGATCCTTAAATAAAAACAAATTTCTTAAGAAAAACCTTAAATTGGAGAAAATTCAATTTCTAAAGATAGTTTAGGAGCTGTGATGGAGCTTAATTACTAAATGAGAATATAACAACCAACCAGAGCGAGTAAGGCTAGGTAAGCTAAAATGTGACCCTTAATGAAAACAAATTTCTTAAGAAAAACCTTAAACTTAGAGAAAATTCAATTTCTAAAGATAGTTGAGGATCTGAATTATAACGATCCATTTTTCCACTAAGATATTGTCCGCTCTGGGGATTGGGCTATAGCCCAATATCCTCCCCTCACGATTTTGTTTGGCGAGGACTTTCCAGTCGGTCACCCAACCTGGTATTACTCTCGCCAAAGCACTTTTAACTTAGGAGTTCTTATAGAATCCATTGTCAATTGTGCTCCAAAACGCATCTTACTATCTTGGGAGGGTTTCCTTATATATGTTTTATTTTTACATACTTCCCTAAGCGATGTGGGATTGTGACGATCCCCCCTCTTTATGACCCAGGATTCGTCTATACTCGAGTCCGGGATCCACCCCGTAACCCGAGGTTTGCCCCGCGGTCGTACTTATACATACACATCCGGGTCATCACAATCACCCACCCTCGGGGGCCCAACGTCCCCGTTAGCCACATTTTTGGTTGGGTACAAGCTCTGATACAATTTATAACGACCCTTTTTCCCAGTAAGATATTATCCGCTCTGAGAATTGGGTCGTAACCCAATATTCTCCCCTCACGGCTTTATTTGGCAAAGACTTCCCAGTCGGTCACCCAACTTGGTACTACTCTCGCCGAAACACTTTTAACTTTGAAGTTTTTATGGGATCCGTAGTCAATTGTGTTCCAAAACGCGTCTTACTATCTTGGGAGGGTTTCCTTACATATGTTTCATTTCCATATACTTCCCTAAGCGATGTGGGATTATGACGACCCCCCTCTTTATAACTCGGGATTCGCCTATACTCGAGTCCGGGATTCACCCTGCAACCCGAGATTTGCCCCGCAGTCGTACTCATACGTACACATTCGGGTCATCACATGAATGGTGCTCAATTGGATAGCGAGAATATAACCACAAGAGTCAAGTAGATTTTCCAACCATATCAACTTAGGTTATAACATATATGAATATATGCTCTGTCAATATTATGTACAAAGTGACATTTACAACTCCTTATTGATATTTAACATAACAAATAATAATTAAACATTTTTAAAAAATGGCACTATTATAGTACTGACATGCCAAAGAGGCCCAATACAAGATCTCTTAGTAAGGCCCAAAATTTACTTAACCTTTTTACTAATTACTAATGAGATGGCTTTTCCTTTTCTTGCAGGAGTTGATCTTATTGGAGACCTTACCTGGAGCACTAGGATGAACTCATCATTTGGCCCAATGAAAATTTGTCTTCCCAGCCCATGAATTATTGTAATTTTTGTTTTTAACTTTTGTGGCAAACTCTAGCCTTCTTGTATGAACTATTTATATTGCATCATGCATTAAACTGAATGGTTAGGATTAGATGTATGATGGTGGATGATGGGTTGAAAACTTAGCCAACAAAGGAGAAAAGCTCACCAGAAAAATGGACTCAAATGAAGACTTGGCCCAAAGGAGAGCCCAAATTTAAGGTATGAATTTTACAGGTACAATTGTTAGAGGCATCAAGGATCAATGACTTGGCCAAAAATCAGCCATTGATCAAGCAAGGGCGCGGGGCAACCTGGATAGCTGATCTGGCACGGGCGGGCAGCAGCGTATTGCTCGGATCAGGCGCGCGTGGGCAACAACATCACTAGGTGCTCGCTGCTGCATCGGACTGTTGATCAGGGCGCGCCATGGATTGCAGCACTGACCGTCAGATGGCGCACCCGGATCACGCCCTTGGCTGTTGATCGCCCACCCGCGCCCAACATCGTTGGCCATCGGATCAGGCGCATAGGGATCCAGCTTGGTGCGCAGCTCCTCACCGCTGATCACACCCACGAGTTGCATCTCGGCCCTTGGTTGGCGCACACGGCTTGTTCTCCCTTGGCCGCTGATTACACCTCATCTAATTGCTCCAATTCATCCTTCAATTTTTGCCAAACTGTAATTATCCACCCTAGGATTTTCTATTTAAGGCATAGCATTGGTGTGTGTAGGAACTTTTGCCAAATTTATAAAATCTCTCCTTTCCTAACTGAAGCGTTAGAAGACCTATGGGTTTTTCCTCGGTTTCTCAATCGAGTGGAGTAGTCCTCCATTATTCCTCTAGCTTCGGGTTGCTAGGTGAACTCTTACTCATTCCCTCACCTTTGTCTCTCTTGAGAGTTCAAAGTTCGAGAACGATAACCTAGGCCTAACGGTGGTCGTTTTCTCTTAGGAAAACGTGTACTTGAGAGTACACATTAGATAGCTCCCGGGTCCTCCAAAGGTATTTCAATTTCCATCTACATTTCTTGCACTTATTATCATCTCATATTCGGCCAACACTTTATCACACACATTCACTTTTTATTTTGTTATCACCTTCACATCATTTCCTTCATTTTCCATTTCGGTTGTGCACACTACTTCACCTACTTCTTGCTCCATTTTATTTTGCATTCCATGATCTATTAACCCTCGGCCACATTTCACACACTTCACCTTTTATTTTATTAGCATTTTTCTTCCCCATCATTTTATAGTTCTCATCGGATTTGCACTCTACACCATTCACCCGAGCACTTTGCATATTTGTGGGTTTGCACAGTCCCTTCTCTAAGGGCCACCGTGTCAAGTGGTATCAGAGCACAATATGCTTTCCAAGATGCGTTTGGATGCATTTGACTCGGCCTTGGCACTAAGGTTTATCGAGTCAAAACTCTAGCACAAAACCGGGTTAGCAGCTCACTAGATGTTCGATTTATGATTCTGTTTTGTTGCCAATTTTTAGATATGTATAACGTGTTATTTGCATCATGTTTTTCCTTCATTTTATAGCCTTCCATCTTAGGGAAACATAACGTAAAAATTAGCCAAGGTGGGCTCCACATTTCATCACTTTTTCCTCTCAGGTTTTAGACTTAATCATTCTCGATTTTTTTAGTGTTTAGTTCTCGGTTTTTCAAGCTGCATTTGATTAAGTTTGAGCCTACTTTTGCATCTAGAAATATCATGTGAATCATCCATTATATGCTAGCATTTGAGTATATAAATTCGGTTTGCAAAGTGTTATCAAATATTGCTAGAATCGGCCATATGAATAACATAAATTCTGCTCTTAAAATCTGAAAATTTCAGCATGTTAACTTGAGTAATCTTATGTTTTTAACATTGGATCTTGCTGTTTTTGAGAGATAAAATTTGTGTTAAGTTTATATTGAAGGAATCTTGCTTAAAGTTGTGAAATTTGTAAGGTTTTGGTTTGATTAGTGGTAATAGAAAAGTATATTGCAAAATTATTTTTAAGAGGAGTTTGCTAAGTGTTTGTTATAATTCCTAAGTTGTTTATGATTACCATGCCAAAATTGTCAAGTGTTGTTTAAGTTTTCTACTATTTTTTGTCATAGCTAAGAATTATCCCTAAGTGCATAAAACTTACCTAAGACATTAATTAGATAAACACCATCATCAATTTTAGCTAAAACACTTAGAGAAGATTTAAAATTGGAATAATCAAACTTAAAACTTAACATAACTATTTGTCTAACACTTAGTAATGACAAATAGGAGTGGCTTTTTACGAGACCTACCACTCAACTAAGAACCTAATCGAGCTAGGGACACTCCTCCTCCTGAGCACACACGTCAAGAGGGCGAGTCAAGCATGCAAGGTGGTATGCAAGGTCAACTCAATGCTTTAACGGGATTGGTTGGCACCTTCACGCAACAACTCAAGGACATATCCCTTGAAATGGCTCAATTTAGAGAACACATGACAAACAATCCCCGTAGAGATTCAAACAAAAGAGACCATTCACATGAAACCTCCTCAAAGATTAAACCCGAACGTTCTAGACGTAGAACCCCTATCCAAAGACCCTTAGAGAAAGATGAATGGGCCGAGCCCCAAAGAAGAATGCCTCGATATTATGATTGGAAAGATGAGGATTGGGCTTTGGATGAAGAAGAGCCATACCGCCCAAATCTTCGTAGGGACAATGATGACCTTCGAAATGTTAAGATCACCATTCCCCCTTTCAATGGAACGTGTGACGATCATACTTTTTTGGATTGGGTAGATAAGGTTGAACGAGTTTTTGATTGTCATGATTACTCCAAAAGAATAAAAATTCAACTTACCTCACTAGAACTCACGGGCCACGCAGCACTATGATGGTCCAACCTTTGAGCCCAACGAATAAGATCCATAGGATACCATGTCTCCACATGGAATTCCATGAAGGAACTCATGCACAAAAGATTCGTTCCTCGACACTATAAGCACGAACTTTTTCATCAACTTCACAATTTATGACAAAATAGCATCATTGTAGATGAATACCTCACTGAATTTGAGACACTCAATATGCGTTATGCTATTGAGGAGCTCGAAGAGCAACTCATCGCGAGGTTTATTTGAGGATTAAATCGTGATATTGGTGGCACAGTGGAGATGCAACAATTAGAAGCCATGGACTTGGTCATTCAGTTAGCACTCACGGTGGAAAGACAATTAACGAGAAAGCGAAAGACCAATGTCCCTAGCAAATTTCAAACTAGACATTTAGATCACGACAAACCAAAACCTCCTTAGAAAAATGACGATAAGAAACCATTTAACCGTAACTGGCCACCGAAAGCACCAACTAATACCAATAATCCTCCACCCACGAACAAAACCCAAGCAAACTCATCTAACAGACAAAGAGCACGAGATGTTCAATATTATAAATGTTTAGGCAAAGAACATTATGCCAATGAATGCTCTAACCGTCGTGTGATAGTAATCCAAGAATCGATTGGTGAATGAGAAAGTGAGAATGACGAAGGACAGTACAATAAGAATGAAGAAGAGATAGTAGAGGAGAGTGATCAAGAAGTCGAAGATTGTACGGCTCAAGAAGGACCTCTACTACTAATCATAAGATGAGCCTTGTTGTCGAAAGATATGAAAGAAGACTGTCAACGCGAAAATATTTTTTAAAGTTGATGTGCAATCAAGGACAAAGTTTGTTCGATTATTATTGACGGTGGAAGTTGTGTTAATGTAGCTTCACAAGAGATGGTCAGCAAATTAGGGTTGGAGACCATTAACCATCCTAATCCTTACAAGTTGAAATGGTTAGATGATAGAGATGGCATCAAAGTAACAAAGCAAGTCACCGTAGATTTCACCATTGGTAGTATAAAGACTCGGTTCTTTGCGATGTTGTTCCAATGAATGTCAGTCATCTTCTATTAGGACGACCATGGCATTACGACCGGAAGGTGAACTATGATGGATTCCTTAACCACTATACTTTAAAATTTGGTAGTAGGACAATCAACTTATTATCCATGACTCCCAAACAAGTGGCTCATTATGATGTTGTGCGTAAAGAAGGAAAGACCAAGGAAAATCTTTTCTTATCGAAGCGTGGGTTAGGATCAAGAGAAGATCAAGAAAACTCTCATATTAAGTGGCATCTTAATCCTCTTTATGATGAAGAGATGCCTTACCATTTGAAAGAATTGTCAACATGACATCAAGAAAAGAAGATAAGTGAAGAGACTATTTTTAGAATTTGTAATATGATCATTGTTCTACCTCACTCTTTTTCATATGTTGCAAGAATCAACTCATCTTCACCCCAATTTTTGAAGAAGTTAACCTATTCTCTAGATCCTCCATATTGTGCTACTTGGGTCCAAAATGGAAATAAGCAAAACAAAAGGAAATTTACACCTAATGTACTCAACAAATGTCCTAATTTACAATTGAGTGAACTATCGAACCAATTAACCCCACCGTGTGATTATCATAAATTCTACCATTGGACCAAGGACAAGGAAGCCGTTGATTTGGTAATAACAAGTTCTCCACCCTCCGGCTATTTGGTCACTTGGATTGTAAGGGTTAGTTGGAGCCAAGAGCATCCTAAGGTTCATTTTGATGAAGAGCTTGCATCTGTGGTCTTAAAGATAGACGGATTAATTCTTTGGTCAAAAGAGTATGATGGGAAACAGATGCTACAACATTTCTTACTCAGTTAGTCACTTATCTCAAACGACACATCTCTTTTCCAGGCAAGAACAAAAGCTATTAGTGCTAGAGTTTGGCAACGGTTCCTTTTTATTTATTTCTTGTTTGAGTACTTACTTGTTTCTAGTGAGAACTTCTCTTTATTTTGGATCTGCATAAGATTAACTAAACTGGATTTGGATGTTTAGTTTTTTGGTAAACTGTTATTTAATTATCACACTATTATATCTGTAATCACTGTATGGATTTCAGGGCTCTAATTTGTGTTCAAGTCTTTCGTTGTGAACCAAGTCTTAGGCTAGGCAATCGAGTCCTCTATGAGGATCGGGTCGTCTGACCTGGTTTTATGTTAGGCCTGCCTCTTAGTAGTGACAATGACGTTTGTTAGGCCACGTCATTTTTAAGATTATGTCATGACATTATTTTGAATTTAAACTTTTTAATTTATTCTAAAATATTTTAATTATTCTATTATTGTATGAATTAATTCAAAAGATAACAGAACGAATGAAAGTTGAATGTGAAGCATGAAATACGTTGACACTGCATTATGTGTGATGATGAAACATGCATAATTTAATTATTATTTCTTTGAAGTATGGAGCATGTGTATCCATAAAAACAGATAAGAGATCAACTAAATGTCTTCTGGGGATTTAAAATTCTAAAATCTCATGAGATAGCAGGGGGATTGGTAATCATGGTTAAACTCCACTATTCCAGAGTGTGTATTGATCACATATTGAAGTAATGATATACATTTATATATCACATAGATGTTTTAGTATATAGACAGAATGTTAACATGAAAAAATAATTTATTCATATTTAAATCTTTTAAGTTACATTCTTTTACTGCGGTTTATAAAACCTCTTTATGTGGAATTTATCTTCTTTTGCAGATACATGTGACGAGGATCAAAGAAAGGGAGAAAGAAAGTTAAAAGACAAGTTAAGTTGCTGGTAAGGAGACATAGTAGTTCAGTGTAGGTAACTAGTTCGTACTCAGGTTTCTCATTCTCACTGGAAGGTTTCTACTGTGAATCTGTGTCCTTGTATAGATGTGTTTCTCATTTATATGTGTAGGTAACAGCTATGACATATAGCTGTAAATTATTATGTATTATGTGACACGTAGACACTTAAATAGGCATGTATATAAATGCATGTATTGTTCCTATTATTCATTAGTAATTAAATAATCGCAAAAATGCGCACTAATCTTTGTATACTTTCTAACGTATCAGTTCAAATTAAACAATTCAATCATTGATACCTATTATTACAACGGGTTGCATAATTTAAACAATCATTAAATAATTAGCATCATAATTCATTAGTGTATTCAACCGGCTATAAAAAATTCTCATAATTAATTTGTCAATCACACCGGATTTGGCACAATGGCACTAACCATTTAAGGAGTATCCCCATAGTTTTATAATCCCGATTGAAATGACTCTTATATGCTCCCTATTTAAAGGAGAGCACAAACCAAAGTCGACGTTAGATCTAATAATTGTGAGAAAGAAGCAATCGTATGCTAAATTTAGTAAAAACAAAACATGATTTAGTAAAGACAAAACATGATCAGATGAGTTGCCTTGCTTGACATGGTATGAAAGTTAAATTTAAATAAAGATCAAATAATACACTAAACTATATAGTATTTTTTAATTTAAATACTAAATAATTTTTTTAATCCATTCGAACAATTAACTCGATCTAACTCGGTTAAATTCATGTTAAGTCGGACTTTTATTTCTATTGACTTTTTGATATCTTCTGGTAAACTATTTTCTTTTTTGTCTGATTGTTTTAAATCGCCTATCACTTCGCCGGGAGGATTCACCATTGATGATGAGCTACTTTGCTCTTCAACTTTACTCTGGTTAACTTTTCTGACATCTGACGCAGATCGAAGTGTGCTTCCTTAAAGTATAATTGAATACTATCGCTCTGGTTTTTGACTCTCTATTTCAGATCCACAATTTCCCCATACTTTTCCTCTATTTCCTCGATCTTGTCGCTCGCATCGATCTTTCTGTTTATTGGAGTTTCTTCTCGTTTTTCAAAGCTCGAATCAGTGCTTTCAGCTCATCGATTTCGTGATGAGAGCATTGTGCATCAAAACAGCAGTTTCTAAGCCGATCACTTTATTCACAATCTCATCGATCTTCTCCGCCATTTTTGCGACTGTTACAGACGAACTCGAGTCAGATTGTTTTCAAAAGTTTCACGTAAAATTTAAGGTTCCCTGCTTCTCTTCTGTTAAAGTTCTTACTTCTTTCTTTGTTTTCATGGATTCTCCCTTGATAGACTCTAACTCATCACACACATCCTTAATCCTTCCTGCTTCTGCTTTTGTTTCATCAACTAATCTCTCCTGTTTCTGCTCCAATTTAGTCAATGTCTCTACGCAGGATTTCAAAGCCGTTCTTGCCAGCCATTTCGTCGTCGATAACCACACCTTCGCAAAATTCGTCCTGCAGGCTGAAAATTCTTCCCTGCATTTCCTCAATCTGTTTCTCGATTTCCCATTACTTGGCTAGCCCGGTTTCTTTGGAGCTTTTGACGAACTCTTTCTCGGTTATCCAAAATTTGTTTCTGAAGCTTCTCAAACTCTGGCCGCAGCTCTGCTCACTACGGGTTTCGGAGTTGTTTGGGTTGATATAGTAATTTTTTAATTCTGATAATTTAGTGTTTGAATTTGTATAAATTTTAACTCCAATTAACAGAGAGGGTCAATTTGTTGACAAAAAAAATTATTCAATTTTTCAATTGAAAAAGTGATATATTTGATCTTTACCTTTTAATTTATATTGCTTCTTCGTTGAAGAGTGATTTTACAAATAAAACAATATAATTATTAAATTAGGGTCATATTCTGAATTAGAAATATTTATCATTAGGGTGATGGAGGTCGATTGAGTAATGAGCAGGCATGACATGGCTGCCATGAAAACTCAATCATGAAGCTACCACACGTAGCACGAATTAGTCATCGATTCAAGCCATACCTAGTACAGTCGTGAAATCTACCATACATGGCAAGCACAAAACTATTAGAGTTAAGAGCGTTGTGAGGGATAGGACCTAGGCTGGTTCGTGATATGTGTAGGAGACAAAATAGTTTGTACCTTAGATTAAAATTGAATATAACCTAATTTGTAGAGAAATGACTATCTTACCGTCAAGTCAAGTGACTTGATGATACTCCACCTCTGATATATCTCCAAGGAAAATACAAACACATAACCACAGCTTCTATTATTGGTTTAACCAAGATTTCCAACAATCCTCATTCAACTCCAAAAGACTAAGTGAGTGCATATTTTCCATATAAAAACGAGCTACACCGTAGATAAATATGTACAACTTTATGTGAAACAGATAGTATGATTATATATGGTGTGCTTGATTGGATAGAATCTGATCAAAATTTCAAATTCAAAATTCATAGGATATGCATAATGCAATATGGATTAGAGTGAGTGTCATTATAATATTTTATTCCCAAACAAGTGGCCATTTGCACATAATAATTCAATCAGAAGATATTTTTATTGTTGATAATCAATCACTAATGATTGAAAAAAGAAAATAAATGCAAAAATCAAGAATACTAAAATTTACGTAGAAAACTCTTTCGAGAAAAAATTACAGGCATATGAGAAATTCACTTTATCAAAATTAAGGTACAATTAAGTTTTGCGACTCAAACATTGATATATAGAAAAAAACATAAAACTATAATATTAATATACGGAGTTCATTTTGCCAAATTGGTAAATTTAGGGCTTGTACTCTAGATTTTCTATGCAATTAGATTTTAAGAACGTTATTTAGATCTAGAAACTATTTCTTTCTTGTCATTTATTTTTATATTTATTAATATAAAACGTAAATTTATTTGCTAGAAGAAGTGCAGAAGAGTGAGACGTGAAGTGGGAGGAAAGGGCAAAAGTAGTCTGTCAACTTAGGTATGGACACATATTTATGGTCTGTTACAAATTATTTTTAAATATTTATATTAATGATTGTTGTTATACAAACCACTAATTGGAAGACCCCATCATACACGTCTCTATCTTCTTATGATATTAGGGATTCCTAAATGGTATCCAATGCCCTACAAAATATAATATATTTATTATTTTTTTTCAATATTATAATAATAGATTAAATTACATGTCTTAAATACTTAATTTTTTTTATTAACATTGCAATTAAATAAACTAGGAAAAATAAAACAATGACATAGACCACATGGGCTAGTGTGGTCTGTGGTCGTGTATTAAATTTGTTAAACAAAAGTCACGGGTCAGTCCATGACTTTGTTCTTACCAAAGAGAAAATAAGAGGTTCTATAGACAAGTATTGGGTACTATTTCTACAATTCTAAGATGTTTTTACGGCTTGCTATTTCAAAAAAATTAAACTGTCTTTTTATAAATAATACAATGCGACATTGGTCTTTTTATTATACTTTATAAACATACTTGTAAACGTGTCAAATAATGATTGGTGTAATTAATAAAGTAAATTATGTATAGTTAATTAATTTTATTTAATTGCACTCATAATTGTTTGACACGTCAACGATAATGTTTAGAGAGTAAAATAAGATAATAAATGTAACATTACTCTTATAAAGATGATATCGAATTATATAAAAACAAACTATGATAAAAACTTCAACAACAAGAATTTTTCATAATTTGAACCATAATTTACAAATTAGCATCAATAAAGTCTTTCCCGAACAACAATAAATTTGGTAAAAAAAAATTACATCATTAACATTTTATGTTATGATCCAATAATACAAATTTCTTTTCAAGTAATTTACAGGAGTAACTAAATGATATTTTGATTGAGGCTTTCGTCTAAACGTCACTTTTAACATGAATGACGCTTGAATATATGTATATATAAATACACACGCAACTAAAGGCTTAGAATGGCCAGCAATTGATATTTAATGATGGTTAGCTGTGATTGCAAATGAGTTTGGTACAAAAAGGTCCTTGATTGAGCTTGAAAATAATATTTTATTTCTTTTATATTATTTGTTTTTTAGATTTCTTGAAATAAACAATTGATTCCTCAAAAACTTCTGCTGACACAAGTAACCCAATGAGTTGAAGATATTATTTGTCCTCTCCTTAAATTAATATTTATAATTTAATTATCCAAAATTAAATTAATTAAGATCTATTTGTTCTTATTTAATTTAATTATTCAAAAGTTAAATTAATGGAGTTCTATTTGTTCTTCATTATATGTTTCTTGTTGGCTTCATAAGTACTTGGAATCAACATGTTGTGTCCCCCATAAGCTAGTACACACCATGTGCAATTAATGGTACAAAGCATTCAGAAAAATAAGAGATTTTTTGTACTACAATATGAAATACATATCATATCTTATGTCCTCAACTTCAACTTTTCAACTTGTGATGTACTATATGGAATTAGAAATGTACATTTCCGATGCTTCCGTACTGTTTAATAGAGTTGGTACATGAAGGATACGTATTTAAATTTTAAGAATACGTGGGTCATACTTTTTTTATAGATAAAACATAGTTAAATAGTCGACATTTTATCTAAATTTCAAAATGCAATTATTTCTCACTAAAGCTCTAGCTTTTTACTACGTTGATTTTTTAAAATATCAGATTTAATTTTTTTATTTTTGAAAATATACATGATTTGAATCATTTTAAATTTATTTTTCATTATAAAATAATAAAAATACAAGCAATTTTGGATGGATCAATCAAATTAAAGACTTTATGAACAAGACCATTAGTTTCTTTATACTTCAGTCTTCTTAAAAGCCCAACAGAGAGTTTATGTAGGAGAATTTAGTTGTAGTCTTTAGCATTGTTTCATTTCTCAATGACTTAAAACGGTTTACTCTAAGTTTGATTAGAGTTACTAAACTTCTACCCTCCAAAGATTATTTTTTATTTTTTTTCTAGAACTTTATTTTGCCTGCTATTAGATCTATTTTAATTTTTGGGTAAGTTTATAAATGAATTAATTAAATTAAAAACATATTAAACAATTAAACCCATTTAAGTTTCCATTAAATAGACAACCATGAGGAACCCGAGCACCGTTTCAAAACTTTGGACAGAAACTGCCAAGGGAGATAATTCTAAGAGGATAGGGTTCCAAGAGCGGGTTCCAAAAACGAATTCTTGCATGAGAAAGTTTGACTTTTTTACTTTAATTTTTCAAAGAAGAATTGAAAGATATGTTAAATAAGGATTTCCTTCAAGAGTTTGGAATTTTAATGGTGGATATCTGAACCAGATCGTGTTTCTGTCAATTTGGCACATAATCGTTGTCTGGATATGCGTTATTTTAAGAGAAATCAGTCAAGGTAAGTCGAAACTTAAGCTTTTTTTGCTAGTGTTTGGGGATTACCAGTTGTGAGTGCAAGAGAAGAGTTTGACACAAGACAAGGTGGATTATATTTTGGTGTGATTTCGAGTATTTTACAGTCAATAGATCAGAGAGATGTTGGAGTTTTTCGAAGTTTAGGGTGATTTCTTGATGCAGCAGACACTCGAAACTTAAGCTTGGGCGACCAATCAATCAGCAGGTCGAATCAGGCATGTAAACCATTACTTTGGAAGTCCAAACATTAAGCACTTGACGCACTCATGTTGGAGTCGGCCTCCGGACCAGTAACCACAGTACTTAGCCAACTGGTTCAAACTACCTGACAATTTTTAAGGCGACTTGGACATGGTTTTTAGCCTGATTTTTTGTGAGATTGTTATGTAAAATCTCTCAGTTGGTTCCTATCTCTGTTATGGGTTCCATCAAACTTTTAAGAATCTTGAAAAGTTTTGTAATTGCTAAAGATTGTTGGCATTGATTTTTTGACAATTAATGAAGATTGCATTCAACAGAATCAATCTATGCAAGGAAAGTTGATTTTTGGAGATTATTGTATCACAGTATTATCATAAATTATTTTTGAAAGGTAAATTTGAAGATTGCGTAAGATAAGAGATCACAGCGATTTTGAGATCCATTCCTGATTCTTTGCTAGCACTTTCCGATTATGTCGCATCCAGTGTCACTGATCTGGACTTCGTGGCACACTGTTTTTGTGCGATCTGTTTGGAGATGATATGAGAGATAAAAAAAAGAAAGATTTGATACGCATTATATTATTAATTCTTTGCTCACGCCTACATGATGTGAGCGAGTTATTATTTATTATTTGCTCACACCTATGTGAAGTGGGTGAGTGATTATTCATTAGGTCTGTAAGAGACTTTATACACACTTTGTTTGGATGGATTTCTTTGTTGGCTGATCGCATCCGAAGACAACGTTGGGTGTTACTAATGGTGTAGAAGGTGCATTCCATGTGATCTTCATTAAAGCTCAGTCTCGAGAGGAGCCTATCCAGAACTCGGGAGGAGTTTTGATCGTGGACAAGGGGATCTTGTCACACACGGATTCTAGGAGGAGTCATCATCGACAAGGGAATCTTGTCACGATTAGATTCCAGGAGGAATCGATCTCAAGTCAAGGGGAACTCGTAAAAAGATTCACTTGGAAGTTAGGAAGAGGCGGCGACAAAGAAAAGAGGGAGTCTTGCTTTGTGTTAGATCGGGTGTCCTGTAACTTTGTAAACCTTGTGAATTGTTTTGTTTTATCTGGGCGTGGCCCCGCAGACGTAGGCAATTACCAAACTGCGTTAACAACCTCTTGTCTCTTTACTTTTCGCATTTTAATATTGTCCATTATTATTTTTATTATCGGTGTCTCACCTTGTAACACCCGACAATCCCGGCCAGGTGATCTTCTTAACCGAATTAACTGTCACCTTTATTTTTGGTCATTTGATTTGAATTTAATGCCAAGGCTTATTTGATTGCTAATTGTGTGGTGGTAGAATTGTAATTATGAGGGATTGCAATTGGTATAAATAGAAAATGGAAACCTTAAACCTCACTAAAACCTCATTGTAGCCGACACATTCACTCTCGGCGATTTCTCTCTTCTCCAGAGCTCCCTCTTTTAGCCAGCTACAGCTCCTTTCGGCGACTAATTCTTCAGTCTCCACCCCGACGAATTCACACCCTAAGTATGACTCGACAATGTAGTTGCTGGTTAACCATTTTGAGCTCTGTTTTTCAACTAAGCTCTGTAGTTTCGAATTCATCAATGACAAAGTTATTTTAGTGACATTTTAATCCGCATTTAGTAATGGCATTTCCGATTCGAATCTAGACATTAAGATAATCGACTGTGTACAGCTAGGTTGAAATCTGATTATTTAGGATTTGGGAACTGAATCCACGCACACAATGTGCTGACTAGAGAACCTAGAAGTACAAATGTGTTAGATTCTAGAATAACTATTGGTTAGGACTTTTAGGATTTTGTTTAACTCTGTAATGTGAAATGTTCTAGGTGAAGAAGACTGCAGAGAAGTGTTTCATTTGCTAAGGAAACCAAGTAAGTGAATGTGTAGGATTGCCCAACCATTAGGGCCCTACATCACAAGGGTACTAGTTAGAAGCTGTTTTTCGATGTTTAAAGATTATCTGAGCTTTTGTCTGTTAGTTACGATACTTGAACTGAAAGAATGATTTTTGCTAGATGTATGACCTGTTCAGTAAAATGATGAACCAAGAGTATCCCTGCTCATGCATCACGAATATTTCTCAAGCATATGAAAGTGTTTTAAGTGCATGTTTTCTCTCATGAACAAGATATGAATATGAAACCTATGCAACATGGATTATGAGAGGGTTGGGGGCGGTTTGGCATATGTCACTGTCCAAAAGAGGGACCAAGAATACGACCCGCAAGGGACTATGTACACTTTCACTGTCGAACCCCCTTTACCAGTACAAATCCTCTCTTAACCCATACAATGTAAATGATGAATATGAATGATGAATATGAACATGAATATGAACAAGAACAAGAAAAGATTCATGAGCATGCGTTTCTTTAAACTGTGCATTCATACATATGTGTTAGCATTGCATTCCTTACTAAGCATTAGGCTTATAGTTTAAACCTTATGATGTAGGTGAAGAATTAACAGGTGAGGATTCCAAATTCAATGAGGAAGTCTAAGGCTGGTTGTTGGATTGTGCTCAGGGTGACAGTGCGTGGCTGGAAAAGGCGATTATGACCCGTGGTTACTGCTCATGTGATGTCAGTAAGGATTACGAAAAATGAGGTTAAATTAGGATGAGGTTTCTCATGTCATTAGATACTAGAATATGACTGATACAATTTCTAAGTAGGATGGGGTTTCTCTTAAGAGCGCCATTTTTTTTTAGATATTACCTGTTTAGCTTCTGAGCTCGAGAATGATTTTGAGAATTTATATATATGTGTGATGGTCTGTTTTAATGAAGTCTTCTGGTATATACTCAGATTGAGTTTATGTTTAAGTCAGAGCAGGATTATATTGTCGTGATGAGAGTGTGTGAAAATTTGAATGTCCTCTATGGGTAAATGTCAAAGGTGTTTGCCCACCGATGGATGTTTTCTCTCAGTATGAGTCGTTTAATAAGTTAAGGTTTCCTGTCTTTAGGGTAAAGTCTATCGGATGATGTGAGTAGTGCTGTTTTGATCGGAGGAGTAAATCATCCGGCTGACGTCATGGCAGGAGTAGTCTAAACTTTGTCGTTTTGTGATCGGATGATGTGAGTAAAGATTAGTAATCGGATAATGTAAGTAGTGTTGTTTTGAGCGGATGAGTAAATCCTCCGGCTGACGTCATCGGCAGGAGTAGTCTAAACTTTGTCGTTTTGTGATCGGATGATGTGAGTAAATATGAGTAATCGGATGATGTGAGTAGTGCTGTTTTGATCGGATGAGTAAATCATCCAGCTGACATCATCAGCAGGTGTGGTTTAAACGTTGTCGTTTAGCTATCGGTGGAAGTAAGTATAAGGTTTGTCGTCTTGTGTTTTGGGCAATGTCTAAGAACCATGTCGGTAGGTGTCTTCTACCGGGCGATGACTAATGAGTCACGCGAAGTGCACGTGACAATCGGGCGATGTGTCCCCTATCGATAAACGCCTGCATGTCGATGCAGCCCGGGAATGATGGAGTCGAGTGATATGAGGGCATGTCTTTTCTGCCCGATTTTGCTATGTGACTGATGTCCGAGCATTGTCGCTCAATTCTGTGATATAGTAAGACAAAAGTGTAATGGAGTAGTCGAGTTTATGAAGGGTTCAGTTTCGTCTGACGTTGTAATGTCTCTGAGTTCTGTTTAAGGAAAGAAACAAAAAAAAAAAAATAATGTAATAGTAACAAGAGGACAAGATGAAACAGAGAACTAATTAGCAAATAACCGAAGGATGTTTATGATTATGTCATGGCCCCGCTAGGGTCGTTACAATTATGGTATCAAAGCAAAACTGGGTTCTAAAATCGATTCTGTAGACTGCCTTCCAGCATAGACCGTCACATGAGCACACTCCAACAACTGTAAGTGTTTATGATTTTAGCAATGTCCTTAAGTTAAGATGTGTTTATGACTAATTGTTTAGGAATCCCAAGCTGGTAAAAGGCCAACAGAGAGATGACAATGTGGATAGCAATACTATCGCCCAACTAACAGAGTTGGTCATTCGCCAATCCCGACAGATCGAGCAACTTGTAGCACTAGGGAGGAACAAGGAAATTCTATCACTAATGCAGCTCGAGATCATGGTGACGAGCGTTTCCATCGACTTCAACCTCTGACGTTTAATAGTCAAGTTTCGGATCCTGTTTATGCTGAGGAATGGGTCCGAAAGATGGAGGACATGTTCAAGTATGTAAAGGTGGATGAAGGAGATAAGGTCACGTGTGCTGTCTTCCACTTGGAACTGGATGCGAGGCATTGGTGGGACTCAATCTAGAGCACCGTGAATACAGGAGCTATGACTTGGAAAATGTTTAAGACTGCCTTCTACGACAAGTACTTCAGCCGAGCTGTTCGGACTAGCAAGAAGATGGAATTTATGCAGCTGCGTCAAACTAGTTCTGTGGCCGATTATATATGTAAGTTTGAGGCGTTATCCCGGTTTGCACCCCGTATGATAGAAGATGAGGAAGACAAGATCCACCAATTTGTTCATGGACTAAAACCAGGCTTGTATAGAGGAATAAAGACTGCGAGAATTCACAATGTGCTGTTTTTCGAGGTGGCGGCTAAGGCCTTAGAACTGGAAGAGGTTGAGGTAACATTACAAGAACAACGTGAGCAGTCGAAGAAGTTTACCAGAGAGGCTCAACCACCACCACGACAGAACAAGGGTTGGCAGCCACAGCAGAATAAGGGGCCTCAGCAACAACAGAAAGGTGTTAAGAGACCTTTCAATCAGAACGATGACCAGGGAAAAGGGAAATGACCACTGGCTCTCCTATGCCCCATCTGTCAGAAGAATCACCCCGGCGAATGCAAGTTACATTCTGGCCGCTGCTATAGATGTGATAAGGTTGGACACATTGTCAGTGACTGCCCCATGCCGCCGGACCCGAATAGAGCGAGGGTGGCACCTAGAGTCTATGCCTTGATGGAAGACGAGGATGCAGTGCCACATACAGTTATAACAGGTACGATTACGATCTGTGGTATTTCTGCTTACACACTTATAGATACGGGAGCCACTCACTCGTTTGTGGCAACCTTGTTTGTACGTAAGCATAATTTAGAACCCTTGCCAGCCGAGAGGTCATTTAGTGTTATGTTACCATCAGGAAAGTCTTTACATTCAGAACAGGTAGTAAAATGTGATATTGTGACCCTATGAGATAAGAAGTTGTATGTAGAATTGATCGTAATTGACATGAAGGGGTATGAAGTTATACTAGGAATGAATTGGTTATTCAGACATCATGCCACGATAAGTTGTAGGTCTTGATTAGTTGAGTTTCGACCCCCGAATGGCGATCGGTATTTCTTCCAAGCTATTCCCAAGATAAGTAAAATGCCGATTGTATCCTCACTAGAAACCCAACGGTTGTTGAAAGAGGGTTGCGAGAGTTTTCTAGCTAGTGTAATTGATGATCGGGTGAAAAGTAGGATAGAACTGCAAGATATTTCTTTAGTCCGAGAGTTTCCAGAGGCATTCTTGGATGACTTGCCCGGGTTGCCACTGGATAGAGAAATTGAGTTTGTAATTGATACATACCCCGAGGCATTACCTGTGTCTAAGAACCCCTACCGCATGGCACCTGTTGAGTTGAAAGAATTAAAAGTCCAATTACATGAATTAGTAGACAAGGGATTTATACGCCCTAGTAGTTCTCCCTAGGGTGCACCTGTTTTATTCGTTAAGAAGAAAGATGGTTCTCTTAGAATGTGCATAGACTACAGAGAGCTAAATAAGTTGACAATTAAGAATAAATACCTTTTACCCCGAATTGATGATCTGTTTGACCAACTACAAGGAGCTAAGGTGTTTTCAAAGATTGACTTACGTTCGGGTTGTTACCAACTGAAGGTTAAAGAGGGAGATATACCAAAGACAACCTTCAGAACCCGCTATGGACACTATGAATATCTTGTAATGTCGTTTGGATTGACAAATGCGCCTGCAGCTTTTATGGATTTGATGAATCGGGTGGTCCGAGAGTACTTGGACAAGTTTGTAATTGTGTTCATAGACGATATCTTAATTTACTCACAGACTGAAACTGACCATGCAGAGCATTTAAGTGTGGTCTTGACGACATTAAGACAGCAGCAACTCTATGTCAAGTTGTCCAAATGTGAGTTCTGGTTGAATAAGGTCAATTTCTTAGACCATGTCATTTCTGCTGAGGGCATATCAGTAGACCCAACCAAGATTCAGGCTGTTAAGGACTGGCCACAGCCCAGGAATGTCAGTGAAGTCCGTAGTTTCCTTGGTCTGGCAGGTTATTATAGAAAGTTCATTAAGGGATTCTCTATGATAGCTAAGCCTTTAACTAATTTAACAAAGAAGGACACCAAATACTCTTGGACTGAAACTTGTGAAGATAGCTTCCAGACACTTAAGCTGAAGTTGACGACAGCCCCACTATTGACTCTCCCAACCGAAGAAGGGAGGTTTAGTGTTTACTGTGATGCATCCAAAGTTGGTCTGGGGTGTGTTTTGATGCAAGAAGGTAAGGTTGTGGCGCATGCCTCCAGACAGCTGAAGAGTTATGAGCAGAATTACCTCATTTATGATCTGGAATTAGCCGCGGTTGTTTTTGCTTTGAAGATTTGGAGACATTATTTGTATGGTCAACAGTGTGAAGTGTTTTCTGACCATAAAAGCCTGAAGTACATTTTCACTCAAAAGGAATTGAATATGAGGCAAAGACGTTGGTTGGAGTTTGTTAAGGATTATGACTTTGAGATCAAGTATCACCCGGGTAAGGCTAATGTTGTAGCTGACGCATTGAGTAGGATGTCGATGACAATGCAGCCAGCAATGTCAACCATGTCTATGCCTTTGAGGGCAAAAGTTCAGAAGTTCGAGTTGGAGATGGTTTCGGAGTTGTCAACCTTACTTGCTAATGTTACTATTAGACCAACTATCATGGATAGAATCAAAGAGGCACAGTAAAAGGATTCAAAGGAAAATAACAGCATGATGAGTAAGTTGAAGGACGCCTCCTCTGAGTTTAGTCTCTCCAAGGATGGTATTCTAAGATTTAGAAATCGATGGTACATTCCGAGTGATGAGGAATTACATAAGATGATTTTAGCCGAGGCACACTCGTCCTCATTTTCTGTACATCCTGGTAGCACCAAGATGTATTGAGACTTGAAGTTAGTTTACTGGTGGCCAAACTTGAAGAGGGATGTTGCCAAATATGTGGAATCATGTTTGGTTTGCCAACAAGTTAAGGCAGAACATCAATGTCTAGGGGGTACCCTTCAACCCTTACCGATCCCCGTGTGAAAGTGGGAACACATCGTCATGGATTTTGTTGTGGGACTGCCTAAGACAACTAAAGGTCATGATAGCATTTGGGTTGTAATTGACAGAATGACGAAGTCAGCTCATTTCCTACCAGTAAGGACAACCTACGCGATGGACCAGCTAGCTAATCTATATGTTCAGGAAATCATCAGATTACATGGTATTCCAGTGTCTATTGTCTCCAATCGTGATCCCAAGTTCACCTCACGCTTTTGGAAAAGTTTACAAGGCACGCTAGGTACAAAGTTATCCTTTAGCACTGCTTTCCACCCACAGCCTGATGGACAATCTGAGAGGACTATTCAGATACTCGAGGATATGTTGAGAGCATGTGTGTTAGATTTCCAGACATCTTGGAGCCGACATCGGCCCTTGGTTGAATTCTCCTACAACAACAGTTACCAGTCCACCATCGGTATGGCACCGTATGAAGCACTGTATGGCAGAAAATGTAGATCACCTTTATATTGGGACGAAGTTGGTGAAGCAAAACTCCTAGGTCCTGAAATTTTGCAGCAGATGTCAGACAAGATTGCCACAATTAGGAAGAGGATGATGACTGCTCAAAGTCGACAGAAGAGTTATGCAGACCAAAGAAGAAGAGATCTTGAGTTTGCCGTCGGAGATGAAGTGTTCCTAAGAATTTCACCGTTTAAAGGAGTTTTAAGATTTGGCAAGAAGGGAAAGCTTAATCCACGGTTCATTGGACCATTCCCTGTCCTGACAAGAATTGGCAGTACATCTTATAGATTACAATTACCTCCAACATTGAATAAGGTTCATAATGTCTTTCATAGGTCAATGTTAAGGAAATGTATACGTGATCCGACACATGTTGTTGAACCAACTGAAATCGATATCGAGCCGACGCTAATGTATGAAGAGAAACCTGTAAGGATTATGGAATCTGCAACTAAGACTCTGCGGAACAAAAAGATCCCACTGGTAAAAGTCTTGTGGATGAATCAAGGTATTGAAGAAGCTACCTGGGAGCGGCAGCAGGATATGCTGGATAGGTATCCAGAGCTCTTTGTTTGAACAATTTTTGAGGACGAAAATTTTGTTTAAGGAGGAGTGGATGTAACACCCGAAAATCCCGGCCAGGTGATCTTCTCAACCGAATTAACTGTCACCTTTATTTTTGGTCCTTTGATTTGAATTTAATGCCGAGGCTTATTTGATTGCTAATTGTGTGGTGGCAGAATTGTAATTATGAGGGATTGCAATTGGTATAAATAGAAAATGGAAACCTTAAACCTCACTAAAACCTCACTGTAGCCGACACATTCACTCTCGGCGATTTCTCTCTTCTCCAGAGCTCCCTCTCTCAGCCAGCTACATCTCCTTTCGGCGATCGATTCTTCAGTCTCCACCCCGACGAATTCACACCGTAGATATGACTCAACAATGTAGTTGCTGGTTAACCATTTTGAGCTCTGTTTTTCAGCTAAGCTCTGTAATTTCGGATTCATCAATGGCAGAGTTATTTTAGTAACATTTTAATCCGCATTTAGTAATGACATTTCTGATTCGAATCTAGACATTAAGATAATCGACTGTGTATAGCTGCTAGGTTGAAATCTGATTATTTAGGATCTGGGAACTGAATCCACGCACACAAGGTGCTGACTAGAGAACCTAGAAGTACAAATGTGTTAGATTCTATGATAACTATTGGTTAGGACTTTTAGGATTTTGTTTAACTCTGTAATGTGAAATGTTCTAGGTGAAGAAGATTGTAGAGAAGTGCTCCATTTGCTAAGGAAACCAGGTAAGTGAATGTGTAGGATTGCCCGGCCATTAGAGCCCTACATCACAGGGGTACTAGTTAGAAGCTTTTTTTTTATGTTTAAAGATTATCTGAGCTTTTTTCTGTTAGTTACGATACTTGAACTGAAAGAATGATTCTTGCTAGATGTATGACCTGTTCAGTAGAATGATGAACCAAGAGTATCTCTGCTCATGCATCACGAATATTTCTCAAGCATATGAAAGTGTTTTAAGTGCATGTTTTCTCTCATGAACAAGATATGAATATGAAATCTATGCAACATGGATTATGAGAGGGTTGGGAGCAGTTTGACGTATGTCACTGTCCAAAAGAGGGACCAAGAATACGACCCGCAAGGGACTATGTACACTTTCAGTGTCGAACCCCCTTTACCGGCACAAATCCTCTCTTAACCCATACAATGTAAATGATGAATATGAACATAAATATGAACAAGAACAAGAAAAGATTCATGAGCATGCGTTTCTTTAAACTGTGCATTCATGCATATGCGTTAGCATTGCATTACTTACTAAGCATTAGGCTTATATTTTAAACCTTATGATGTAGGTGTAGAATTAACAGGTGAGGATTCCAAATTCAATGAGTAAGTCTACGGCTGGTTGCTGGATGGTGCTCAGGGTGACAGTGCGTGGCTGGAAAAGGTGATTATGACCCGTGGTTACTGCTCATGTGATGTCAGTAAGGACTACGAAAACTGAGGTTAAAGTATGATGGGTTTTCTCATGTCATTAGATACTAGAATATGACTGATACAATTTCTAAGTAGGATGGGGTTTCTCTTAAGAGCGTCATTTTTCTTTAGATATTACCTGTTTAGCTTCTAAGCTCGAGAATGATTTTGAGAATTTATATATATGTGTGATGGTCTGTTTTAATGAAGTCTTCCGCTATGTATACTCAGATTGAGTTTATGTTTAAGTCAGAGCAGGATTATATTGTCATGATGAGAGTGTGTGAAAATTTGGATGTCCTCTATGGGTAAATGTCAAAGGTGTTTGCCCACCGATGGATGTTTTATGTCAGTAGGAGTCGTTTAATAAGTTAAGGTTTCCTGTCTTTAGGGTAAAGTCTATCGGATGATGTGAGTAGTGCTGTTTTGATCAGATGAGTAAATCATCCGGCTGACGTCATCGGCAGGAGTAGTCTAAACTTTGTCGTTTTGTGATCAGATGATGTGAGTAAAGATGAGTAATCGGATGATGTAAGTAGTGCTGTTTTGAGCGGATGAGTAAATCCTCCGGCTGACGTCATCGGCAGGTGTAGTTTAAACTTTGTCATTTTGTGATCGGATGATGTGAGTAAAGATGAGTAATCGGATGATGTGAGTAGTGCTGTTTTGATCGGATTAGTAAATCATCCGGTTGACGTCATCGGCAGATGTGGTTTAAACGTTGTCATTTAGCTATTGGTGGAAGTAAGTATAAGGTTTGTCGTCTTGTGTTTTGGGCAATGTCTAAGAACCACGTGCATTGCACATGCCCATCGGTTGGTGTCTTCTACCGGGCGACGACTAATGAGTCACGCGAAGTTTATGTGACAATCGGGCGATGTGTCCCCCATCGATAAACACCTGCATGTCCATGCAGCCCGGGAACGATGGAGTCGAGTGATCTGAGGGCATGTCTTTTCTGCCCGATTTTGCTATGTGACTGATGTCCGAGCATTGTCGCTCAATTCTGTGATATAATAAGACAAAAGTGTAATGGAGAAGTCGAGTTTATGAAGGGTTGAGTTTCGTCTGACGTTGTAATGTCTCTGAGTTCTGTTTAAGGAAAGAAACAAAAAAAAAAAATGTAATAATAACAAGAGGACAAGATGAAACAGAGAACTAACTAGCAAATAACCGAAGGATGTTTATGATTATGTCATGGCCCCGCTGGGGTCGTTACACACCTAGTGTTCCAACCCACTAGGACACCCGTATCTAACTTTGATCTTTCGATTGGTATCAGAGCGTGTCGCTTTTGTTTCCTAGGCAGGATCCGCGAGATTTGATCTTGGTTTTTGGTGCGATGAACTCTATAAAAGAAGGAGGTTCAACAATGCGTCCACCTCTGTTGGATGGTAGCAATTATGCTTATTGGAAGGCCAGAATGAGAGCCTTCATCAAAGCTATCGATGAAAAGGCTTAGAAATCTATTCTGACTGGATGAGACCCTTCGATGGTTACTGACGAAGAGAGTGTCATATCCCCCAAACTTGAAGAAAGTTGGTCTGTTACTGAAGATGTGTTGGCAAATAGTAATTCAAAGACTCTTAATGTTATTTTCAATGGCGTTGACCCTATTCAGTTCAGACTCATTTCCACGTGTGAGTCAGCCAAAAAGACATGAGAAATCCTTCAGATCACATATAAAGGGACGTCGGCTGTGAAGTTATCAAAGATGCAGATGCTAACTACAAGATTTGAGAGTCTAAAGATACTTGAAGACAAGAGTGTTGCCGAGTTCAATGCCAAACTCTGTGACATAGCAAATGAGGCGTTTGTACTTGGTGAGATTTTTCCTGAAGAAAGATTGGTAAGAAAAACTCTATGATCTCTTCCCCAACGGTTTGCTTATAAAGTTACTGCTATTGAAGAAGACAAAGATGTCTCCAAAATGAAGCTAGAAGAACTGATGGGATATTTTAGAACATTTGAGATGAATCTTGGAGTGGACACGGAAGCCAAGAAAGTGAAAGGAGTGGCTCTAAAAGCAAAGATACCGAATTTGTATGATCATCATGAAGATGATTTTAAGGAATCTCTAACATTGCTATCTAAGAATTTTAGCAGAGTTATGAAGAGATTTGGCAAAAATAATCAAGGTGTCAAGACCTGTTTCAACAACACCAATAATGGTTTTTCAAGCAATAAGAAGTACAGGGAAGAAAATCATGCTTTTGATCAACCTTTCAACACCAGAGGAATTCAGTGCAGAGAATGTGATGGCTTTGGGCATGTTCAGGCGGAATGTGCTAATACTTTAAAGAAGAATTCCCTCAATACGACTTGGAGTGAGGATGAGTCAAAAAAAGAAGACGAATTTTAGAACAACCATGTGGCTCTTGTTTCTAAAGCTAAACACACAGATAATGACAGTGTTACACGTGATGTCACAGAGAATATGTCAGGTTGTAGTGATGAGGATGAAGATGAAGTCACAGAAGAAGATCTCATCATTAAATACAAGACTCTTCATGAGAAATGGAACGAACTTGTTAGAGTGAATCAGCATCTACGCATTCAGATTGGAGGCTTGAGAGATGAGAAGATCAATCTTAAAAACTATGTTGCGGAGTTGGAAGCCAAACGAACTAGTATGGATGAAGTAAAGAATCTATCCAACGAGCTAAATCACATGAAGAAAAATGTCAGAATGTTAAATTCGGGTTCCTCTAAGCTGGATAACATTCTAAAGACCAGAAAACTCAGTGGTGATCATTCTGGGCTTTGTTACAAAGGAGAAAACTCGATGTCACAGATAGTGTCAGTGAAGGTTGTTGATTACAAAGAGAAGTAAGTTGCGATGAGTACTGCAAAAAATGAGAAGAAGTCAAATCCTCGTGATCCTTATCCTGCTCTTAGTGGTAAAGGTAACAGATTTATTTCTATTTGTCACTATTGCAACCATCGTGATCATATTTGCCCTAGGTGTTTTACCTATCTTGCTAACTTAAAACAATGTACTGCTAGAGATTTTTCTTCTCGTAGACTTCCTCAACAAAAATGGGTGAAGAAGTCCAACTTGAAGTGCAATGTCACACATATTTCTCTAAAGACCACTACAACTGATGCGTGGTATTTTGACCGCGGGTGCTCTAGGCACATGACCGATGAAGAGTAATTTTTGAAGAACATCATATTCGGAGGTATAGGAAAAGTGACGCTTGACAACAGTGTCACAGCTCATGTCATTAGAAGAGGAATGCTAGATGTTCCAGGACTACCAAAGTTGGATAATGTCTTTCTGGTAAATGGTCTAAAGGCAAATATGATTAGTATTAGTCAGTTGTGTGATCAAAATCTAAATGTGCATTTCACTCGTGAAAAGTGTGTGGTGTCCGATCAAGACAACAAGTGCATCATAGAAAGAGTGAGATCTTCTGACAATTCCTAATCTCATTTTGTCCTTATCTACCTGTTTTCTTTTAAGCATGGAAGACTTTATCCTATGGCATCGAAAGTTGGGACATGTCAATGTTAGGATGATGAAGAAGATTACTTCCAAGGGAGCGGTCCGTGGAATTCCCATGATGAATTTTGATGAAGACAGAGTGTGTGGACCATGTAAAATTAGGAAGCAAAACAAGGTGTCACACCCGAAGTCTCAGACACCAGCAACCACTCGTGTGCTTGAGCTACTCCACATGGATCTAATGGGTCAATTGCCTCTAGAAAGTATTGGAGGAAAATGGTATGCTTATGTAACTGTTGATGATGTCTCACGATATACATGGGTGGAGTTTCTTAAAGAAAAGTCCGACACTTTCAAAACCTTCAAATCCTTTTGTATTCAGCTCCAACCTGAGAAGGATTGGGTCATCGTGATGATTATTCGCATCCGCAGTGACCATGGAAGAGAATTTGAAAACTCAAAATTCTCGGAATTCTGTAATCAACTTGGGATAGTTCACGAATTCTCTGCACCTAAAATTCCTCAGCAAAATGGAGTCGTTGAGAGAAAGAATCGAACTATAGCAGAGATGTCTCGCGTAATGTTACACGAGAGAAATATTCGACAAAGATTCTTGGCTGAAGCTATGTGTCATGACCCAAAACCCAATGGGCCGCGACGTACATAATCGTGATCATGTTCTTATTCTTAACTCATGTATTTAATTTTTTTTAAAAAAACATAAAGAGATAACTATTCGAAGAAAACTCTACTAAAACGATTGAAAACCATGTTTAATACCCATTTGAAATCCCTAGAAAATAGCTTAAAACATTAGTAGAAATTGAAAAAGAAATTAGGGAGATGACATTCTCGGTTTTAAAGGAAAAGAAGAGGGGCAGAACAGGAAAACATAAGAGGCCGATCGATCGGCCAAAATAGCCGATCGTTCGCCTTGCACGAATCTTGCACAGCCGATCGATCGGCCAAATCAGCCGATTGTTCGGCTGGCTCTCTGGTCTTGAAATCGTAAAGACACAAGTTGCCGATTGATCGCTCCTTTTTACCGATCGATCGGCAACCTCTCTGTTCTCTTTAATTCGCTGAACAAAGCTATGTCGATCGATCGCCCCTTTGGCCAATCGATCGGCTAGCTCTATGGCCGAAAACTTTCTTCCTCCTGCTAAAAAAATTTCTCTGCCTCATCTAATAAACATACTATAATCCAATCAAAACTTCTCCCAAATTCATCTACCTAAAATAAATTTAAAACATTCAAACGAGAAACCTCAACTTCCTATACTGTCCATCATTTAAAATCATAGGAGAACAAACGAGTAAACCATAGCGGAAGTCAAAATGGAAAGAAATCTTTAGTCATAAAATCCTCGTTAAAATCATGAAAGAAAAAGAGACGTTAACCATTCTAATACTTGTCATCACATGAAAATCCTATGAAAAACCTTTTCTACTTATACTTCCAAAATCATAAACATATACTAAGACATGCTAGGAGCACCACCCTCAGGTCAAATCGCCGTCCAGCCACAAAACCCTGCCATGAGCACCATCTAGCAACTCGACTTAGACTTCATCGTTAGGTTTGAGGTCCTCACCTTCAAATTTGTCACCTACATCAAAAGGTTTAAACTATAAGCCTAATGCTTAGTAAGGAATGTAAACATATACGTGAATGACCATGTATGCATGTATCGTAAAAATCATATTCGTAATCTTATTTCATATTTCACTTGTCTTGGGTTAAGGAGCATGGGGAAGTGGCAAGGGAATCGTGATCGTGGTCCTCTCGGACAATAACCGTAACGACCAGTCCAGCCCACACAGTAGTAGGATTCGCGAACTGACAGTACAGTGTCAACCCGGCCCCCACCAGCGGGAGGATCCGCGAGTCTTCCTGTCAGTTCGGCCCCCACTGGCGGGAGGATCTGCGAACCGTACACATAATTTCAAGAACAAAATCATGGCCAATTACCCTGTCCCACGCCTAACCCTTTACATACATTTCATAGTCTTATCTTATTAACTAAAATCACATGTATAAAACGATTTCATGTGCTATTAGAGAAACCATGATGCATAAGCGTGAATGTACATAGGAACGTAAGAACACCATACAATGAGAAACAAGTCATCCAACATACATCATATCATAATCCCGGCAAGCCATATTCATCAAACAGTCATAAATACTAAACTCCTACTACCCTCGTGATGTAGGGCCCTAACGGCCGACATCCTAACACACTCACTTACTTGGGCTCCTTTAGCAACATCGTGCCTTCACTTTTTACCATCTTCACCTAAGACATTTCATATCTCGATGTTAAAGTCAATCCTAAATAACCTAACTCTAACTTCTCTCTTTCGGGTATTTTATCGAACACTTAGTGTGCATAGCTTAATTTCATTCACAACAATGACATTTAAACCTTCCAACTACCAAAATTAAACCAACAATCATTATTACTCAACCTACTATCAACAATATCCATAGTTTCTCCATTAATACTCATTAATACACAAAACCTAACGACTTCCAACGTTATTCCACAATTTCGCGGTTCTAACACTACAACCCTATTTAGTATCAATCCCTAAATCAAAATCTCAACAAATAAATCACCTAATACTCACCTAGGGTTTGAATCTTGAAGAAAACAAAGGAAGGAATCGGCTAGGAGGAGAACCGTAGTTGTGGGAGGAAGAAACGCCGAGGGAAGGAAGAGAGAGAAGCTGGAGAGAAAAGAAAACGTGAGGGAGGGAGGGATTTTAGGTTTTTTAATAAATTTTTTTTGTAAAAATTACCATAACGCCCTTCCTAATAACCCTTTACTTAATCCCATTAATTAACCTAAGATTTGATTTCCTCCAAAATAATCTTAACCCACTAAAATTTCAATAAATCCTTGTGGTTCCAATAAAATTTCCTGCTCGCTAAAAAATATTATATTTCACCGTTTACTCGTCTCCGAGCACAAAACTACAAAATCGAGTACATAAAATTCCTGGGTGTTACATCCTACCCTCCTTATTTAAAATTTTGTCCTCAAAATTTGCGTACCTGAACAACTCAGGGGATCTGACCATCATGTCATGTTGTCGCTCCAAAGTGGCTTCCTCGATGTCGTGATTCTTACATAATACTTTTACTAGTGGGATCTATTTGTTGCGTAGGACCTTAACTGTAGACTCCAAAATCTGCACCGGTTTCTTTTCATACGTCAAGGTGTGTTGGATCTTAATGTTCACCAGCTCGACCACATGCGTCGGATCTCGTATGCACTTCCTCAACATTGATATGTGGAAAACATTGTGGACCCCGTCCATAGATGAAGGCAGCTACAACCTGTAAGCCATACCTCAAATCCTTGCCAAAATAGGAAAAGGTCCGAAGAACCGTGGATTGAGCTTCCCTTTCTTCTCAAACCGCATAACTCCTTTGAACGGTGAGATCTTCAAAAAAACTTTATCTCCGATATCGAACTCCAAATCCCTTCTTCTTCTGTCCGCGTAGCTCTTTTGCTGACTTTGAACGGTTTCCATCCGTTGTCTAATAATAGCAATCTTCTCAGACATTTGCTGTAGTAACTCAGGAACTACAAGCTTAGCTTCACCAACCTCGTCCCAGTACAAGGGTGATCTACACCTTCTGCTGTAAAGCGCCTCATACAGAGCCATGCCAATGGTCGATTGGTAACTATTGTTATAGGAAAACTAAACTAATGACAAGTATTGGCTCCATGATGCCTGAAACTCAAGCACGCACGCCCTCAACATGTCCTCAAGTATCTGAATAGTCCGCTCTGATTGCCCATCAGTCTGAGGGTGAAATGTTGTGCTAAAAGTTAATTTTGTACCCATCGAGCCTTGTAGACTTTTTTAAAATCTTGAGGTAACCTGGGATCTCAATCAGAGACAATCGACACAGGAATCCTGTGTAGCCTAATGATCTCCTAGACATACAAGTTTCCAAACTGGTCCATCGAATAGGTCATTTTTACTGATAGGAAGTGAACTGATTTCGACAATCTGTCAACAACGACCCAAATACTATCATGGCCTTTAGTCGTCTTTGGTAATCCCACCACAAAGTCCATGGCGATGTTTTTCCACTTCCATTCGGGAATCGGTAAAGGTTGAAGAGTACCTCCTGGTCGTTGATATTCTGTCTTAACTTGTTGGCATACCATACATGACTCTACAAACTTGGCGACATCCCTCTTCAGATTTGGCAACCAATAAAGCAACTTCAAGTCTCGGTACATCTTGGTATGACCTGAATGCACTGAGAAGGAAGACGAGTGTGCTTCTGCCAAAACCAACTTTCGTAACTCCTCATCTTTTGGTACATACCATCGGTCTCTAAATTTTAGAATACCATCCACCGAAAGGCTGAACTCAGAAGGAATACCATCCACCGAAAGGCTGAACTCAGAAGAATCATCCGTCATTTTTCTCATGATGTCATTTTTTTTCTTTGAATCCTTCTGTTGAGCCTCCTTGATTCTGCCTAAATGGTTGGCCGGATGGTAAAATCCGAAAGTACAGCTGACAACTCAGGAACTATCTCCAATTCAAACTTTTGAACTTCCACCTTCAAAGGTATAGACATAGCTGACATCGTGAGCTGCATTGTCGTCGATATCCTGCTTAATGCGTCGGCAATTGCATTGGCATTACCAGGGTGATACTTAATTTCAAAATCATAGTCTTCAACGAATTCAAGCCAACGCTTTTGCCTCATGTTTAATTCCTTTTGAGTAAAGAGATATTTCAGACTTTTGTGGTCCGAAAACACTTCACACAGTTGTCCGTACAGGTAGTGCCTCCAAATCTTCAGTGCAAAAACCACAGCAGCTAACTCCAAAACGTGAGTGGGGTAATTCTGCTCATAACTTTTTAGCTGCCTAGAAGCATACGCTATGACCTTACCCTCTTCCATCAACACACATCCCAGTCTAATCTTGGATGCGTCACAATAAACACTGAATTTTCCTTCTTCCACTGTGAGTGTCAATAAAGGTGCTGTCGTTAACTTCAGTTTCAGCGTCTAGAAGCCCTTCTCACAAGCTTCTGACCACGAATACTTGATGTCCTTCTTTGTTAATCCAGTTAGAGGCTTGGCTATCATCGAAAATCCTTTGATGAACTTTCTGTAATAGCCTACCAACTCTAGGAAACTATGAACTTCACTGGCATTCCTCGGTTGTGGTCAATCCTTCACCGCTTGTATTTTAACTGGATCAACAGAAATGCCTTCTACAGAGATGTTGTGACCCAAAAAGTTGACTCTGTGCAGCCAAAATTTGCACTTAGAGAATTTGGAATATAACTGTTGTTGCTTTAGAGTTGCCAGAACAATCTTCAGGTGTTCTGCGTGTTCATCCTTAGTTCGAGAATAAATCAGAATGTCATCTATAAATACAATCACGAACTTGTCCAAATACTCCCGAAACACTCGGTTTGTCAAGTCCATGAAAGCTGCGGTTCGTTAGTCCAAACGACATCACAAGGAATTCGTAATGCCTGTACTGGGTCCTGAACGCTATCTTAGGCATATCCTCAACTCTGACCTTTAGTTGGTAGTAGCCTGAGCGTAGGTCAATCTTCAAAAATACTTTGCCTCCTTGAAGTTGGTCAAACAGATCGTCAATACAGGACAATGGGTATTTATTCTTGATTGTCAGTTTGTTCAACTCCCTGTAATCTATGCATATTCTGAGAGACCCGTCTTTCTTCGGGTGCCATATGATAGGGATTCTTAGACACTGGTGGGGCTTCAGGGTAAGTATCGATCACAAACTCAATTTCCCTATCAGGTGGTAACCCTGGCAGGTCGTCCAAGAATACCTCAGGAAACTCTCGAACCATAGGAATATCTTGGAGCTTTAGCTCGTCCTCCCCTCGTACATCTATTACTCTGGCTAGAAAACCCATACATCCATTTTTCAACAACTGTTGGGCTCCCATCGATGATATAACCGGCATCTTGCTTGATTTTGGAATAGCTTGGAAGGAATACCGATCTCCATTTGGGGGTCAGAATTTTACTAGTCCTGACCTACAACTAATTGTGGCGTAGTGTCTGAATAGCCAATCCATCCCCAAGATAACTTCGTACCCTTTCATGTCGATTATGATCAGTTCCACATATAACTTCTTATTTCCTAGTGATACAATGTCACCCTTTACTACTTGATCTGAATGCAAAGACTCACCCGACGGTAACTTAAGACTATACAACTTATCAGCAGGTAGGAACCATAGATTATTCTTGCCTACAAACGTAGTTGCTACAAACGAGTGAGTAGCACCTGTGTCTATAAGGGTATATGCGGGTTCACCGCAGATCAAAATCGTACCTGTTATGACCATGTGCTCTACTGCATCTTCATCTTCCATTAGGGCAAAGACTCTAGGTGCCACCCTCGCCCAGTTTCCATCCGGCGACATAGGACAATCTCTAATCAGATGGCCAACCTTGTCGCACCTGAAACATCGACCTGTGTAAAGCTTGTATTCGCCGTAATGACTCCTCTGGCAGATGGAACACAGTGGAGCTTGAGGAGCCTGAGGAGCCCGAGGAGCCCCTTGAGGTCGCTTCCCTTTTCCTCAGTTGTCATTGGGGTTATAGGGCCTTTTAACGTCTCTTTGTTGTGCTGCCAACCCCTTTTGTTCTGCTGTGGTTGAGGCCGAGCCTCTTTGATAAACTTCCTTGGCGGCTCGCGTTGTCCCTGCACCGCTATCTCTACCTCTTCCAGTTCCAAGGCCTTAGCTGCCACTTCATAATAAGGTATGCTATGGATCCCTGCGATCTTCACTCCCCTGAAAAGGTTTGGCTTCAACCCTTGAACAAATTGGTGAATCTTTTTTCTTCGTCATCCACCAGACGGGGCGCGAACTGAGACAATGCTTCAAACTTACAGATATAGTCTGCCACAAAACCGGTTTGGCGCAGCTGCATAGACTCTATCTTTTTGCTGGCCCGAACCATCCGGCTGAAGTACTTATCAAAGAAAGCCGTCTTGAACCTTGCCCAAGTCATAGTTTCCATATTAGTAGTGCTCTGAATTGAGTCTCACCAATGCCTCGCATCCAGTGCAAGGTGGAAGACAGCACATGTGATATTATCCTCCTCATCAACCTTGGCATACTTGAACATATCTTCAATTGTCCGAATCCATTCCTCAGCATGAATAGGATCCGAAACTTGTCCATTAACTGTCAGTGGTCGAAGTCGGCAAAATCGCTTGCCACTTTGGTCATGGTTTGCACTCGAACTAGAGTTCCCTTGCTACTCTCTGGCAACTAGCCGCTCAATCTGACGGGATTGGCGGTGAACCAATTTCGTTAGTTGAGCAATTGTGTTACTTTCCTCATTGACTTCTTCACATTGTCCCCTCACCATCTTGTCAACCCTAATCATATCATAAACATAACTTAACTTTAAATGACATTACTAAAATCGTAAACACTTACAGTTGTTGGAGTGTACTCATGCGGCGATTTGTGTTGGTAGGCAGTCTGCAGAATCGATTTTAAAACTCGGGTGCTCTGATACCACAAATTGTCACGACCCAAAACCCAATGGGCCGCGACTTACATAATCGTGATCATGTTCCTGTTCTTAACTCATGTATTAAATTTAAAAAAAAAAAAAACATAAAGAGATAACTATTCGAAGAAAACTCTACTAAAACGATTGAGAACCATGTTTAATACCCATTTGAAATCCCTAGAAAATAGCTTAAAACATTAGTAGAAATTGAAGAAGAAATTAGGGAGATGACATTCTCGATTTTAAGGGAAAAGAAGAGGGGCAGAACAGGAAAACATAAGGGGCCGATCGATCGGCCAAAATAGCCGATCGATCGGCCAAATCAACCGATCTTTTGGCTGGCTCTCTGGTCTTGAAATTGCAAAGACACAAGTTGCCGATCGATCGCTCCTTTTTGCCGATCGATCGGCAACCTCTCTGTTCTCTTTAATTCGCCGAACAAAGCTATGCCGATCGATCGCCCCTTTGGCCGATCAATCGGCTAGCTCTTTGGCCGAAAAATTTCTTCCTCCTACTAAAAAAATTTCTCTTCCTCATCTAATAAACATACTATAATCCAATCAAAACTTCTCCTAAATTCATCTACCTAAAATATATTTAAACCATTTAAACGAGAAACCTCAACTTCCTATACTGTCCATCATTAAAAATCATAGGAGAACAAATGAGTAAACCGTAGAGGAAGTCAAAACGGATAGAAATCCTTAGTCATAAAATCCTCGTTAAAATCATGAAAGAAAAAGAAAGTCAACCATTCTAATACTTGTCATCACATGAAAATCCTATGAAAAACTTTTTCTACTTATACTTCCAAAATTATAAACCTACACCAAGACATGCTAGGAGCACCACCCTCGGGTCAAATCGCCGCCCAGCCACAAAACCCTGCTATGAGCACCAACCAGCAACTCGACTTAAACTTCATCGTTAGGTTTGAGGTCCTCACCTTCAAATTCGTCACCTACATCAAAAGGTTTAAACTATAAGTCTAATGCTTAGTAAGGAATGTAAACATATACGTGAATGACCATGTATGCATGTATCATAAAAATCATGTTCGTAATCTTATTTCATATTTCACTTATCTAGGGTTAAGGGGCATGGGGAAGTGGCAATGGAATCGTGATCGTGGTCCTCTCGGATAATAACTGTAATGACCAGTCCAGCCCACACAGTAATAGGATTCGCGAACTGACCGTGCAGTGTCAAGTCGGCCCCCACCAGCGGGAGGATCCGCGAGTCTTCCTGCCAGTCCGGCCCCAACCAGCGGGAGGATCCGCGAGTCTTCCTGCCAGTCCGGCCCCAACCAGCGGGAGGATCCGCGAGTCTTCCTGCCAGTCCAGCCCCCACCAGCGGGAGGATCCGTGAACCGTACACAAACTCAAGAACAAAATCATGGCCAATTACTCCGTCTCGTGCCTAACCCTTTACATACAATTCATAGTCTTATCTTATTAACTAAAATCATATGTATAAAATGTTTTCGTGTGCTATTAGAGAAACCATGATGCATGAACGTGAATGCACATAGGAACGTAAGAACACCATACAATGAGAAACAAGTCATCCAACATACATCATATCATAATCCCGACAAGCCATATTCATCAAATAGTCATAAATACTAAACTCATAGTACCCTCGTGATGTAGGGCCCTAAGGGTCGACATCCTAACACACTCACTTACATGGGCTCCTTTAGCAACGTCATGCCTTCACTTTTTGCCCCCTTCACCTAAGACATTTCATATCTCGATATTAAAATCAATCCTAAATAACCTAAATACAAAACTAGCAAAATCCTAGCTAAGGAAGTCTCCTAAAACTCTAACTTCTCTCTTTTGGGCATTTTATCAAACACTTAGTGTGCATAGCTTAATTTCATTCACAACAATGGCATTTAAACCTTCTAACTACCAAAATTAAACCAACACTCATTATTACTCAACCTACTATCAACAATATCCATAGCTCCTCCATTAATACTCATTAATACAAAAACCTAACGACTTCCAACGTTATTCCATAATTTCGCGGTTCTAACACTACAAACCTATTTAGTATCAATCCCTAAATCAAAATCTCAACAAATAAATCACCTAATACTCACCTATGGTTTGAATCTTGAAGAAAACGGAGGAAGGAATCGGCTAGGAGGAGAACCGTAGCTATGGGAGGAAGAAACACCGAGAGAAGGGAGAGAGAGCGGCTGGAGAGAAAAGAAAACGTGAGGGAGGGAGGGATTTTAGGTTTTTTAATAAATTTTTCTTGTAAAAATTGCCATAACGCCCTTCCTAATAACTCTTTACTTAATTCCATTAATTAACCTAAGATTTGATTTCCTCCAAAATAATCTTAACCCACTAAAATTCCAATAAATCCTTGTGGTTCCAATAAAATTTCACGCTTGCTAAAAGACATTATATTCCACCGTTTACCCGTCTTCGAGCACAAAACTACAAAATCAAGTACATAAAATTCCTGGGTGTTACACTATGAACACTGCATGCTACACCATAAATTAGGTGTATCTTCGTGAAGGAACTACAATGACACCCTGTGAGATGTGGAAAGGTAAAACTCCAAATCTTAAACTATTTTCATCCGTTCGGTATTACGTGCTATGTGTTTAATGACAGAGAACATAGGGGGAAGCTAGATCCCAAGAGTGATGAAGCTATTTTCTTGGGCTATGCCACCAATAGTCATGCCTATCGAGTCTACAACAAAAAAACTCAGAATGTCATAGAATTTGTGAATGTTCAAGTGGACGATTCCCCAGAAACAACTGATACTTCTAAAGAAGACGTGACCCAGATCCCAAGTGAAGAAAGCTCCAGTGTTCCCACCTGTATCACAGATGGTGTCTCAGATCAGGTTGTCACAATTGATAAAGTGGAGGAAGCCACCCCAAATAACAGGCAACCATCCACATGTGTCCAGAAGAATCATCATGCAGGTGAAGTTCTTGGAGGTCTAGATGATGGTATTCAAACCAGAGACAAGCCGAGAGTGAACTATCGTGCAATGATCTAAATGGCATGTTTTACTTTGACTATCGAGCCCAAGAATGTGAAAGAAGCCTTACTAGATAAGTATTGGATTGGTGCTATGCAAGAGAAACTTGGTCAATTCACCCAAAATCAAGCTTGAGACTTAGTGTCGTGTCCTTCAAATATAAATGTTGTTGGTACCAAGTGGATATACAAGAACAAGAGCGATGAGCATGGAAACATCAACCGCAACAAGGCTCGTTTAGTTGCTCAAAGGTACTTGTAGATTAAAGGTGTTGTTTTTGATGAGACATTTGCGCCGGTTGCTCTTCTTGAGTCCATTCGTCTCTTGTTAGCCACTACTTGTGTGATGTGGTTCAAGTTGTATCAAATGAACGTGAATAGTGCATTCCTCAATTGTCTTCTTAATGAGGAAGTGTATGTTGCTCAACCAAAGGGTTTTGAAAACCTCCATCATCTCGAGTACGTCTACAAGTTGAAGAAGGCATTGTACGGGCTCAAACAAGCCCCTCGAGAGTGGTATGAAAGACTCACGGAATACTTATTGTCCAAGAGATATGAGCGAGGGGGAGTAGATAAAACCCTTTTCATTCACTGTGACAAAGGTCAATTTTTACTCGCCTAAATTTATGTTGATGATTTAGTGTTTGGCTCGGTGTCACATGCAATGGCGGATGAATTTTTTGCTTAAATGACTAGGGAATTTAAGATGAATATGGTAGGTGAACTCAATTATTTCCTTGGACTTTAGATTCAGCAAGGAAAAGATGATATCTTCATCTCTCAAAGTAAGTATGCGAAGAATTTGTTGAAACGGTTTGAGTTGGAGAATGCTCGTCTTAGGAGAACACCAATTGGTACACATGAGAAGCTCTCCAAAGATGAGAACTGGATTTCTGTTGATGCTAGCTTATATAGGAGTATGATTGGCAGTCTTTTGTACATAACTGCTAGTCGGCCAGATATTTGTTACAACTTGGGTTTATGTGCTCGGTTTCAAGCAAATCCTCGAGAGTCACACTTGGTGTCAGTAAAGCGGATTCTCAAGTATATTAACGGGACAACCGACTATGGGATCTGGTATTCGTTCGATACAAATATCAATCTAGTTCACTATTGTGATGCTAACTGGGCTGGAAGTTCAAAGGATAAAAAAAGTACTTCCAGTGGATGTTAATATCCTATGTGAATATAATATCGATATTAATATCTCACTTAAATAAATCTTATTTCATAAGAACTTGAGCAGAATTTCCTTATGTGTGCTCTTAGGTCAGATCGAGTCAGATTTGATCGATTAAGAGTGATTTGGACAACTTTCAAAATTTGTCCTGCCTAAATCAAATATTTGATATTAAAAATCCTACTTCGATAAATCCATTTCATAACGATTTAAACAGAAAGTCCTTACTGATAAATTCGTAGATTGATTTGGTTCAATTTAGGTCAATTTTGGGTTAGTTGGACCAGATCTGGTTCGGCGGGGCCAGTTCGATTGGACTGATTCTGGCTTGGTTGGGCCGGTTCAATTGACCCCTTTAAGCGAACCGGTTCTGTTTTTAAACAAAAAAACCGAACCTCCTTATTTCTTCACAAGTTTCCCCTTCGTCGCGCACATCCAAACACAGAGAGATTGTTTGGCGATGGAAGGAAACACTTCAAGCTTCGTCTCTGGTGGAGGTTCGTCAAAGAGCTCGATTGTTTGAGCGGAGGAGTTTCTTCCTCGAAGAAATTTTGCTGCAATTGAAGGCCGAATGGTGGTTGGAGGTCGGAGACTAAGGGAAACGAAGTAAGAACCCTTCTCTAAAAAGAACTCAAGATATATATATACAGAGTTGTGGTGTGATTTCCTCCTTCATCGAGCCTTTCTATTTATAGGAGAGGTCTTTACTTGGATTCTGAGTGGTTAGGGTTTATCGAAATTCTCCAATATTTCAAGTAATATCCTATGTGAATATAATATCGATATTAATATATCACTTAAATAAATCATATTTTATAAGAATTTGAGTAGAATTTCCTTAAGTGTGCTTTTAGGTCGGATCGGTTATCGAAATTCTCCAATTTTTCAAGTAATATCCGATTGAATATAATATCGATAATTATATACACTTAAAGAAAATCAGATTTATAGAATTTTGAGTAGAATTTCCTTAAGTTTGCTTTTAGGTCGGATCGGGTCAGATTTGATCGATTAAGAGTGATTTAGACAACTTTTAGAATTTGTCCTCCCGAAATCAAATATTTTGTATTAAATTCCTACTTCGATAAATTCATTTCATAACGATTTAAGTAGAAATTTCTTATCGGTAAATTCGTAGATTGATTCAGTTCAATTCGGGTCAAAATTTAGGTCGGGTCCAGTTCAGTTTGACCAGATCTTGTTCAGCTAGGCCTGTTCGGTTGGACTGGTTCTGGCTTGGTGGGGCCGATTCGGTTGAACCACTTTAAGTGTCTCGGTTCTGTTTTTAAACAACAGAACCGAACCTCCTTCATTCTTCGCAAGTTTCCCCTTCATCGCGCTAACCTGAACACAGAGAGAAAGTGTTTGGCGATAGAAGGAAATACTTCAAGCTTCGTCTCTGGTGGAGGTTCGTCAAAGAGCTCATCTGTTTGAGCGGAGGTGTTTCTTCCTCGAAGAACTCTTACTGCAACTGAAGGCCGAATGGTGGTCGGAGGTCGGAGACTGAGGGAAACGAGGTAAGAAACTTTCTCTAAAAAGAACTCGAGAGAGAGAGTGAGAATATTTCAGTTAATATCCTGTGTAAGTATAATGTCAATATTAATATCTTGCTTAAATAAATCATATTTTATAAGAATTTAAGTAGAATTTTCTTACGTGTGCTCTTAAGTCGGATCAGCTCCTATTTGATCGATTAAGAGTAATTTGGACAACTTTCAGAATTTGTCATGCGTAAATCAAATATTTGGTATTAAATTCCTACTTCGATAAATCAATTTCATAACAATTTAAGCATAAATTCATTACCAGTATATTCGTAGATAAGTTTGGTTCAATTTGGATCAAAATTTAGGTCGGGTCCGGTTCAGTTGGACTAGATTTGGTTTAGTTGGGCCGGTTTGGTTTGATCGGTTCTGACTTTGTTGCCAGTTTGGTTGAACCACTTTAAGTGAACCAGTTCTGTTTTTAAATAACAGAACCAAACCTCCTTCCTTCTTCGCAAGTTTCCCCTTCGTTGTGCACACCCAAACACAGAGAGAAAATATTTGGCGATGGAAGGAAATGCTTCAAGCTTCGTCTTCGGTGGAGGTTCATCGAAGAGCTCGACTATTTGAGTGGCGGCATTTCCTCCTCGAATAACTATTGCTGCAATTGAAGGCCGAATGGTTGTCAGAGGTCGGAGAGTAAGGGAAACGAGGTAAGAACCCTTCTCTCAAAAGAAAGAGAGAGAGAGAGAGAGAGAGAGAGAGAGAGAGAGAGAGAGAGAGTTGTGGTGTGATTTCCTCCTTCATCGAGCCTCTCTATTTATAGGAGAGGTTTTGAACAATGCGCCCCCCCCCCCCCCAAATGCGCCCCCCCCCCCCCCCCCCTTCCAAAAAAAAAATTTGGTAGTCATTCGAATTATTTGCTTAAAAGAAAAAATCTGATCCTAAATCGGATTTCTAGAGATTCACTTATGGAAATCCAAACTTCTTCTGTTTTGAGATGATTTTTAAGCTAGGTTTATTAGAGGGTTGTTGATATATGATTTTTCAGAGTAAATTCAGGAATAGGTTTATTATTTGTTTGATTTGAAATTTTTAAAATTTTGAATTTGAAATTCATAACCCTAAACTGTTACAAAGATGCATCAGCAGATGCAGCATATGTATGACATGTAGCAGCAGCAACAGCAAATGGAGCAGCAAAGGATAGAGTTCCTCATAGGCCAGGGTGGAGGAGTTCACCGTGAGCCAGCAAAAGGTGGTTGAATCACAAGACTATCTTAGTGAGTCCCTTAGAGAGCTCACTGAGAGGATGGCAGATTGGCTGGTGCCCGAAGAAGACGATGTCCCACCAGAGTAGTATAATTTAGATTTTGTTTTTATTTTGTGTACTTTACTTTTCGTCTATAAATTTAATGTACTATAAAACAATCATACCTTCGAGAGAGGAGAGGCGAAAAGGGAAATGGCATGTGGGTTCCCTTCTCCAGAACCGAGCGAGAGAGGGAGAGAAGGAGGTGAGGCCGAGAGTTCACCGTGGAGAAGAAAAGAAAAGAAATAAAACGTGAGAGGAAGGGGGCTTTCTCTTCCAGAAACAGAAAGAGAGAGATAGGCAAGGCTTTGGCGCTTGAGAAGAAAAATCGAGAGGGAGAATGAGGGTCTTCGATAGAGGAGAAGAATCGAAGAGGAGGGAATGAGTGTAACACCTGGGTTTTTGTTTTTTCTTTATATAGGGTTAAATGCATAAATATATTAAATTAAGCATGTTTTACGAATGTGAAGTTTTGTTAGAACCCTAGGAGTAAATTAGAATATTTGGAGGAATAAGAAAATTTTGGAGAATCCAAATTGATAAGTTAAATAGCGAATTAGGTGAATGATTAAGTGAAGAGGCAAAAGGGTAAATTGCCTTCTTTCTCCCCCACACTTCACGATTTTCTTCCCCCTTTCCAGAGCTTTCCCTGGCGATTTCCTCTTCCCCTCCTCCGTCGTTCCATGGCCGACGAGTTCTTCTTCCTCCGGCGACGTTTCTCTTTTGTTTTTCTTCCCCAATCAATGCTCTAGGTAAGGCTCTAGTATCTAGATTGTTTAGTTCCGATTTTCAAGGTTGAAAATGGTTTGGGTTTTGATTTAGGGTTAGAGAAATTTTAAGTTATGTTTGAAATTGATAGTTTGATGATATTTATGTGTATTGATGATACATTTATGGTTATTGTGGTAGTTAGGGTAAATTAATGGTCATTGAGTGATAGTTATGATAAATTTTGGGTTGTTAAATGATGTATGAAGGCCATTAATGGAGGTCAGAGATTAGTGAGTGCAAAGTGCTCGATGAAATGCCCGAATGACTTAAATAGAGGGTTTTAGGAAGTTTGCCTTAGCTAGGAGTTTCGTTTGGTTAGGAACGGGTTATGTAGAATCGATTCTAATGACAGATTGTGAATTGTCTTAGGTGAACCAAGCAAAGAAGGGTGCTCGGCATTGTTAAAGACGCTAGGTAAGTGGGTGTTAGGTTTTCGGCCCTTAAGCCCCTACGTCGTATCGATGCTAAGATATAAGTGTGATGATGATGTGTAATGGTTGTAGGGTTTTGGTGAGTCGGGTAACCTAGAATAGAACGTTAGCTATTATTTATGTGTTTTGTTTGCTTACGAGCTATGTATGTTTAAGAAATGATTATGAATTGTCTTTGATGAATGTTATACGTATAATTCCCTCATGCATCATGTTTTCCTGAAAAGAGCACACGAAAGGTTTTATAAGCACGTTTTCATGAAAAGTGAAGTAAAGAATGAAAACGGAGTAATGATCTCACGTGATATGTTATATGTACTCACGGGGCAAGTCATGGTTCTCACAGGGCAAGTATGTGGTCTACGAAGTAGACGGTTATGTGAACGTTAAAGAAATGAAATGAAACGAACATGTTTTACGAAATTCATGCATTCATGTATATGTTATGTTTAGTGCACTCCTTACTAATTATTAGGCTTACTGTTTAAATTGTATGATGCAGGTGACGAGATCGAAGGTGAGGAACCTCCTCTTGATGATAAGGCATAGGTGGTCGACGGAAAGTGTTTTTACATGGCTTATTGACCCTTGGGTGTGCTCCGAGCGATTTTGGTAAATGTATGTGAATATGATACATATAGGATTAGTTGAATAATGATTTTGATTGTATAGTGGATAGCTTAGAGATATAGATGTTTTGGATACATTATTAATAGGTTTACCTTATAAAGCCTTTATGGAATTTCCGCTGCAAGTTTTATGTTGGTGACATATAGTAGGCGTTTTTGCACGTAGAAGTCGTTTTGTTGTATAAGTATACCTTGAGATGTTTTGGGATAGATTTAGTATGGAAATAGGGTTTTAGTTGGTCAGGATTTTAGGCGCCATGCAATCCGATTATTTGGGTCAAACGATAAAGTTTTTGATTTAGGATTTTAACAGACAGGTGTCGACCGAAGTTACGAAGGATTGCAACCCGAGACGATTCAAGTGTCGACCACGCCTAGGGTTGTAGACCCTTTAATTTGTTAAGCCATACTAGGTGTCGACTGGTTTCATCAGGTGTCGACCGAAGTTGCAAAGGATTGCAACCCGAGACGAGTCAACCCCGCCTATGGGTGTCAACCCTTGAAGTTGTTAAGCCATACCAGGTGTTGACCCCGGAGCGCTGGGTGTCGACCTGTTTTTCTAAAGCGCGTGCAGGTGGCGCGCGATGGATGCGCGATGCGTGTGTGGTGCGTGCGGGGCACGTGCCGTGGGCCGCGGCATGCACTCATGGTGCGCGAAGGGCTCGCGCGCCGAATTCTTGGGCACGCCCCCTGCATGCCCTCTTCCATGTCTTGAAGCCCTAAGTCTTAAATGATGTTTTCCGACCTTAGACGAATCGTTTTTAATACGTTTTAAGTTAGACCCTAAATGTCGATAGAGGAGAATCGATAGTCTAAGTCCGTCCTTGAATGAGTTAAAGAGAAAAATGAAAAATTTTATGTGAACGGACGAGGGTTAAGTGCAATGTATGTCGCGACAAGTCTGTGGCGGCCCTGACGGGATTGGGGTCGTCACAACTGTGGTATCAGAGCACCCGAGTTTTAAAGTGACTTTGTAGACTGCCTGCCAACACAAACCGCTGCACGAGGACTCTCCATCAACTGTAAGTGTTTAAGTTTAAGTATGATTCTTAGATGTTTATATTATGTTATGTTTGGTATTGTGTCAAGGAACAAGAAAATGCTGAGAGCACTTAGATCACCTCTAGGGAATCCCATTAAGCAACTAATGGACATAGTGCAGCAACAGTCGGAACAGATAGGGATTTTACTAAACCGAGATGGGAATGGAAATGGTAATGGACAATGTAACAATTCACAGGACCAAAGTGGGGAGAGATACAGGTGGCTTAGGCCCCCAACCTTAGATGGACAATCTTCGGATCCCACTTGCACTGAAGAGTGGATCCGTAAGATTGAGAGTATGTTCACTTACGCAAGGGTGGAGGAAGCCAACAAAGTGACATGTGCGGTGTTCAATTTGGAAAAGGATGCCACTTTCTGGTGGGATACGGTTATGGCTACTACGAATGCGGAGGTCAAGACATGGGAGCGGTTTAAGACAGCATTCTACAACAAATATTTCAACCGCACCCTTCGAGCCAACAAAAGAGCGGAGTTCTTTCAACTTCGCCAAACAAGGTCAGTGATCGAGTACGTACGCAGGTTCAAATCGCTTTCTCGTTATGCAGTTCTATTGGTCAGCGAAGAGGAGGATAAGGTTGTAGGATCGAGAACAATCAAACAATAAAAGTAAAGGAGAGAGTGAAAAAAACCAACACACGAGTTTTTACGTGGTTCAGCCAAAACCTGCCTACATCCACGCTTCAAGGTTTCCCCCTTGAAGATCCTTAAACTTCTCCTCACAAGAAAACAAGATCGAACTTTCGGGCATCGATCTACTACCTTACACAGATTCTGGATTGCTCTTCACGGGCGACAATCCACTGCCTTTACAGAAATGTGAGTTTGTAAAATCAGAACAAACTACTCTCCCTCAAAGATTAAATCTCAAGTTCAGGATTCAAGAAGAGTAGATGAAAATACAGAGTATGAAAATTTTGCTTGTTAGGGCTCAGAAATGAATTTTGCTAAAGTTGTTTCTTTGAGCTATCTTCTTTGCTTAAATACTCTGTCAGCTAATCGGTTATCTTTTTTGAATGCTTCTTACTGGATAAGGAAATATATTACTGTTGGAGAAGCTTCCGTACTTAGACAGCTAGTCGTTGCGTTCTAGAGTCGCTTTCGCTCATCGGCCATTAATGATCTAGAGTTAAGGCTTTGGACGACGTAATTGTAGCTTCGCGGTTATTTTGAATTCTGGCGAAAGATCACCGGTGGAAGTCTTTAAAATACTAGGGGTTGAAGTATCTTTAAAAACCATCGGCAGAAGCATCTTAAAACTCCATCGGCAGATGTATCTTGAAATTCCATCGGCAGATGTAACTTGAAATGCCATCGGCAGATGCGACATTACATTGATTGAACCGGTATCGGCAGAAGTAACATTATAACGCTGAACCGCCATCGGTATATGTTTCTTTAAACAGCTGGACCGCTATCGGTAGAAGCCTTTCTTGAAATATCATCGGTAGATGTAAGCTTTAAAAGTGCTGAGCCACTATCGGTGGACGTCTTCAGAAATTTGTCGTCTAGCTATCGGCAAAGTTACTCTTTAGAAGACTTTGAAACGCCAACGGTATGTGTAGCTTGTTTTGTCGTTTAGCTACCGGCAGAAGTAATCTTTTCTTTGAAAGGCCATCGGAAGATGTAGAATATTTAACAGTTTTCAGCCCTGTTTAACTATTAAATCCTGAACACTAAACTAAATAATTTAAACAACTAAAATACCCTTTCCAAGGGCATTTCCAACAGAAAATTCTCATGTGTATAACTCATTATTCTCATATATTAAACATAATCAAATTACATTCAAATACATCAACAAAAACATATTTAGACTTAAACACTCTATAAGTCAACAAAGATGTACCAATTTGTGCAAGGCTTGAAGTTGGAAATTTTAAAAGGGGTGAAGACAGCGGGTGTGGAAGACAAGCCATATCACCGGGTTGTGGCCAAGGCCCTAGAGTTGGATGACATAGAAATGAAGCATCAATGGTAGAGAGAAGGGTCGAGGAAGTTTTTCAGAGAAGTTCAGCCGCAGCAGAACAGAGGTTGGCAACCACAGCAACAATGTGGCGTCAAAAGGTTGAATGAGGCACCCAAGGGTTAGGATAGGGGTAAACAATCTCAAGAGGCTCCACAGGCTCCTCTATGCCTTACGTGTCAGAAGAATCACTTCGGGGAGTGCAAGCTGCATTCTGGCTGATGTTTTTGGTGTGACAAGGTGGGGCACAAAGCTATAGATTGTCTTGAGCCAAGCAAGAGGCCATCGGGTTGTCCTTCGAGGATTTTTGCCTTGATCAAAGACGAGAAAACTGCTCAACCATCAGTGGTTTCAGGTATTATTTTGGTTTGTGATGTAGTAGCTTGCGTGTTGATAGATACGGGGGCAACACATTCCTTTATAGCACAAGAGTATGTAGTTAAGTGAAATTTAAAGTTTGTTTCAGCCGACCATAGCTATAGTGTCATGTTGCCCTTCGGGGAATTTTTACCCTTAGAGTAGACAATACAAGGAGAGGTGATATCTATTAGTGGTCAGAAGTTGTATGCGAATTTGATTATCATAGGCATGAAGGGGTATGACGTAATTTTAGGCATGGATTGGTTGTTCAGGCACTATGCTATAATCAATTGCAAGTCGGGAGCGATAGACTTTCCCCGAGTAGTGAGGGCTACTCGTTTCAAGCGACCCTCCGTTCGAGTCAGATGCCTATGGTATCGTCCATGAGTGCTCAGCACTCGATGAAGCCTGGATGTTCAGGCTTTATAGCGAGCGTCTTCGATAAACGGGTACGAAATGAGAAGAAGTTATGTGATATTTCGGTAGTTAAGGAGTTTCCGGAAGTTTTTTTGGACGAATTACCAGGCTTGTCTCCTGACCGAGAGATGGACTTCACTATAGAAATCATTACTGGCTCAACGCCTGTATCTAAGAACCCTTATAGGATGGCGCCGGTAGAACTGAGAGAATTACAAGCCCAGTAGAAAGAACTGATGGACAAGGGTTTTATACACCCGAGTGTTTCTCCTTGGGGCGCTCCAGTACTATTTATGAAAAAGAATGATGGCTCTTTAAGGATGTGCGTGGATTACTGGGAGTTGAATAAGTGGACCATCAAGAATAAGTATCCACAACCGAGGATCGATGATCTGTTTGTCCAGTTACAAGAGGGCAGCGTGTTTTCGATGAATGATCTACGCTTGGGGTATTACCAATTGAAAGTTAAAGCTGAAGATATATCAAAGACTGCCTTCAAAACACAATACAGGCATTATGAGTTTATGGTGATGTCCTTTGGATTGACGAATGCCCCAGCAGCATTTATGGACCTTAAGAACAGAGTATTCCGGGAGTTTCTGGATAAGTTTGTGATCGTTTTCATAGACGACATCTTGATATATTCCCGAAATAACGAAGGGCACGCAGGGCACTTGAGAGCAGTTCTGACTACTCTGAGACAGCATCAGTTGTATGCCAAGTTTTCTAAGTGCGAGTTTTGGCTGAATAAGGTGAATTTCTTAGGCCATATAATTTCAAAAGAAGGTGTTTCGATTGATCATCCTAAGATTCAAGCCATAAGGGAGTGGTCTCAGCCCAAAAATGCGAGTGAAGTACAAAGTTTTGTAGGTCTGGCTGGATATTATAGGAAATTTATTAAATGATTCTCTATGATTGCCAAGCCTTTGACAAATTTGACGAAGAAAGAGGTGAAGTATTATTGGTCTAAAGCTTGTGAAGATAGTTTTCAGACTCTAAAGCAGAAATTGACCACAACGCCATTGTTGATATTGTCCGTGGAGAATGGGAAATTTAGTATTTACTACGACGCGTCTAAAGTAGGATTGGGATGCATATTGATGTAGGATGGAAAAGTCATTGCCTACGCCTCTAGGAAATTGAAAAATTATGAACAGAATTATCCGACGCACGATCTGGAATTGGTCGCAGTGGTGTTTGCATTAAAGATATAGAGACACTACCTTTATGGACAAAAGTGTGAGGTATTTTCAGATCATAAAAGATTGAAGTACCTCTTTATGCAAAAAGATTTAAATATGAGGCAAAGGAGATGGTTGGAGTTTGTTAAGGACTACAATTTTGAAATAAAGTACCATCCGGGAAAAGCAAACACGGTGGCAGACGCGTTGAGTAGGATGCGTAAAACTGAGCAGTCCACCATTTTCTGCATGTCAGCTTCTTTGAAAAGAAGATCTGAAGATTTGAGTTTGAAGTGGTTACGGAACTTTTAGCCATGATTTTGGACTTAACAATACGGTCGACTCTTTTAGATAGGATTAAAAAGGCCCAAAAGACGGACTCAAAGGAAAAGGAGGATATTTTGCCTAAGTTGACGGATGCATCTTCCGAATTCAGTTACTCGGAGGATGGCATTCTAAAATTCAGAGATCGATGGTATGTTCCGAAAGATGAGGAGTTAATCATGGCAGAAGCACATTCATCGTCATTCTCAGTGCATCCAGGCAACACAAAGATGTACCAAGATCTAAAAGTGCACTATTGGTGGCCCAATATGAAACGTGAAATAGCCAATTATGTGCGGTCCTGCCTAGTTTGCCAGTAGGTGAAGACAGAGCACCAGAGGCCAGATGGGATGTTACAACCACTACCGATTCCTGAGTGGAAGTGAGATCATATTTCAATGAACTTCGTTGTTGGTCTACCAATGACAGCTAAAGGGCACGATAGTACATGGGTCGTGATAGACAGACTGACAAAGACAGCCCATTTCTTACCTGTGAAGATGACCTACACGATGAATCAGTTCGCAGAGTTGTACGTCCAAGAGATTATCAAATTACATGGGATTCCAGTATCAATTGTTTCAGACCACGATCTCAAGTTTACTTCGAGGTTTTGGAGAAGTTTACATGGCGCTATGGGTACTAAGTTAACCTTTAGCACTGCGTTTCATCATCAGATCGAGGGACAATCTTAAAAGACGATTCAGATACTCGAGGATATGTTAAGGGCATGCGTGCTAGAGTTTCAAGCATCATGTAGTCAATATTTACCGTTGGTAGAATTTTCTTATAATAACAGCTACCAGTCCACAATCGGTATGGCTCCATATGAAGCGTTGTATGGCAGGAAGTGTAAATCGCCTCTGTATTGGGATAAAGTGGGCGAAGCTAAGTTGATTGGTCCAGAAATTTTACAATAGCTATCTGAGAAGGTCGCTGTAATTATACAAAGCATGGAAGCTGCACAGAGCCGACAAAAGAGTTATGCAAATCGAAGGAGGAGCGATCTTGTATTTGTGGTTGGAGATGAGGTGTTTTTGAAGATTTCACCATTTAAAGGCGTAGTTCGATTTGGCAAGAGAGGAAAATTGAATCCACGGTCGGTCAGACCGTTTCCAATAACTTAAAGGATAGGAGCTATGATATACAAACTACAATTGCCGTCATCTATGGCGGGAGTACATAACGTCTTCCACGTGTCAATGTTGCGAAAGTGCGTACGAGATCCAATGCACGTGGTAGAACCGATTAATCTAAAGGTACACCCAACCTTGACTTATGAAGAGAAGCCGGTATATATTATGGAGTCTGCAGTGAAAGTCCTATGTAACAAGAGAATCCCACTGGTAAAGGTATTATGAAGAAACCACAACGTAGAAAAAGCCACGTGGGAACGCCAACAGGACATGATGGACAAATACACAGAATTGTTCAGGTACGCAATTCTGGGGACAAAATTTCAATTAAGGAGGGTAGGATGTAACACTCGGGTTTTCGGGTTTTTGGGTTTTTCCGCTATATAGGGTTAAATTCGTAAATATATTAAATTAAGCCTGTTTTATGAATGAGAAGTTTTGTTAGAACCCTAGGAGTAAATTGGAATATTTGGAGGAATAAGGAAATTTTGGAGAATCCAAATCAATAGGTCAAATAGCGAATTAGGTAAAAGATTAAGTGAAGGGGCAAAAAGGTAAAATGAGATGTTGATTTAATAAAACACTAAAACCCCTTCTTCCTCCCCTACACTTCACGATTTTCTTCCCCCTTTCCAGAGCTCTCCCTGGCGATTTCCTCTTCCCTTCCTCCGACGTTCCATGGCCGACGAGTCCTTCTTCCTCTGGCGACGTTTCTCTTCTATGTTTCTACCCCAATCAACGCTCTAGGTAAGGCTCTAGTATCTAGATGGTTTAGTTCCAATTTTTAGGGTTGAAAACAGTTTGGGTTTTGATTTAGAGTTATAGAAATTTTAGGTTATGTTTGAAATCGATAGTTTAATGATATTTATGTGTTTTGATGATGCATTTACGATTATTGTAGTAGTTAGGGTAAATTAATGGTCATTGGGTGACAGTTAGGATAAATTTTGGGTTGTTAAAGGATGTATAAAGGCCATTAATGGAGGTTAGAGATTAGTGAGCGCAAAGTGCTCGATGAAATGCCCGAATGACTTAAATAGAAGTTTTTATTAAGTTTGCCTTAGATAGGAGTTTCGTTTGGTTAGGAATAGGTTATGTAGAATCAATTTTAATGACAGATTGTGAATTGTCTTAGGTGAACCAAGCAAAGGAGGGTGCTTGACATTGCTAAGGACGCCAGGTAAGTAGGTATTAGGTTTCCAAGCCCTTAATTGTAGCGACTCTAATACTGTACCCTAATTTCCCGTACGAAATTATTATTTTTCTTTTATCCTTAGCGTTTATGCGGAAAACAATTTGAAAACAATTTAAAATCAATTGAATAAAACGTTTAAAGCAATTACACAACAATTATTTAACAATACGTACCCAAACACCTACAAAATACAACCTCACCATTTCACTAACACAATTCTATCTATACCACAAATTCTATCCACATCGCAAACATACACTTCACATTTTAACTTAACATCGAACACCCGATACTCATACGTCTTCCAAAATACCACCCCAAAACCGACTAGATACACAACTATAACAAAGTACATTTTCATGAAAATAAACTGCGTGATTTCGTTTGAAAGTTTAACATATCCTCCTGTTTTAAAATCACAAAATAGTTCCAAAACGTTTAAAACATTAATATATAACCTATCAACTATCCAGAACCAAACATCCTAATATGTTATATCTGTACAATTTTTATATCTATCAATTTTCCCCAAAACATTTACCTACGTCCCCATGGGTCAAAATCGCACCAACTGCGCCAGCGTACTCCCACGGGCATCCTTCTTCAACCAGCGTGATCATCTAACAGAGGAACGTCTTCCTCACCTGTTTCCGGTCCACCTACACCATAAGGACGCCTATGAGAATAAATCTCAGTAAATTCTACGTAAATGACAATGCATGAACATGTATATACAATTTTCATAAATTCCTGTGCATTCGATTCATTTATCATATCGTACATTCATTTCATTTATCAGATAGTCGTCACATTTTTCAGTTCATACATTCATTCATTTATCATATAGTCGTCTCATTTTTCAGTTCATACATTCCTTCATTTATCATATCATGCGTTCATTTCATTTATCATGTAGTCATCTCATGTAAGTCATCATAGTCATCTCATATTAGTCGTCTCATTTAAGTCGTCATAGTCATCTCGTATTAGTCGTCATAGTCATCTCATATTAGTCGTCTCATTTCATGTCATCACATTTCCTTTACTTTTATTCATTTCTTTCACTTTACTTTCATTCGTTTCTTTTCGTGAACTCATGCATAAATTCATTTTTCATGACTTTTATAGACAGTGATGCATGACAGTAAAAGCATAACATAAACATACAAAGTGCATACCATCGAACAATACAAGCATAACCTATAAAAGGCCTAACCCTAAACTACCCAACCAAAGCGAATAAACACACATAACTCCAAATATCCTCGACAACGAAACACGACATATGGTGTAGGCCTATCAGCCACAGCAAGTCACGAGAACTTACCTGTCTTCTGTAGCTCGCTGGGGCTACTCGGTTACCTGCCCATCTACGGCTCGACCTACGCCAAATATTCAAACTTCATTAAAATTAAGCCCACCTTCACCAATTTACTTTCAAACTACTATTTATAGCCTAATCCAACTAAAACTAACTAAACGGGCCACTAATTTGGGTTCGGTAAAAACCGACCTAAAACTTCGAACGCGCGTAACTTTTGCGTCGGTTATCAGAATCGAACGATTCTAGCGGCCACGTACTCCTCTAATAACCTATTTTAAACTACCAAAAGGAATTTCAAAACAAACGACTGTAACTAGGTCAAATACAGCAAAACCCGAACTGCCCTAAACCGAGAATTTCACCATTCTTGGTTTTCCATCAATTCTCATCAATTTCTTCACCAATCGACCACATATACACTCAATTAGTAATATCTAACTAAAAATCCCGAGGCATCAAGAAAAACTCGAAATCCCCCAATTCGGGATTCACTGATTTTCGCTCAAATTAAGCTTACCATTGCTCGGCAACCATCGCCGACGTTAAGCTCGGCCATTTGACGCCAAGAACGGCCAAAAGCCGCCAGAAATCAGAGCTCAATCGTGCTCGTCTCTCTCGGCCCTAAACAGAGACAGAACAGGGAAAAAATCGACTTACCGGTCGGTTTGTGCGCGGAAACAGGCCGGAACCGGCTCGCCGTCGTCGTCTGGCCAGAGGACGTCGAAAACCTTGGTGGTTTGCTCCGCCGATCGTCGCCGGCGCTTCCCCCTTCTCCGTTCTTCTCTGTTCTCCCTCTCGGCTCGCGAAAACTGAATGGCTTCAATAGCCATTCAGTTGTTTTAAAAGAAAACATAAAATGTTTTCTTTTAAAACAAAATAATAATAATAAAAATAAATTACATTTACCGTTTTGCCCTCCCGTACTTTCAACCATTCCGAATTCCGTTAAATCTCGTTCTTTAATTATAAATTTTCGTAAATTGACCCTCACACTATACACGGCTTAATTTCTCCATTTAGAATATCCGAACACCAATTAATTAATCAATTATTTTAACCAAATTTATTCACTTTCTTTTAAATCAATTAAATCTAATTTCGCGGGTGTTACATTAAGGCCCTACATCGTATCGATACTAAGATATAAGTGTGATGATGATGTGTAATGGTTGTAGGGTTTTGGTGAGTCGGGTAGCCTAGGATAGAACGTTAGCTATTAGTGATGTATTTTATTTGCTTACGAGCTATGTATGTTTAAGAAATGATTATGAATTGTCTTTGATGAATGTTATATGTATAATTCCCACATGCATCATGTTTTCCTGAAAAGAGCACACAAAATGTTTTATAAGCATGTTTTCATGAAAAGTGAAGTAGAGAATGAAAACGAAGTAATGATCTCACGTGATATGTTATGTGTTCTCACAGGGCAAGTCATGGTTCTCACGGGGCAAGTATGTGGTCTACGGAGTAGACGGTTATGTGAACGTTAAAGAAATGAAATGAAACGAACATATTTTTACAAAAAGTCATGCATTCATGTATATGTTATGTTTAGTGCACTCCTTACTAAGCATTAGGCTTACTGTTTAAATCGTATGATGCAGGTGACGAGATCGAAGGTGGGGAACCTCCTCTTGATGATAAGGCATAGGTGGTCGACAGATGGTGCTCGTGGCGATGGAAAGTGTTTTGGCATGGCTTACTAACCCATGGGTGTGCTCCGAGTGATTTTGGTAAATGTATGTGAATATGATAGATGTAGGATTAGTTGGATAATGATTTTGATTGTATAGTGGATAGCTCGGAGAAATAGATGTTTTGGATAGATTATGAATGGGTTTACCATTATAAAGCCTTTATGGAATTTCCGCTGCAAGTTTTATGTTGGTGACGTATAGTAGGCATTTTTGCACGTAAAATTTGTTTTGTTGTATAAGTATACCTTGAGATGTTTTGGGATAGATTTAGTATGGAAATAGGGTTTTTGTTGGTCAGGATTTTAGGCGTCTTGCTGTCCGATTGTTTGGGTCAAACGATAAAGTTTTTGATTTGGGATTTTAACAGACCGGTGTCGACCGAAGTTGTGAAGGATTACAACCCGAGACGATTCAAGTGTCGACCCCGCCTAGGGGTGTCAAACATTGAATTTGTTAAGCCATACCAGGTGTAGACCCCGGGGCGCAGGTGTCAACCGAAGTTACGAAAGATTGCAACCCGAGACAATTCAAATGTCGACCCCGCCTAGAGGTGTCGACCTTTAAATTTGTTAAGCCATACTAGGTGTCAACCGGTTTCATTAGGTGTCGATCGAAGTTGCGAAGGATTACAACCTGAGACGATCCAAGTGTCGACCCCAGCTAGGGGTGTCAACCCTTGAAGTTGTTATGTTATACCAGGTGTCGACCTATTTTTTTGAAGCACGCGCGGGTGGCGCGCGATGGATGTGATATGCACGCACAGTGCGTGCCACATGGGTGCGCGAGGCACGTACCGTGGGCGCGCGGTGCATGCAACACGGGTGCGCGGGGCGCGTATCGTGGGCGCGCGGTGCGTGGGCGGCATACGCGCAGGGTGCACAAGGGGCGCGTGCGCCGAATGCTTGGGCGCATGCCCTCTTCCATGTCTTGAAGCCCTAAGTCTCAAGTGATGTTTTCCTATCTTAGACGAGTCATTTTTAATATGTTTTAAGTTAGACCCTAAATGTCGATAGAGGAAAATCGATTGTCTAAGTCCATCCTTGAATGAGTTAAAGAGAAAAATAAAAAATTTTATGTGAATAGACGAGGGTTAAGTGCAACGTATGTCACGGCAAGTCCATGGCGGCGTGAGTCCTCCGTTTCTCTTTGTGGGAGGATTTCCATAAGCAAGGTGAGGGGAAGAAAGGGTTTTGCTGGAGGAAATTTTGTGTAGGAAAGAAGGGAAAGAATTAGGGCTTCATGGAAGGGCTTCAAAAAGGGAGAGGGGTTTGTAAGGGTGTTCAACAAATGGGCCCTGAGTTTTTCATCCATGTGGGTCTCCTCCATGTCCATGCTTTGGACCCAACCCCTTCCTAATTGGCCCTCATTTCATCTAATTATCAAAACGTTAAATTCTTTCTTTCTCTTTCTCTATTTTTTTTTTGTTGTTGTTCATGTTGTAGTCCATTAGTCGGGTAACCTAATTTAATCTTTTCTATTCCTAAATAAACGATAGTTTTAGGACATAAATAATGCACATTAACAGAAAATTTATCCGATAAATTTTCCAAGGGTTACATGAACAACCTTTGAAATTACATGAAAATGAAATAAATATTACACAGATAGATTATGTTTCAAAATGAAAAACAATATGAAATCGAATAGGAAGGTGTTCGTTGGCTGGGTATCGAGTGAGCTTCAATCCATTTTTGGAAGGAAAAAGATTATCCGTAACAAGATACACGGCATGCTGGATTCACATTCTTCGAATAATCAGAATCAGAAAAATGTGAATCCAACATGTCGTGTATCTCCTTACGATTAATCTTTTTCCTTCCAAAAATGAATTGAAGCTCACTCGTTCTCCAACCAACGACCACCTTCCTATTCAATTTCATTTTTCTTTTCATTTTCAAATATAATCATTCCGTGTAATATTTATTTCATTTTTATGTAATTTCAAATGTTTTTCAAATTATAATTATTTATTTTTTATTTAAATAATATTTTTTTATTTTAGGTTATTTTAATAAAATTGAAAAAATGGACATATGAGCGAAATTACAACAGTCAATAATTTCTATCTCGACCGCGCATCGTAGATTCCTACACATAATGAAAACTATATTAAAAAAGAATTATAGTGTGTTTATAAGCGAAACGTGTTGCAACCCATAAACGTGTCTTATGAAGCAAAGCCTGAAGTGGATCCCCGGTGAGGACAAGTGCGACTATTATGCCCCTTTTGCCGACATATACCACATGACATATTTGAGTTCTTCTTACTAATTATCGAACTTGAGGGTTCATCGACATCTCGCACTCTTGTCTTCTTCGGCCTAACGAGTTGGCGAGATCTTCTGGGCGGGATGAGCTCCTTCAGATTTGGTATTTGTGGCCATATTTGGTGGCCGCTCACGGATTGAATAAAGTGTGAATATATCTGCAGGTAGTTGTCTGGTGATAATATTGATGCACGTAATTCTTCGATGCTACTCTTAAGAAATGCATGCAGGAAATGGAATGGACACATGGTATTCCAATAAGCTCCCACTAGTACAGTTGCACACATACGTGTTCATGTCGACAATGTATTGTTCGTTGCCGTTGCTGACCTCAAATCGTGCAGCTCCTACAAACACAACACTCCAATTTCGAGCCGCACTTTCTAGTTTCACAAGCTTTTTGCTTATCTAGGGACACAAGAGGTTTGTTGATTGGGCCAACTTCTTAAATTTTTTCACAATGCGAGTCATCAAGCACTTTCTAATCATCTCGAACATGATCAGGATCGGTTTATCCTTGGCTAGCAATAGAACTGCATTGATTGACTCGCACATATTATTCAAGCCCATTTCGCATTTGAGGATCGAAGAGAAGACATGACTGACCCAATATCTACGCTCTTCTTCTCGAAGTTATGCTGGGCATCCGGGTTAAGTTGATGCACTTTCTGATCATCTCGAACATGGTCAGATTCGGTTTGTCCCTGACCGGCAATAGAACTGCATTGAATGACTCGCACAAATTATTCAATCTCATTTTGCACTTGGAGATCGAAGAGAAGGCATGACTGACCCATTATCTAGGCTCTTCTTCTCGAAGCTATGCGTGGGCATCCGGGTTAAGTTGATGCAGTTTCCTCATTTCTATCTCGAAATGATAAATTGTGTTTGCCCTGCCTGCATTCAGCATTGCATCTTTGTACGCTCTGCCCCGAAATAAGTTTTTTAAATTGGCGTACATATGCCGGAGGTAGTAGCGGTGTTCGGCATGTTCTAATTCATCCGCCACAGCCTTCAGTAAACCTTAATATTTGAAAGAAAAATAGAGTCAACATAAAACAATATAACGTGGAAAGTACTTATCAGATAATTTCCAAGAAAGACTGTACTAAACAATCTTCTAGACAGAATTACATTTCTAAGTAAGTTCCTAGGAAAGGCTGGAGGATTCACAAATGGTTCCACTTAAAATCCAGTCTCCAAGACAAAACTTCCTTACACAGTACAATTACACCACTGAATAAGCGGTACGAGAAATGCATTATACCTTTTGTCGATCCAAAATATTTGTCCATTCGTTGCTCGATCCAGTGTTTATGTTTCGCTTCAAATGTTGCAAAAATCCATGTGTCTGTGCACTCTTTTTCGACATTGGCAACAGCAACAAGATATATTCCATCGTTGCCATCAATACTGACGGTTGTGAGTAATTGGCTGGTACACGAGACTTTCAGATGACAACCATCCAAACAGATAATAGGGCGACCGTATTGCAGCAAACCTGCCTTGTAAGCAGCCATGCACATATACATTCTTTGGCATACCAATGAATCAGACCTCATCTCGTAAGTATGTATTTGAAATGTGCTACCTGGATTTGATCTACATATTTCTGCTGCGTACGACCAGACTAACTTGTACTGTTCGTCGCCCTTGCCTTCGTTAAGTGTTCAAGCTACGCTTCTTGCTCTTTTGACAAGACTGAGTGTAATGTTTACAGTGAAATTCTTCCTCACTGTCTCGATAATGGAAGAGATTTACCACGTAGATTGACTTTTGAACCTATCAAGTTAATGATTTGCCACCCATTTTACTCTAGCGTGTCGATTTTAAATTTTCCTCGAATAACTGTGAGAATCAATCAAACTCTTTATTGAAACGTATGCTCGTCCTGTATCTTAGAAGCATGCAGTTGCCGATTTTCACTTTTGGTGAATTTGATCCCATATCCATTTTTTAAAAAATATCTGACTATATCCGCTTTAATTTCTTTTAAATAACTATATTTTTTCCAAAAAAAAACTTATTGAAACTTCTTTTCTTACCGGCATGCTTTCTACCTCATCATCCCCCGAACCGACCGGTATTCAAAGTCATTGTGTAGAGTTCTGGAGATCAAATGCATCTCTATTTCTTCATTTCCATCCAAGTGATCAAATGCTCGAAGATCACCATATGCAGGCGTGTCGTACCAATACCAATTCATATCGGTATCACAAGTTATTGTCTCGTCTAAATCAACTGATCGACTTGAACAAGAATTCATCGTCGTCTCTAATACAGAGAATATTTGCCAAAGTAAGAAAATATTTGCGAGGTTTTAGAGTTTTAGGAAGGTATGAAGTGAGAGTGGAGGGTTGATCTCCTTAAATAACTAAGGAGATCGACCCCCGTTCTCCTGACTCCCCTCTTGGCAGCGCCTTTCAACCATCAAAGCAAGTTGTACCACTGCATCCATGGTATCCAATGCTTGTACTTCTACAATGTCGCCAATCTCTCTATGCAAGTCCCTTATGAATCTTGCAATGACTTGCTCTTCTGGTTCTCCAATTCCACTCCTAATTTTGAGTGTCTCAAAATTCGATTAAGTATTCTTCAACCGATAATGCTCCTTGCTTTAAATTTTTCATTTAAAAGAATAATTCTTACTTGTAATGGCTTGGTACGAATCTTTTCCTCATCAACGATTTTCTAACCCTCCATGTTAAAATATGTAACGACCCTTAAACTATTCCTCGAAGTTCCCGATAAATTTAAAAATTTCTTTTTATACTAGGTAAATCTCATAACATTGAGTGGAAATTAAATCATTGAAATCGTTTGGGAAATCATTGGAAGGCTTTTTAAATAAAATATTCTAAAACCTCAATTCAATTTAAGACAAACAATTAAATGACAATTAAACCATCAGTCATTTGAGACAAAAGAGCACCGAAGCAGGGGAGGGGCAGAAGGGGCAATTCAGCCCAAAAACCACAGGCGACCGAACGCCTGAAGATGTGCGATCGGGCACCCCTCACACAGCCGCCCGAACGCTCATCTTCAAGAGTTCGGTCGGTTCACGTTCTGTTTCCAGAACGTGAAATCCGACCCTCAAACCGATCATACGCCATTCTACCCACGTACGATCGCCAAACTCTCTGGAAAACCCGAGAGTTCTACGACCAATAACCTTTCCTTCCGCGAACAGTCGCTTCCCTCCTTTTCTTTCCTTCATTCTTCTTCCCTTTCACGCCCTGCACACCATTTACACACACAACACAACACATTCATCTCTTTTCTCATTCCTTCATCACACACTTTTACATACCTTTAACAAAAACTCCTCAACTTAACCTTTCTCTTTTCTTCACTCAATCTTAAATCGAGAATTCCCCCAATATCCAACCGAAACATAATTAAAACGCAACCAAACTTCGTACCAATAAACTGCGTGGTTCCATTTAAAAGTTTAACAATTCCTCCTGTTTGAAAATATCAAAACACTTTCAATAAAAGGTTTTCAAAACAATTATAAATCAGTTTCCAAAACGCTTAAAACATTAAACCTATCCACTATCAGATCCAAACATCCTAAAATATTTAACTATACAAATTTCCTATATTCTATCTATCAATTCCCAAAACGTTTACCTACGTCTCCACGGGTCAAAATCACGCTCCGACTGCCAGCGCACTCCCACGGGCCACCCTCTTTCAACATGCTTATACTTCAGGCGGAGGGACGTCTTCCTCACCTGTCTCAAAATCACCTACACCATAGAATTAAACACGTGAGCTAGAGGCTCAGTAAATCTAAGTGAATGCACGTGAATGCTATGCTATGCATGTACAGTTCAAAATCATGCATCCTACCTTTTCGCTATACATTTCATATACGTCATCGGGGCTTCTCTCTCATTAGATAGGAGCGGCACATCCGGCGATTGGATAGCCCCTCGTATCTAACCGAGGGGAAGACATGCTTCATCCGACAGCCATGTCTGAACCACCGCCACCGACGTGACCATCATTACGTTCATTACCTTTTCGTTATCGTTTTCCTTTTCATGAAAATATGCATAGAAACTCATTTTCATGCCGTTCGAAAACTATGATGCGTGAACAAATATCATGCTATGAACGAGATAAAACGAGTAGAAACATATAATAATAAACTAACAATCAACGACCTAACAAAACATAATTCTAGCTACCCGTTCTAAACTACCCAAACACAACATATCTCCAATTTCCTCAATCGACTCAATTCATACGATGTAGGCCAAGACGGCCAAATAAGTCACAGAGACTTACCTTGCGTCGTTGCACACCGAGCTCCGTCCACGAGCGTTTGTTCACCTATACATTTCACAATATACGACATTAAATCGAGTTTAAATCTTCAAACTCCAAAAATTACTAACTCCTAACTAAAGAAAATTCCCCAAGACTCTAAAGCACCTCATTGAGGTTTCATCGACCAATTCGCGCTCGTGACTTTCCTAACCCCCACCAATGGGGTTTTTAATTTCTCCAACCACCAAAACCTCAATAACTTTCATTTAATTCCAACAACTTCAACCAATAACCATAAATACGCCCCCTCAGAGCCATAAATACGGTAATCCATCGATCTTTAAACTCTATTTCGCGTTTCGAACTAAAACCCTAAGAACCCTAATCGTTTTAAACCCTATAAACCGAAATCTATCGTTCCAAAAGCTTAGAGTCTTACCTAAAGAGCAAAGACGACGAAGAAACGTGAAGGCTCAAGTCGCCGGAGGAGGAGAATCGTCGACGGAGAAGAGGGTTGCAAGAGGGAGAAGAAAATCGTGCGAGGAGAGGGAGAGAAATTGATCTTTCGTTGAAGTGTTGGAGAAGAAACAACCCTTTTATTTATTTATAACTTTTGGCTTGACAAATGACCAAATTGCCCTTCCATTTGATTTCTATTTGTTTTCGTTAGTTATTTCGTTATTCAACCAACGATTCGTTTTCTCTAGATTTTTATATTTCATCCAAAATTCCAATTTATTATTACGGCTCCGCTAAAACTTTCTGTTCGGAAAATAGGTTTAATCTGATATAATTACAAAAGTGCCGTTTATATTGAAATAAATTAAATCCCGTAAAGCCGGGTGTTACATTCCACCCACCTTATTTAAATTTTGTCCTCAAAATTTGATTACACAAATAGTTCAGGATATTTCAACATCATATCCTGCTGTCTTTCCCAAGTAGCCTCCTCTACATCATGGTTCCTCCACAAAACTTTTACCAGAGGAATCTCCTTATTTCGCAACACCTTGATAGAAGACTCCAGGATTCGTACTGGCCTTTCCTCGTAGGTCAGCGTTGGTTGTACTTCGATCTACCTTGTTTCAACGACGTGTGATGGATCACGGACACATTTTCTAAGCATGGACACGTGGAACACATCGTGAATACCCATCGATGCTGGAAGCTGCAATCTGTATGCCATAGTTCCGACCCTCTTCAGAAGAGGAAAGGGCCCTACAAAACGAGGGTTCAACTTGCCTCGTCTTCCAAATCGCATGACGCCTTTAAACAGAGAAATCTTCAAATACACTTCGTCACCTTCCTTGAACTGTAACTCTCTCCGTCTGGTGTAAGCATAACTCTTTTGCCGGCTTTGTGCAATCTCTATGCGTTGTCTGATAACAGTGATTTTCTCCGCTGTTTGCTGTAAAATGTCTGGGCCAACAATGCTAGCCTCGTCTACCTCATCCCAACATAGTGAAGACCTACATTTTCGACCATATAACGCCTCATACGGAGCCATGCCAATAGTTAACTGGAAGTTGTTGTTATACGAAAACTCAATCAATGGCAAATATCGGCTCCACGAGCCCTGAAACTCTAGCACGCAAGCTCTAAGCATATCCTCAAGAATCTGATTTGTTCTTTCTGTCTGTCCGTCAGTCTGAGGATGAAACGCCGTGCTAAAACTTAATTGATTTCCCATTGCCTTATGTAAGCTTTTTCAGAACTTCGAAGTAAACCTGGCATCTCTATCGGAAACAATGGAGATGGGCACTCCGTGTAGTCTAATGATCTCCTGTACGTACAGCTTAGCTAGCTGATCCATATAATAGGTCATTTTCACTGGCAAGAAGTGGGCCGTCTTTGTTAAACGGTCCACTATCACCCAAATACAATTGTTCCCCTTTGTTGTTCTCAGGAGTCCAACTATAAAATCTGTGGATATTTGCTCTCATTTCCACTCCGGAATAGGCAGTGGTTGTAAGGTTCCGGCCGGCCTTTGATGCTCTGCCTTAACCTGTTGACAAATCAGGCAGGTTTCCACGTACCTGGCAACTTCTCTTTTCATGTTAGGCCACCAAAATGTTGTCTCAAGTCTCTATACATTTTGGTGCTCCCCGGATGCACCGAATACGCCGAGGAATGTGCCTCAGTTAAGATTTCTCTTTTCAGCTCATCATCGCTAGGCACGTACCACCTGTGCCTAAATTTCAATACTCCGTCATCTGTCAGGTTGAAGTCAGACGAACCTTCAGATGTCACGCTCATTCGCTGCCTTTCACACTCCAAATCATTTTGCTGAGCTTCCCGTATTCTGTCCAAAATCGTCGGTCTAAGAGAAATGTTAGTAAGCATGCTGGACAATTCTGCCACAATCTCTACGTCGAACTTCTCAATCTCAGACCTCAACATTACAGACATTGATGCAAGCGAAGGTTGACTCGCAGTAGGCATTCGGCTCAGGGCATCAGCGACTTTGTTTGCCTTGCCTGGGTGGTATTTAATTTCAAAATCATAATCCTTAACGAACTCTAACCACCTTCTCTGCTGCATGTTCAACTCTTTCTGCGTAAATAGATACTTTAAGCTCCTGTGATCTGAAAACACCTCACACTGCTGCCCATACAGATAGTGTCTCCAAATTTTTAAAGCAAAGACCACCGCTGCAAGCTTAAGGTCGTGTGTCGGATAGTTTTGCTCATATGGCTTCAACTGTCTAGAAGCATAAGCAATGACTCTGCCTTCCTGCATCAATACACATCCCAGTCCGATTCTCGAGGCATCACAATAAATACTGAACTTTTCGCCCTCGACTGGTAGTGTCAGGACTGGAGCCGTAGTCAATCTCTGTTTCAACTCCACAAAGCTCTTCTCACAAGCAGGAGACCATGCAAACTTTTCATTCTTTCTCGTCAGTCGGGATAGGGGGACTACTATCTTTGAAAATCCCTCAATGAATTTCCTGTAATATCCAGCCAAACCGAGGAATCCACGTACTTCTCGCACATTTTTAGGTTGTGGCCAATCCCTGACAACCTCGATCTTTGTCGGATCCACCGAAATTCCCTCCTAAGATATGATATGACCGAGAAAACTTACCCTGTCCAACCAAAATTCGCACTTAGAAAATTTCGGATATAGTTGGTGCTGGCATAAAATCCTAAGAACAATCCGTAAATGTTCCTCATGCTCCTCCTTTGACTTGGAATAGACCAAGATGTCATCTATAAAAACAACGACGAACTTTTCCAGGTATTCTTTGAAGACGCGGTTCATCATATCCATAAACACTGCAGGAGCATTCGTAAGTCCAAAAGACATCACAAGAAATTCGTAAGGTTCATACCTCGTTCGAAATGCCGTCTTTTCAATATCTTTTTTTCAGACCTTCAACTGATAATAACCAGAGCGTAGGTCAATCCTTTACAACACTCAGGCACCCTGCAGTTGGTCAAATAGATCGTCAATTCGGGGCAGTGGATACTTATTCTTCACGGTCAATTTATTTAGCTCTCGATAATCAACGCACATCCTGAGAGTTCCGTCCTTTTTCTTCACAAACAGGACTGGCGCACCCCAAGGAGAAAAGTTGGGTCGAATAAACCCTTTGTCTAATATTTCCTCCAATTGTGACTTTAGCTCTTTCAATTCAGCAGGGGCCAATCTGTACGCATTCTTGGATACAGGTGCTGAACTCGGATAAACATCAATTACAAACTCAATCTCCCGATCTGGCAGTAACCCTGGAAGATCGTCGAGAAAAATCTCCGAGAATTCCCTAACAATTGGAAGGTCATCCGGTTTCAATCCATTAAGTAGCTGAGTATCAATCACTGCGGCCACAAAAATCGAACATCCATCTTTAAATTGTTCTCTGGCTAACATCGAATAAGTAGTAGGCAGCCCACTTAACCTTTTCATCGCTTGAAAAGTGAACTCAACTTTGTTCGGGGGGCGGAAAGTCACCATCCCAGACCCGCAGTCAATCGTGGCACAATGGCGCGCAAGCCAATCCATCCCTAAAATAAGATCATACACCTCTATACCCACAACTATTAACCGGGCATAGAGGGTGTTGTTTCCCATAGAGACGACGTTGCCCTGGAAAACCTGATCAGACTGCATAAGAGCTCCCGAAGGCAGCATCACTCTATACTCACACTCAGCCAACTCAGATACTAGTCCAAATCTAATCATGCAAGCAGTTGAAATGAAGGAGTGCGTAGCTCCTGTATCTATCAGAGAAAATACTGGTACACCCATGACTAGAATAGTACTTGCTATGACAGATGGCTGTGCCTCGTCGTCGACATCACCAGGCTCAATAAATGCGAAGATCCTCGGCATAACTCGTCACTGATCTCTGCCCTGTTGATTTCTGCCTGGCTGATTTCGGTCCAATAATGGACAGTTCATAACATAATGGCCAACCTCTCTGCACCTGAAACAGCTATTGGTGCCAAACCGACACTCGCCAAAATGTTCTTTCTGGCACTTAGGGCAAATAGGCTTCTGAGCAGCCCCTTGAACTTGCTTCCCTTTGCCCTGATCGTTTCCTCCTTCATGAAGCCTTTTGACACCTTGCTGCTTTTGCTGTCCTATGGGTTGCCAACCCTGATTCCGTACCTGAGGCTAGATCTCCCGAAAGAAGCCCTTAGCAGGCTCTCTCGGCTTAACGCAGGTCAACTCCGCAGCTTCGAACTCCAGAGCTCTCGCTGTAATTTCCTCATAGGGCACATCTAGAATACTGGATACTATAAGGTTCTTCCGAATCTCCCTGTTCAGTCCATCCATGAATTGTTGCACTTTGTCCTCATTATCACTGACTAGGCGCGGTGCAAACTTGGATAAAGCTTCAAACTTTCTGATATACTCTGCAACCGTACTAGTCTGTTTCAATTGCATAAACTCAGCTCTCTTTGCCGCCCTCACTGTACGGCTGAAATACTTATCAAAGAACACGGTCTTAAACCATTCCCACCTCATCATCGCCACGTCCGTTGTAGCCTTAACAGAATCCCACCACGACCGGGCATCCAATGCCAGGTGGAATGCGACGCACGCGACTGTCTCGGCATTGTCCACTTTGGCATACGCCACTATATCCTCCATTGTTCGAACCCACTCCTCGGCAATAGAGGGGTCCGTAGATTGCCCATTGAATATCGGAGGTCTTAGCTTTTGAAATCTCTCTATGCTTTGACCATTAGGGACGACTATATCTTGGGCCCTCCGATTCTCACGAACTAGGTCCGCGATTTGTTGTGCTTGTCGATCCATGTGTTGGGACTGACGATCGAGTAAGTCTGTCAGCCTATCTAAGGCATCGTCTCTGACGTCTCTACCTCGAACAATTTTCTATAAACTCCTATAAAAGTTAAACAAGTAGTCCTAAGAAATCGAATTAAAATAAAGCAATTCAACGTACTTACAGCTGATGAAGGATGTCCGCGTAGTGGCTGAGCAGTCGTGCAGTCTACAGAACCGTTTTTAAAATCCAAGGACTCTGATACCATAACTATAACGACCCTTAAACTATTCCTCGAAATTCTCGATAAATTTAAAAATTTCTTTTTATACTAGGTAAATCTCATAACATTGAGCGGAATTTAAATCATTGAAATCGTTTGGGAAATCATTGGAAGGCTTTTTAAATAAAACATTCTAAAACCTCAATTCAATTTAAGACAAACAATTAAATGACAATTAAACCATCAGCCATTTGAGACAAAAGAGCACCGAAGCAGGGGAGGGACAGAAGGGGCAATTCAGCCCAAAAACCACAGGCGACCGAACGCCTGAAGATGTACGATCGGGCGCCCCTCACACAGCCGCCCGAACGCTCATCTTCAAGCGTTCGGTCGGTTCACGTTCTGTTTCCAGAACGTGAAATCCGACCCTCAAACCGATCGTACGCCATTCCACCTGCGTACGATCGCCAAACTCTCTGGAAAACTCGAGAGTTCTGCGACCAATCACCTTTCCTTCCGCGACCAGTCGCTTCCCTCCTTTTCTTTCCTTCATTCTTCTTCCCTTTCACGCCCTGCATACCATTTACACACACAACACAACACATTCATCTCTTTTCTCATTCCTTCATCACACACTTTTACATACCTTTAACAAAAACTCCTCAACTTAACCTTACTCTTTTCTTCACTCAATCTTAAATCGAGAATTCCCCCAATATCCAACCCAAACATAATTAAAACGTAACCAAACTTCGTACCAATAAACTGCGTGGTTCCATTTAAAAGTTTAACAATTCCTCCTGTTTGAAAATATCAAAACACTTTCAATAAAAGGTTTTCAAAACAATTATAAATCATTTTCCAAAACGCTTAAAACATTAAACCTATCCACTATCAGATCCAAACATCCTAAAATATTTAACAATACAAATTTCCTATATTCTATCTATCAATTCCCAAAACGTTTACCTACGTCCCCACGGGTCAAAATCACGCTCTGACTGCCAGCGCACTCCCACGGGCCACCCTCCTTCAACATGCTCATACTTCAGGCGGAGGGACGTCTTCCTCACCTGTCTCAAAATCACCTACACCATAGAATTAAACACGTGAGCTAGAGGCTCCGTAAATCTAAGTGAATGCACGTGAATGCTATGCTATGCATGTTCAGTTCAAAATCATGCATCTTACCTTTTCGCTATACATTTCATATACGTCACCAGGGCTTCTCTCTCATTAGATAGGAGCAGCACATCCGGCGATTGGATAGCCCCTCGTATCTAACCGGGGGGAAGACATGCTTCATCCGACAGCCATGTCTGAACCACCGCCACCGACGTGACCATCATTACGTTTGTTACCTTTTCGTTATCATTTTCCTTTTCATGAAAATATGCATAGAAACTCATTTTCATGCCGTTCGAAAACTATGATGCGTGAACAAATATCATGCTATGAACGTGATAAAACGAGTAGAAACATATAATAATAAACTAACAATCAACGACCTAACAAAACATAATTCTAGCTATCCTTTCTAAACTACCCAAACATAACATATCTCCAATTTCCTCGATCGACTCAATTCATACGGTGTAGGCCAAGACGGCAAAACAAGTCACAGAGACTTACCTCGCGTCGTTGCACACCGAGCTCCGTCCACGAGCGTTTGTTCACCTATACATTTCACAATATACGACATTAAATCGAGTTTAAATCTTCAAACTCCAAAAATTACTAACTCCTAACTAAAGAAAATTCCCTAAAACTCTAAAGCACCTCATTGAGGCATTTCATCGAGCAATTCGCGCTCGTGACTTTCCTAACCCCCACCAATGGGGTTTTTAATTTCTCCAACCACTAAAACCTCAATAACTTTCATTTAATTCCAACAACTTCAACCAATAACCATAAATACGCCCCCTTAGAGCCATAAATACGGTAATCCATCGATCTTTAAACTCTATTTCGCGTTTCGAACTAAAACCCTAACGAACCCTAATCGTTTTAAACCCTAGAAACTGAAATCTATCGTTCCAAAAGCTTAGAGTCTTACCTGAAGAGCGAAGAGGACGAAGAAACGTGAAGGCTCAAGTCGCCGGAGGAGGAGAATCGTCGACGGAGAAGAGGGTCGCGAGAGGGAGAAGAAAATCGTGCGAGGAGAGGGAGAGAAATCGATCTTTCGTTGAAGTGTTGGAGAAGAAACAACCCTTTTATTTATTTATAACTTTTGGCTTGACAAATGACCAAATTGCCCTTCCATTTGATTTCTATTTGTTTTCGTTAGTTATTTCGTTATTCAACCAACGATTTGTTTTCTCCAGATTTTCATATTTCATCCAAAATTCCAATTTATTATTACGGCTCCGCTAAAACTTTCCGTTCGAAAAACAGGTTTAATCTGATATAATTACAAAAGTGCCATTTATATTGGAATAAATTAAATCCCGTAAAGCCGGGTGTTACAAAATTGGATCTTCCTCCACAAACCTTCTTTAGACTTTTAAGTTGTCCTACCACAAACTAGTATATCCGATCAATTCTCGAGATACTAGTTGAAGCTTCACCTTTTCGGAATAATTGTAATAGTCAAAGACTTTCTCCACTTTGTCCTTCCAATCTAAAAAGACATCTTCAATACACGCACCATTAAAAGGAGGAATAGACAACTTCACATGTCTTAAATCCTCATTAGGGTCGTGTCTAGCATGAGGGTTGGCAAAGTCCTCACTAGGGTCACACCTACCTTGAGCAAAAACAAATTCTCCTTCGTCGGAACTTAACTATTCTACGAATTCATGATTTTGGTTTCGTCTCTTTGGTTGTTCGATTCTTCTTCTTGGCAAGGAACTTTGTGGGGACTTCATTAGCTCATTTCTTATATCCATTAAACATTGATTCGTGCTTGTCATTCTAAGATTTATGTCATCAATATGCCCTTGGTAGCTAGGCTCACCAACACTCGAATTCAATGTCTCGGGTGATTGATTATGAGTGTCCCGATTTTGGTTAAGTGAAACATCACTTCTTGTTATCATAATATCCCAACAAAATTCATTAAATCACAACACAAACAACGAGGAAGAAACATGACTCTGATACCAAATGATATGCTTCAAACTTGGAGAACAAATAGAAGCACAATAGCAACACAAATTCTGCTCGGTAAAATAACAGCTTTGGTCCAAAAATACCCTAACTTCCAGAAAGTATAACTTCTTCAACTTAAATCCAAATTAGCTGTAAATTTAACACGAAGTTACTGGATGGATGAATGAAACACCCTCAAACTTTGAAGGGTTAACTCGTTGTGAATCGAAAAATATGGTCGCAACAAGATGCAGCACTGCTTGGTTTGATTTTGCTACTAGACCCGAGAATAGTCTATTTTTCAGGTAGTATAACTTTTGTTAGACAAATCCAAATGACTTGGAATTTCAAAGAACGCTTACTTGGGGTGTGAAGGGGATACCTTGAAAATTTCAAGGGTTGATTCGCAGGTGCACATTTTCGGCCTTGTCTCTCTTTAATCAATAGAGTTCTCCAACAAACCTTGAATGAGAGTTTTAGTGCTTCATTACTCTGGATTTCCCACACCTCAAAGAGTGGGAGAAGGCAGCAATATGAAGAACACACTTTGGCTCACAACAAAGTGCAACTCGGTCGTACACAAACTCTCAACTTCTCTTCAGAATGACTCAGTGAAAATGGAGGAATCGAAAACAAGCACCTAGGTTCAACTATTCATTGATCCAAACACAAAGATTAAAAGATAACTAAACTAAAAATCAATTACACTTGTTGTCGTTAGGGAAGGCAAATTCCCCCTTCGAAGATGCATTGCTAAGAACAATGCTCCCATATAAAGAGAGGAAAGGTCTTTCCATATCTTGAGTACTTGGTTCTCACTCCATTTGTTCCAAGGATACTCCACCTACAAAAAGAGAAAACTCATTAGATAAAATCTCGATCAAGATTTTGACAACAAAGTTTTGACACAAGACCGAGTAATAGCTCCCCTTGACATATCAATAGTATTATGAGGTATAAATTATAATTGATAAAAATGTTATTTATTAATTGTAAGAAGTGTACACTTTCACTAGTGTTTTTTATTCACCTTGTTTTAGAGGAGAGTTGAAGGATGCAACTTCTTTGCATTGTATGATGTACAAATGAGTGTGCAAGAAAAGAAAATTGTTAATCATCTATGTAACTACCCAAAGTTCAATTTCTAAAATTTCAACCCACCCCAAAATTTTTTCTAAATTTAATCCTCGAATCAAATTTGATTAAGTTTTTGTAAACTTAAGTTTTTAATTACTCAAGTCCTCAAACAATAATATATAATAAAGTATGAGAAAACTTTTAATATTTTAATAAAATTTATTATGATTAACTGAAACATTAAGATCAATAAATACTTATTTATTCATAATGTACAAAAATAATTTAATTATATTTACAATAATTCAAACTATTTATTATGACTAGGCAACGACACACGTGAGCGTCTTTGATGATATATAGTTGATGAATTATTTTGCATAAGATATTTAGATATATATAAAGTAAACATTGAAAAATAATGATAAAATATCTATAAGTTAGAAAAGATAATAAGACAGTAGTAATATATCATTTATATATTATTATACGATTAGTGTATGTACACTTATATTGTATTTATTGAAATAGTATGCATATTTTTTGACGGATCTTAAAGAACGAAAATGCACTCGTTGCGAGATGAGTTATATTATGTACCATTGCTGTAGTGGTTGTCCAAGATGTACGATTTCTTTTTCCATTGTGAGGTGCGACATAGAACACAATTATTACAATTTCAAGTTAGGAATAATAACAACATTAACAATAATAATGGTAATAGGGCCATAAAAAGACAGCGAATATAATCCAATTACATTACTAAAATCACAGCAAAGCAGACATAGAAAATGACCCAATATTAGTAACGACTTACTCACTGTAAGACGGATGGCCACAGCAAAGAAGGAAACCTTCAAAATATAAATGAGTTAATATCAAGTGCAAAACAGACATAACTAAAAAAGACAATCAAGGGTGTAGGAAGACGCATCCAAAATATAAATAAAAAAAGAAGAAGCAGAGAATGAAAATCACAAGCAACAACGCCAACTTACAGGGAGAAAAGACCACGGAGATTAGTGAAGAATTAAGAAGAGCAGTTAGAGCAACTCCAATGGGAGCAACTTGGAGTTGCTTAAATAAATTAACTATACATATATTATTATTATTTAATCAATGTTATTATCTCTCTTTCACATCATTTCTTAAGCTACTTTTCATAAAATCCTCTTCAATGGGAACAACCTATATTGTCTCACATCTACATTATTTTATTTATTTTTCAGATTATATTTAATAAATAGAATAAATACTACATAGAATTGAAATTAGACAACTAAATAAAAATTAATTCTACATAATTAAAATACTTATAAAAAACCACACAAACATGTTCTATATAATTAAAATACAAAGTTAAAAATCTCAAAAACACATAATACATTAAAATTTCAAGATATTAGTCATAATATAATCACACAATTTTTCATGATTTTTTTTTTTATTGATTAGTCATATACGACGTATCCATAACGAGATAGTCCACGTACTTTGTTATCATTTGGTCTTCTGCCTTTTTAACTTCTGTAACGACCCTAATACTGTACCCGTATTTTCCGTACTATTTTTTTTTATCCTAATAATTTTAACTAAACTCTAGGCAGAATCTAAACCGAAATCGAAACCAGAATCGAAATCGGAATTGAAATTGAACCTTGAAATCATTTAAAACAAAACGTTTAATAAATAATTAAAACTTAAAACATTAATTAAAACTTTAAAAAAATCAAATTGAAAAGAGGGAGGGCAGAATCGAAATTCTGCCCTCGAAAAGCAGCAGCGACCGGGCGCTGCCATTTGCAGCGCACGGTCGCCGTGTGCGCTGCACAATGCAGCGCGCGATCGCTGCATTGTGCAGCGATCAGGCGCTGCATCGCTGCACATTGCAGCGATCGGGAGCTGCGTTGTGCAGCGCCCAGTCGCTGCGTTATGCAGCGAATGGTGCAACGATTCACTCCCTCTGCCCTCTGTATTTTGCCTACTCTTTTCTTACCACAGCAGAGAGCAAAACACTTCAACTTTCAGCTCTCTGGAATCCGATTCCAGAGAGAAAATTCCTCTTTCTCCCTCACATTCTAGCACCCTAAACATTTCAATATTCTTTCGATTTCATTCCCGATCATTGCTAAACATACCACTCAGGCAATACGTGATAAAACTTCCTAAAAACAATTGGCGTGGATAGCTCAAAAACTCGAGCATATCCGCACCAATCCTGAAACATTCAAATACAGTTTACAAAATCATTTAAAACAAAACGTTTAATAAATAATTAAAACTTTAAAAAAAAAAAAAAAAAAAAAAAAAAAAAAAAAAAAAAAAAAAAAAAAAAAAAAAAAAAAAAAAAAAAAAAAAAAAAAAAAAAAAAAAAAAAAAAAAAAAAAAAAAAAAAAAAAAAAAAAAAAAAAAAAAAAAAAAAAAAAAAAAAAAAAAAAAAAAAAAAAAAAAAAAAAAAAAAAAAAAAAAAAAAAAAAAAAAAAAAAAAAAAAAAAAAAAAAAAAAAAAAAAAAAAAAAAAAAAAAAAAAAAAAAAAAAAAAAAAAAAAAAAAAAAAAAAAAAAAAAAAAAAAAAAAAAAAAAAAAAAAAAAAAAAAAAAAAAAAAAAAAAAAAAAAAAAAAAAAAAAAAAAAAAAAAAAAAAAAAAAAAAAAAAAAAAAAAAAAAAAAAAAAAAAAAAAAAAAAAAAAAAAAAAAAAAAAAAAAAAAAAAAAAAAAAAAAAAAAAAAAAAAAAAAAAAAAAAAAAAAAAAAAAAAAAAAAAAAAAAAAAAAAAAAAAAAAAAAAAAAAAAAAAAAAAAAAAAAAAAAAAAAAAAAAAAAAAAAAAAAAAAAAAAAAAAAAAAAAAAAAAAAAAAAAAAAAAAAAAAAAAAAAAAAAAAAAAAAAAAAAAAAAAAAAAAAAAAAAAAAAAAAAAAAAAAAAAAAAAAAAAAAAAAAAAAAAAAAAAAAAAAAAAAAAAAAAAAAAAAAAAAAAAAAAAAAAAAAAAAAAAAAAAAAAAAAAAAAAAAAAAAAAAAAAAAAAAAAAAAAAAAAAAAAAAAAAAAAAAAAAAAAAAAAAAAAAAAAAAAAAAAAAAAAAAAAAAAAAAAAAAAAAAAAAAAAAAAAAAAAAAAAAAAAAAAAAAAAAAAAAAAAAAAAAAAAAAAAAAAAAAAAAAAAAAAAAAAAAAAAAAAAAAAAAAAAAAAAAAAAAAAAAAAAAAAAAAAAAAAAAAAAAAAAAAAAAAAAAAAAAAAAAAAAAAAAAAAAAAAAAAAAAAAAAAAAAAAAAAAAAAAAAAAAAAAAAAAAAAAAAAAAAAAAAAAAAAAAAAAAAAAAAAAAAAAAAAAAAAAAAAAAAAAAAAAAAAAAAAAAAAAAAAAAAAAAAAAAAAAAAAAAAAAAAAAAAAAAAAAAAAAAAAAAAAAAAAAAAAAAAAAAAAAAAAAAAAAAAAAAAAAAAAAAAAAAAAAAAAAAAAAAAAAAAAAAAAAAAAAAAAAAAAAAAAAAAAAAAAAAAAAAAAAAAAAAAAAAAAAAAAAAAAAAAAAAAAAAAAAAAAAAAAAAAAAAAAAAAAAAAAAAAAAAAAAAAAAAAAAAAAAAAAAAAAAAAAAAAAAAAAAAAAAAAAAAAAAAAAAAAAAAAAAAAAAAAAAAAAAAAAAAAAAAAAAAACTTTCGGCACAGTTATATCAATACGCCTTTCGGCCAATGCTATGCTCAATACGCCTTTCGGCACAGTTATATCAATACGCCTTTCGGCCAATACAATACGCCTTTCGGCACAGTTATATCAATACGCCTTTCGGCACAGTTATATCAATACGCCTTTCGGCCAATACAATACGCCTTTCGGCACAGTTATATCAATACGCCTTTCGGCCAATACAATACGCCTTTCGGCCAATGCTATGCTCAATACGCCTTTCGGCCAATACAATACGCCTTTCGGCCAATGCTATGCTCAATACGCCTTTCGGCCAATGCTATGCTCAATACGCCTTTCGGCCAATGCTATGCTCAATACGCCTTTCGGCCAATACAATACGCCTTTCGGCACAGTTATATCAATACGCCTTTCGGCCAATACAATACGCCTTTCGGCACAGTTATATCAATACGCCTTTCGGCCAATGCTATGCTCAATACGCCTTTCGGCCAATGCTATGCTCAATACGCCTTTCGGCACAGTTATATCAATACGCCTTTCGGCCAATACAATACGCCTTTCGGCCAATACAATACGCCTTTCGGCACAGTTATATCAATACGCCTTTCGGCCAATGCTATGCTCAATACGCCTTTCGGCACAGTTATATCAATACGCCTTTCGGCCAATACAATACGCCTTTCGGCCAATGCTATGCTCAATACGCCTTTCGGCCAATACAATACGCCTTTCGGCCAATACAATACGCCTTTCGGCCAATACAATACGCCTTTCGGCCAATACAATACGCCTTTCGGCCAATGCTATGCTCAATACGCCTTTCGGCCAATGCTATGCTCAATACGCCTTTCGGCACAGTTATATCAATACGCCTTTCGGCCAATGCTATGCTCAATACGCCTTTCGGCCAATGCTATGCTCAATACGCCTTTCGGCCAATGCTATGCTCAATACGCCTTTCGGCCAATACAATACGCCTTTCGGCCAATACAATACGCCTTTCGGCACAGTTATATCAATACGCCTTTCGGCCAATACAATACGCCTTTCGGCCAATGCTATGCTCAATACGCCTTTCGGCCAATACAATACGCCTTTCGGCCAATGCTATGCTCAATACGCCTTTCGGCACAGTTATATCAATACGCCTTTCGGCCAATACAATACGCCTTTCGGCCAATGCTATGCTCAATACGCCTTTCGGCACAGTTATATCAATACGCCTTTCGGCACAGTTATATCAATACGCCTTTCGGCCAATACAATACGCCTTTCGGCCAATGCTATGCTCAATACGCCTTTCGGCCAATACAATACGCCTTTCGGCACAGTTATATCAATACGCCTTTCGGCCAATACAATACGCCTTTCGGCCAATACAATACGCCTTTCGGCCAATGCTATGCTCAATACGCCTTTCGGCCAATACAATACGCCTTTCGGCCAATGCTATGCTCAATACGCCTTTCGGCACAGTTATATCAATACGCCTTTCGGCCAATACAATACGCCTTTCGGCCAATGCTATGCTCAATACGCCTTTCGGCCAATACAATACGCCTTTCGGCCAATGCTATGCTCAATACGCCTTTCGGCCAATACAATACGCCTTTCGGCCAATACAATACGCCTTTCGGCACAGTTATATCAATACGCCTTTCGGCCAATACAATACGCCTTTCGGCACAGTTATATCAATACGCCTTTCGGCCAATGCTATGCTCAATACGCCTTTCGGCCAATACAATACGCCTTTCGGCACAGTTATATCAATACGCCTTTCGGCCAATGCTATGCTCAATACGCCTTTCGGCACAGTTATATCAATACGCCTTTCGGCCAATACAATACGCCTTTCGGCACAGTTATATCAATACGCCTTTCGGCCAATACAATACGCCTTTCGGCCAATGCTATGCTCAATACGCCTTTCGGCACAGTTATATCAATACGCCTTTCGGCACAGTTATATCAATACGCCTTTCGGCACAGTTATATCAATACGCCTTTCGGCCAATACAATACGCCTTTCGGCCAATGCTATGCTCAATACGCCTTTCGGCCAATACAATACGCCTTTCGGCCAATGCTATGCTCAATACGCCTTTCGGCACAGTTATATCAATACGCCTTTCGGCCAATACAATACGCCTTTCGGCACAGTTATATCAATACGCCTTTCGGCACAGTTATATCAATACGCCTTTCGGCACAGTTATATCAATACGCCTTTCGGCCAATACAATACGCCTTTCGGCCAATGCTATGCTCAATACGCCTTTCGGCCAATACAATACGCCTTTCGGCCAATGCTATGCTCAATACGCCTTTCGGCACAGTTATATCAATACGCCTTTCGGCCAATACAATACGCCTTTCGGCCAATGCTATGCTCAATACGCCTTTCGGCCAATACAATACGCCTTTCGGCCAATACAATACGCCTTTCGGCCAATGCTATGCTCAATACGCCTTTCGGCACAGTTATATCAATACGCCTTTCGGCCAATACAATACGCCTTTCGGCCAATACAATACGCCTTTCGGCCAATACAATACGCCTTTCGGCACAGTTATATCAATACGCCTTTCGGCACAGTTATATCAATACGCCTTTCGGCCAATGCTATGCTCAATACGCCTTTCGGCCAATGCTATGCTCAATACGCCTTTCGGCACAGTTATATCAATACGCCTTTCGGCCAATACAATACGCCTTTCGGCCAATGCTATGCTCAATACGCCTTTCGGCACAGTTATATCAATACGCCTTTCGGCACAGTTATATCAATACGCCTTTCGGCACAGTTATATCAATACGCCTTTCGGCCAATACAATACGCCTTTCGGCACAGTTATATCAATACGCCTTTCGGCCAATACAATACGCCTTTCGGCCAATACAATACGCCTTTCGGCACAGTTATATCAATACGCCTTTCGGCCAATACAATACGCCTTTCGGCACAGTTATATCAATACGCCTTTCGGCCAATGCTATGCTCAATACGCCTTTCGGCACAGTTATATCAATACGCCTTTCGGCCAATACAATACGCCTTTCGGCCAATACAATACGCCTTTCGGCCAATACAATACGCCTTTCGGCACAGTTATATCAATACGCCTTTCGGCACAGTTATATCAATACGCCTTTCGGCCAATGCTATGCTCAATACGCCTTTCGGCCAATACAATACGCCTTTCGGCCAATACAATACGCCTTTCGGCCAATGCTATGCTCAATACGCCTTTCGGCACAGTTATATCAATACGCCTTTCGCACGAGAACGTCGATTGGAGGAAGAAACGTGAAGGAAGCGAAACGAACGGAGGTCGGATCGGAGTCGGATCGTGAGAAGTCGCGCGGCTGGCAGTGAGGGTTCGCGAGAGAAAAAGAGAAACAGAGAGAAGTGGTTCTGGAATTCGAAGAGGAGAAGTGAAATGAAATAAAAGAATTTTGATTGATTTATAATATTGAATTTGCAAATTACCAAATTGCCCTTATTTAGTTTTTATATTGATTTCGTTCTTCGGTTCGTTAATCGTCTAGCGATTCGACTTTTCCAAATTTCCATATTTTGCCAATAAGTCCAACTTATTATTTGGGACTTAATAAAACTGTCCGTTTGCAATTCGGACCTCATTTACTATTTTTTACGAGAACGTCTTTTACATCACGAAAAGCTTAATTGTTCGGAATATAGTGTTTAATCTCCGAAAAATTCCACAATTTCCTTAAAATTCCCATTAATTGTTAGGATCGTAGTGACGCTTTCTTTTCGTAAAACGGACCTGATTTGACATAAACATAAAAATGTCATCCAATAATATAATAATAATAAAATATTCAAGTCCGTACATCCAGGTATTACAACTTCTATCTCCACTAATTTCTCTAATGCGACTGCTTTTCGAGTTTGAGTTTCCAAATAGTGAGAATACTCTCCTTATTTTTCTTTTTTTTTTTTTTTTTTTTTTTTTTTTTTTTTTTTTTTTTTTTTTTTTTTTTTTTTTTTTTTTTTTTTTTTTTTTTTTTTTTTTTTTTTTTTTTTTTTTTTTTTTTTTTTTTTTTTTTTTTTTTTTTTTTTTTTTTTTTTTTTTTTTTTTTTTTTTTTTTTTTTTTTTTTTTTTTTTTTTTTTTTTTTTTTTTTTTTTTTTTTTTTTTTTTTTTTTTTTTTTTTTTTTTTTTTTTTTTTTTTTTTTTTTTTTTTTTTTTTTTTTTTTTTTTTTTTTTTTTTTTTTTTTTTTTTTTTTTTTTTTTTTTTTTTTTTTTTTTTTTTTTTTTTTTTTTTTTTTTTTTTTTTTTTTTTTTTTTTTTTTTTTTTTTTTTTTTTTTTTTTTTTTTTTTTTTTTTTTTTTTTTTTTTTTTTTTTTTTTTTTTTTTTTTTTTTTTTTTTTTTTTTTTTTTTTTTTTTTTTTTTTTTTTTTTTTTTTTTTTTTTTTTTTTTTTTTTTTTTTTTTTTTTTTTTTTTTTTTTTTTTTTTTTTTTTTTTTTTTTTTTTTTTTTTTTTTTTTTTTTTTTTTTTTTTTTTTTTTTTTTTTTTTTTTTTTTTTTTTTTTTTTTTTTTTTTTTTTTTTTTTTTTTTTTTTTTTTTTTTTTTTTTTTTTTTTTTTTTTTTTTTTTTTTTTTTTTTTTTTTTTTTTTTTTTTTTTTTTTTTTTTTTTTTTTTTTTTTTTTTTTTTTTTTTTTTTTTTTTTTTTTTTTTTTTTTTTTTTTTTTTTTTTTTTTTTTTTTTTTTTTTTTTTTTTTTTTTTTTTTTTTTTTTTTTTTTTTTTTTTTTTTTTTTTTTTTTTTTTTTTTTTTTTTTTTTTTTTTTTTTTTTTTTTTTTTTTTTTTTTTTTTTTTTTTTTTTTTTTTTTTTTTTTTTTTTTTTTTTTTTTTTTTTTTTTTTTTTTTTTTTTTTTTTTTTTTTTTTTTTTTTTTTTTTTTTTTTTTTTTTTTTTTTTTTTTTTTTTTTTTTTTTTTTTTTTTTTTTTTTTTTTTTTTTTTTTTTTTTTTTTTTTTTTTTTTTTTTTTTTTTTTTTTTTTTTTTTTTTTTTTTTTTTTTTTTTTTTTTTTTTTTTTTTTTTTTTTTTTTTTTTTTTTTTTTTTTTTTTTTTTTTTTTTTTTTTTTTTTTTTTTTTTTTTTTTTTTTTTTTTTTTTTTTTTTTTTTTTTTTTTTTTTTTTTTTTTTTTTTTTTTTTTTTTTTTTTTTTTTTTTTTTTTTTTTTTTTTTTTTTTTTTTTTTTTTTTTTTTTTTTTTTTTTTTTTTTTTTTTTTTTTTGTACCATAGGGTTTATCTTGTTTCAATGGTCCTTGCATTGATTCTCTGTCCTGCCAGGCCCATCTTCACGGTGTTCATTGAAGTAATCAGCAATCCGGTCCCAAAAACGTGCTGCTGTTTGGTCAGTCCCAACAACATAATTCTTAGATGTGTTAAGTCATCCGCTTATCAGAAGTAGACTTGCTTCATCACTCCATTTGGTTTTTCGATTCGATTTTGTAGGTGGATTATCTTCACTATGTAGATGCGCATTCTCGAACCCGTCTTGACTGCGTGCAGGTCGGGATTCGAAAGCAGAAGTTGATGGTGTTCGGTGTGAGGGAGGTGAACCAAGTGGTTGTGAATTTCCATACGAAACAAATAGTAAATATTGGGGGTGTCTCAAAATAACTCAAATTTGGGTTAGGAAATTGTAGATATTAAAAATTTTATGGATTTTGAAAGTTTGAGGATACTTGAGAATATTGAAAAAATGAATTTTTGAGAATTTGGTTGAGGAGAATTAGTAGATATTTGCGAATTCTGAAAAAATAGATTTGAAGAATTTGTCATACGAAAGTTGAGAGAATTTTAGAAAAATTGAAAAAATGAATTTTGAGAATTTTGAGGAGGAATATTTGCAGAACTTTAAGAATATTGTAAACATGGATTTAGATAATTTGGGTGATTAGAATTTGAAAAATTATCAGAATCCATTTGAATATGAATTTGATGAAGTTGAGAAGAATTTGTGACTGAAAAAAAAATGTATGTATTTATAGATATAAAAAACTATAAAATATTATAAAATATTTTTTTTTTCTCCAAGTCGTTGCTCAACTGTTTTTTGCTTAAAATCTATTTTTTTATTATAAACAAATAAACTTTTTTCATTTTAAATATGTTTGTATATAAATTTAAAAAAAACAACTAATTAATAAAATATTTTTTTTTTTTTTTTTTTTTTTTTTTTTTTTTTTTTTTTTTTTTTTTTTTTTTTTTTTTTTTTTTTTTTTTTTTTTTTTTTTTTTTTTTTTTTTTTTTTTTTTTTTTTTTTTTTTTTTTTTTTTTTTTTTTTTTTTTTTTTTTTTTTTTTTTTTTTTTTTTTTTTTTTTTTTTTTTTTTTTTTTTTTTTTTTTTTTTTTTTTTTTTTTTTTTTTTTTTTTTTTTTTTTTTTTTTTTTTTTTTTTTTTTTTTTTTTTTTTTTTTTTTTTTTTTTTTTTTTTTTTTTTTTTTTTTTTTTTTTTTTTTTTTTTTTTTTTTTTTTTTTTTTTTTTTTTTTTTTTTTTTTTTTTTTTTTTTTTTTTTTTTTTTTTTTTTTTTTTTTTTTTTTTTTTTTTTTTTTTTTTTTTTTTTTTTTTTTTTTTTTTTTTTTTTTTTTTTTTTTTTTTTTTTTTTTTTTTTTTTTTTTTTTTTTTTTTTTTTTTTTTTTTTTTTTTTTTTTTTTTTTTTTTTTTTTTTTTTTTTTTTTTTTTTTTTTTTTTTTTTTTTTTTTTTTTTTTTTTTTTTTTTTTTTTTTTTTTTTTTTTTTTTTTTTTTTTTTTTTTTTTTTTTTTTTTTTTTTTTTTTTTTTTTTTTTTTTTTTTTTTTTTTTTTTTTTTTTTTTTTTTTTTTTTTTTTTTTTTTTTTTTTTTTTTTTTTTTTTTTTTTTTTTTTTTTTTTTTTTTTTTTTTTTTTTTTTTTTTTTTTTTTTTTTTTTTTTTTTTTTTTTTTTTTTTTTTTTTTTTTTTTTTTTTTTTTTTTTTTTTTTTTTTTTTTTTTTTTTTTTTTTTTTTTTTTTTTTTTTTTTTTTTTTTTTTTTTTTTTTTTTTTTTTTTTTTTTTTTTTTTTTTTTTTTTTTTTTTTTTTTTTTTTTTTTTTTTTTTTTTTTTTTTTTTTTTTTTTTTTTTTTTTTTTTTTTTTTTTTTTTTTTTTTTTTTTTTTTTTTTTTTTTTTTTTTTTTTTTTTTTTTTTTTTTTTTTTTTTTTTTTTTTTTTTTTTTTTTTTTTTTTTTTTTTTTTTTTTTTTTTTTTTTTTTTTTTAACTTTCCATCAAAGTTTCTCTCCCAAGCAACCTTCAAGAGCAACTCCCATTGGAGTTGCCCTTAGAATTTATTGAGCAACCAAATGTTGAAATACAGGTTGCGTACAGTGTTAAGAGAAAAGAGATTTGACATTACCTTGTGAATATACCAGAAATATTAGAGATGTTAAATGGGCGGGCTGACGCGCTACTGTAGCGGGCTGAGCTAAGCTCAAAATTTTGACTTGCGAGCCCGCCAGAAACCGGACCAAAAGATCTGGCTAACGGGCCGGCTCGTTAGCTCAGCGAGCCAGCCCGCCCCTCCACTTCCCTCCAGCCCTGCCTCACCCACGGCCCGACTATCGACGAAGGGAGAAGAGATCGTCGCCGTTCTTCTACGCAGAAGGTGGTGATCAATTGCGTCTTAGCCTTCTCTGGTGAAGACAGTCGTCTTCCGTTCACAGATCGCTGAACCTCAGAGTCTCTACCTTGCACTGTTCGCCGATCTGCTTTCTCCGACCATGAAGAAGAGATCGCCGACATATCCGAACCTCCGTTTACACTATGTCGCTGCATGCCCAGCTACCGCTCGTCGTTGTTCAGTCTTCACCCACTGACCCACAGAGAACTTGTTGCCTCACCATCGCCATCGCCATCGCCATCGCCATCGCCATCGCCATCGCCATCGCCATCGCCATCGCCATCGCCATCGCCATCGCCATCGCCATCGCCATCGCCATCGCCATCGCCATCGCCATCGCCATCGCCATCGCCATCGCCATCGCCATCGCCATCGCCATCGCCATCGCCATCGCCATCGCCATCGCCATCGCCATCGCCATCGCCATCGCCATCGCCATCGCCATCGCCATCGCCATCGCCATCGCCATCGCCATCGCCATCGCCATCGCCATCGCCATCGCCATCGCCATCGCCATCGCCATCGCCATCGCCATCGCCATCGCCATCGCCATCGCCATCGCCATCGCCATCGCCATCGCCATCGCCATCGCCATCGCCATCGCCATCGCCATCGCCATCGCCATCGCCATCGCCATCGCCATCGCCATCGCCATCGCCATCGCCATCGCCATCGCCATCGCCATCGCCATCGCCATCGCCATCGCCATCGCCATCGCCATCGCCATCGCCATCGCCATCGCCATCGCCATCGCCATCGCCATCGCCATCGCCATCGCCATCGCCATCGCCATCGCCATCGCCATCGCCATCGCCATCGCCATCGCCATCGCCATCGCCATCGCCATCGCCATCGCCATCGCCATCGCCATCGCCATCGCCATCGCCATCGCCATCGCCATCGCCATCGCCATCGCCATCGCCATCGCCATCGCCATCGCCATCGCCATCGCCATCGCCATCGCCATCGCCATCGCCATCGCCATCGCCATCGCCATCGCCATCGCCATCGCCATCGCCATCGCCATCGCCATCGCCATCGCCATCGCCATCGCCATCGCCATCGCCATCGCCATCGCCATCGCCATCGCCATCGCCATCGCCATCGCCATCGCCATCGCCATCGCCATCGCCATCGCCATCGCCATCGCCATCGCCATCGCCATCGCCATCGCCATCGCCATCGCCATCGCCATCGCCATCGCCATCGCCATCGCCATCGCCATCGCCATCGCCATCGCCATCGCCATCGCCATCGCCATCGCCATCGCCATCGCCATCGCCATCGCCATCGCCATCGCCATCGCCATCGCCATCGCCATCGCCATCGCCATCGCCATCGCCATCGCCATCGCCATCGCCATCGCCATCGCCATCGCCATCGCCATCGCCATCGCCATCGCCATCGCCATCGCCATCGCCATCGCCATCGCCATCGCCATCGCCATCGCCATCGCCATCGCCATCGCCATCGCCATCGCCATCGCCATCGCCATCGCCATCGCCATCGCCATCGCCATCGCCATCGCCATCGCCATCGCCATCGCCATCGCCATCGCCATCGCCATCGCCATCGCCATCGCCATCGCCATCGCCATCGCCATCGCCATCGCCATCGCCATCGCCATCGCCATCGCCATCGCCATCGCCATCGCCATCGCCATCGCCATCGCCATCGCCATCGCCATCGCCATCGCCATCGCCATCGCCATCGCCATCGCCATCGCCATCGCCATCGCCATCGCCATCGCCATCGCCATCGCCATCGCCATCGCCATCGCCATCGCCATCGCCATCGCCATCGCCATCGCCATCGCCATCGCCATCGCCATCGCCATCGCCATCGCCATCGCCATCGCCATCGCCATCGCCATCGCCATCGCCATCGCCATCGCCATCGCCATCGCCATCGCCATCGCCATCGCCATCGCCATCGCCACTCTTCCTCCTACGTGAAACCCTCCTCACTTCTCTTCTCTGTTCTCTCCACTCCTCTCTGCTCTCTCTCGTCCAGACGACAAACGACCAGCTAAGCTATTTTGATCCCCTCAGTTTCTCTGCCTAAGATCCGTGGATCGCCAAGGACTTACGTGCAAAGCGTTCAACTCTACAGCAACAGGTAAGTTCATGCGTAGGTTTGGCCCTTAAGGCCCTACATCACGGAGGTACTAGGTTTTCCATTTCTGTCGGGTTGTTGTTGGGTAGATAAGTCACAGGTTATGTTTTGAGTTATCTGTGTTTTGCTTCTCGTCTTGCTGTGTTATTCCTGTCGCCTGTATATGTTAAATTTAAGCACCGTATCTGTTCATGCATACACGTTTTCTCTGAAAGTCATACAAATATTTTCTGCACACGGTTTGAAGTTAAGAAAGATAAAACTTGTAATGTAATGTACGGTTAAGTGTGGGACGGGGACTGGCATCCTGTTATCCCTGTTAAGTACCTGTCGTGTACTCCTATTGCGCCAGTTCCTCTATAAGCCCCACTTATACCTCCTTGTCCAATGAAACGAAATGTAATGTAATGTACTGTAATGTAATGTTCTTGTATTTCGAAAGTTCATGCATAGCATATGCATCACTGCATTTCTAATATGTTCTTACTGAGCTCTAGGCTCATAGTTGAACTCCCTGTTGTAGGTACGGATCCAGTGGGTGAGAACTTTGTGCCTCAACCCGATGCATAGATGGTTGGTAGCACGAGCTCATGGGGTAGTTGTTGCAGTCAGACAAGAGTTAACCCTGTGAGAATGTATTTTCTGAAGTTATGCCAAGTTCTGTATCGTCTTTTGAAGTTTTAAAACATTTGAAGTGTAACACCCGGCATTTTTGGCCATGGAAATATCCCTTGAATTATCAATTGGGATTATTTCACTATTAATATAGTGAATATTTTATCGAAATTGTGGGATGTCTAGTGGGGGAAACCAAACTGAAGTGTAACCGAAACATTGAACTAAATAACAATTTAGTTGGAAACCAAAGAGGGGCAATTTAGGAAGCAATTAAGGTTGGTGGAAGTAAACCAATGGGGGATTGACACTTGGCAACTTGTTGAAGAAGATATGTCTTCTCTTCCTCCTACGTGAAGCTCACTTCTACCTCTCCTTTCTGTTTTCTCTTTTCCAGGCGACCAGCAGCGATTTTTAACCTCAATCTTTTCCTGATTACCTTCTGTTTCTCCAGCATAGGTAATCATCTACTAAAGCTAACATTTTGGATAAGTTAAAATGTGAGTTTTACCGAAGTTTAGGGTTTTGGTATTGGTGAAAACTCACTGTTTTTGGATGAAAACACGTTGTTGTTTTCTAAGGATTTGAAAGATGTTGCTGTTGATTTCTAAGAGCTTATTAGTTAGCATTTGTAGCATGTTTTAAATTCTCTACATGCATGCTACAGGTCCGAGCATTTCTGAGACATTCAGAACATCAACGCGACAGCAACCAGGTAAGTTCATACATTTAGGTTTGGCCCTTAAGGCCCTACAACACGGAGGTACTAGGTTTATGTTGTCGGGATTTCTGTTGGGTAGTTAAACCATAGGTTATGTTTAGGTTAAGTGTATTCTGTTTTATATTCTGCTTATTATTCTGTCGCCTGTCTATGAATGTTCATGCATACACGTTTTCTCTGAAAGTCATGAAAATATTTTCTGTACACGGTTTGAAGTTAAGTAAGATAAAACCTGTAATGAAATGTATGGTTAAGTGTGGATGAGGACTGGCATCCTGTCATGTACTCCTGTTATGTCCTGTTGTGGCATGTACTCCTGTTGCGCCAGCTCCTCTGCCCACTTATACCTTCCTGTCCAGTGAAACGTAATGTAATGAAATGTAATGTTCATGTATTTGAAAATGTTTATGCATAGCATATGCACACTGCATTCTAGTATGTCCTTACTGAGCTCTAGGCTCATAGATGAACTTCATGTTGTAGGTACGGATACTCCAAATGAGGACCTTGTGCCTCAAAATGACGAGCTAATGTAGTTGATGGATAGAGCTCACGGGATGGTTGCTGCAGTCAGACAAATGTCATTTCTGTGAGAATGTGTTTTATGTAAAGTTATGTCAAGCTTTGTACAAGTTGTTTTGGGGTTTTTAAAACGTTTGAAGTGTATGTCAAGTTCTGTAAAATTTTTTGGGATCTTCAAAACAAGGTATAAAATCTGTGTTGATGTTTTTCTTTAAAACTTCTGTCTGACCGTTGAATGTATATTTTGAAATATTCTGGAACTGCCTTGAGTTTTCTCTGTTAGTGTGTGCATGGATTGTCTCGAGTTTTAGAGCTATCCATGCAGTTTGTTTTCTCGAATCTCTGTCATGTTGTCAAATATGTTGTTTTAAAACTATGTTTTGAAATCGGGTTTTAAATAAATTTTAAAGTTTTATGCCTTCTGTTGTTATGTCTTCTGTTGACCTGTTAAATGTTGTCAATTTAGTCATCCGCCCAGTCAAAGTCAATTTAGTCATCCGCCCCAGTCAAAGTCAATTTAGTCATCCGCCCCAGTCAAAGTCAATTTAGTCATCCGCCCCAGTCAAAGTCAATTTAGTCATCCGCCCCAGTCAAAGTCAATTTAGTCATCCGCCCCAGTCAAAGTCAATTTAGTCATCCGCCCCAGTCAAAGTCAATTTAGTCATCCGCCCCAGTCAAAGTCAATTTAGTCATCCGCCCCAGTCAAAGTCAATTTAGTCATCCGCCCAGTTTAAAACCCTGTCTTCCGGTTGACGTCACTCGTTTTCCGGTTGACGTCACTCGTTTTCCGGTTGACGTCACTCGTTTTCCGGTTGACGTCACTCGTTTTCCGGTTGACGTCACTCGTTTTCCGGTTGACGTCACTCGTTTTCCGGTTGACGTCACTCGTTTTCCGGTTGACGTCACTCGTTTTCCGGTTGACGTCACTCGTTTTCCGGTTGACGTCACTCGTTTTCCGGTTGACGTCACTCGTTTTCCGGTTGACGTCACTCGTTTTCCGGTTGACGTCACTCGTTTTCCGGTTGACGTCACTCGTTTTCCGGTTGACGTCACTCGTTTTCCGGTTGACGTCACTCGTTTTCCGGTTGACGTCACTCGTTTTCCGGTTGACGTCACTCGTTTTCCGGTTGACGTCACTCGTTTTCCGGTTGACGTCACTCGTTTTCCGGTTGACGTCACTCGTTTTCCGGTTGACGTCACTCGTTTTCCGGTTGACGTCACTCGTTTTCCGGTTGACGTCACTCGTTTTCCGGTTGACGTCACTCGTTTTCCGGTTGACGTCACTCGTTTTCCGGTTGACGTCACTCGTTTTCCGGTTGACGTCACTCGTTTTCCGGTTGACGTCACTCGTTTTCCGGTTGACGTCACTCGTTTTCCGGTTGACGTCACTCGTTTTCCGGTTGACGTCACTCGTTTTCCGGTTGACGTCACTCGTTTTCCGGTTGACGTCACTCGTTTTCCGGTTGACGTCACTCGTTTTCCGGTTGACGTCACTCGTTTTCCGGTTGACGTCACTCGTTTTCCGGTTGACGTCACTCGTTTTCCGGTTGACGTCACTCGTTTTCCGGTTGACGTCACTCGTTTTCCGGTTGACGTCACTCGTTTTCCGGTTGACGTCACTCGTTTTCCGGTTGACGTCACTCGTTTTCCGGTTGACGTCACTCGTTTTCCGGTTGACGTCACTCGTTTTCCGGTTGACGTCACTCGTTTTCCGGTTGACGTCACTCGTTTTCCGGTTGACGTCACTCGTTTTCCGGTTGACGTCACTCGTTTTCCGGTTGACGTCACTCGTTTTCCGGTTGACGTCACTCGTTTTCCGGTTGACGTCACTCGTTTTCCGGTTGACGTCACTCGTTTTCCGGTTGACGTCACTCGTTTTCCGGTTGACGTCACTCGTTTTCCGGTTGACGTCACTCGTTTTCCGGTTGACGTCACTCGTTTTCCGGTTGACGTCACTCGTTTTCCGGTTGACGTCACTCGTTTTCCGGTTGACGTCACTGTCTTCTGTTTCTTCCCTCATTCATTCTGCCTTCTGAATTTAACTGCTTTTTCGTTTTCTTTCAAATCCAGAGAACGTCTTCTCCCTCTGAAAAGTTTTAAGGGTTTGTTTTAAAAGCTCGGTCTGTTATGTTCAAAAAAAATATATATATGTGCCCGTTTTCTGTCATATGTCCCGGGGTGATGGCTCTCGGACCCCGATCGGGTCCGGGGCTGTCACAGTAATGGTATCAGAGACATAAGGTTTTAAAACCGATTCTGTGAAATGTCTGACTGCGCAATCCACCACGTGAGGTCGCTTCACCAACTGTAAGTGTTTAATTTACTGTACTTGTTTTGTTTATTAAGTTAAGTTCATTATTTCATATAGGATTTTTCTAGAATGGTGAGAGGAAATCAAGGTGATGCAAACGACAGAGGCGACGCCCTCGACCGTCTAACCGAGTTGGCCGGTACTCAATCTCGCATGATCGAGCGTTTGATTGCGAGGGAGGGCAATGGAACAACAATAACCATGCGAATGCTCCACGTGACACTAGTGGAGAGAGATTCCGGCGTCTCCAACCGCCTATGTTCGATGGGTTATCAACAGATCCTACTCACGCCGAAGAATGGATTCGGCAGATTGAACGTATGCTGAATTATGCAGAAGTGGAGGAAAACAAGAAAGTGATGTGTGCCTCATTTAATCTCACCAAGAGTGCTGGATTTTGGTGGGATACAGTGCAGTCAACCACTGTGGCATTAAGTTGGGAGGGATTCAAAGGGCTCTTCTACGAGAAATACTTCGACCGTAGTATGAGGAAGGAGAAGTTGTTAGAATTCTCTCGACTGCGACAATTTGGAACGGTGGCTGAGTATGTTCAGAAATTCGATTCACTATCCCGTTATGCACCTCACCTAGTGGCCACCGACGAAAATAAGGTGCATCAATTTATCCAGGGTTTGAAGATGGATCTTTTACGAGGGATTACATACGGGGGATTTGACGAGGCCCCATACACAAAGGTGGTAGCTAAGGCTTATCAGTTGGAAGCCTTAGAGGCAAAGTCTCAGAGATATACATCAAAGAGAATCATGCAGGATGCCCCTCAGCAGCAACAACAACAACAAAAGGGACAATTTGGGCAACCACGGCAGCAACAGAACAGAGGTGTCAAGAGACCAAATGAAGTTGCCATTTATCAGGACAAAGGGAAAAGACCTATGGGAGCTCCTCAGCTTCCTGTATGCCCACGTTGCCAGAGAAATCATACGGGGGAATGTAGGCTCTACACTGGCCAATGTTTCCGATGCGGCAAAGTAGGCCATCTTGTTCGGGATTGCCCAATGCCCGACACCAGAACAGGTCAAGCCGTACCCAGAGTTTTTGCAATGATGGAGGATGTTGATGATGCTGATCTGCACACAGCAATCACAGGTACAATTTTGGTGTGTGATGTACCTGCTTATACCTTGTGGGATACTGGGGCCACACATTCATTTGTGTCGGGGGACTTCGTAGTTAGACAAAAGGTTAGTTGTACGTTGTCTGATCAGCCCTACAGCATTATGCTACCGTCCGGAGAGTTTATGCACTCTGAGCAGGTCATACGGGGTGATATAGTGTCAGTAGGAGACCAGAAGTTGTACGCCAACCTCATCGTTATTGGTATGAAAGGGTACGATGTCATTCTGGGGATGGACTGGCTGTTTAGACATCATGCCACCATCAACTATAGGTCCGGGCTAGTGTCGTTTAAGCGCCCGAACGAAGTAGAGTTCTCCTATCAGGCAATACCAAATAAACATAGTATGACTGTTATATCCACCTTGAAAGCTCAACAGCTGATGAGGTCAGGATGTGTCGGATTCCTTGTCCATGTAGTAGATGTTCAAAGACAAGGTGAGGTGGAACTTCAAAATATTCCTGTAGTTCGAGACTTCTCAGAGGTCTTCCTGGATGACTTACCAGGATTGCCACCTGATCGTGAGATCGAGTTCGAAATCGATGTATATCCTGGCGCTGAACCAGTATCGAAGAATCCTTATCGTATGGCGCCAATTGAACTGAGGGAGTTGAAGGCTCAGCTAAAAGAATTGGTGGACAAGGGTTTTGTGCGCCCTAGTTTCTCTCCGTGGGGTGCTCCCGTCTTGTTCGTTAAAAAGAAGGATGGGTCCCTACGAATGTGTATTGACTACCGTGAGCTGAACAAGTTGACTATCAAGAATAAGTACCCGTTGCCGAGAATCGATGACTTATTTGACCAACTACAGGGGGCTCGGGTATTTTCTAAGATTGACTTTCGCTCCGGTTATTACCAGTTGAAGGTTAGAGCAAATGATATTCCAAAGACCGCCTTCAGGACCCGATACGGACACTACGAGTTCTTAGTGATGTCGTTCGGGTTAACTAATGCCCCTGCGGCATTTATGGACTTGATGAATAGGGTATTCCAGGAGTTCTTGGACAAATTCGTAATCGTCTTCATTGACGACATCCTGGTTTATTCTCGGACTGAAGAGGAGCATAGAGAGCACTTGGCTATTGTGGTGTCGACTCTAAAACAACATCAATTGTTTGCCAAACTATCAAAGTGTGAATTCTGGTTGAACAAGATTAATTTCCTAGGCCACGTGGTCTCTGCTGAAGGAGTATCTGTGGACCCGGCCAAGATTGGGGCTGTAAGAGACTGGCCAAGGCCGAGGAATGCAAGCGAGGTACGGAGCTTTATCGGACTAGCTAGTTATTACAGGAAATTCATCAAGGGATTCTCCGTGATAGCAAAACATATGACCAGCTTAACGAGGAAGGACATCAAGTTCAGGTGGTCTGAAGCATGTGAGGTGAGCTTTCAGACACTTAAGCAAAAGTTAACCGTTGCTCCTCTGTTAGTGTTGCCAGTTGAAAGCGGCAAGTTCAGTATTTATTGCGACGCGTCGAGGATTGGCCTGGGTTGCGTATTAATGCAAGAAGGAAAAGTGGTGGCATACGCATCCAGACAATTGAAGAACCACGAGCAAAACTACCCTACTCATGACTTGGAGTTAGCGGCAGTTCTCTTTGCACTGAAGGTATGGAGACACCACTTGTATGGGCAATCATGTGAGGTGTTTTCGGATCACAAAAACTTGAAGTACATATTTACCCAGAAAGAGTTAAACATGAGGCAACGACGGTGGCTCGAATTTGTGAAAGACTATGACATCGAGATCAAATATCACCCGGGGAAAGCAAACGTGGTGGCTGATGCGTTGAGCAGGATGCCGGCTACTATGCAACCGGCCTTGACGGCCATGTCAATGCCTTTGAGGACAGAAATTCAGAGATTTAATTTGGAAGTGGTTTCTAAGCTTTCAGCCGTGTTGGCAAATTTAACGTTACGGCCAACTATTCTGGACAGAATTAAGGAAGCCCAGAAGACCAATTCAAAGGAGATGGCCGATATAGTGAGCAAGTTACCTACGGCTTCTTCTGATTTCAGTTATTCGGGAGATGGTATTCTGAAGTTCAAAGATAGGTGGTATGTTCCGAGAGATGAAGAGCTACGAAAGAACATCTTGTCGGAAGCCCACTCGTCTTCTTTCTCTGTGCATCCTGGAAGCACGAAGATGTATCAAGACTTGAAACTTCACTTCTGGTGGCCGAATATGAAGAATGAAGTGGCCAAATTTGTGGAGTCTTGCATGATATGTCAACAAGTCAAGGCTGAACATCAACGACCAGCTGGGACGCTTCAGCCTCTCCCGATTCCCGAATGGAAATGGGAGAATATTACGATGGACTTTGTTGTTGGCCTTCCAAGAACAGCTAAGGGCCGCAATAGCATATGGGTCATAGTAGACAGATTGACGAAGTCGGCCCATTTTCTACCTGTGAAGACGACATTCTCTATGGACCAGTATGCAGAGTTATACATTGGTGAGATTGTCAAATTGCATGGTATTCCGGTGTCAATTGTATCTGACCGGGATCCTAGATTCACTTCCAGGTTTGGGAAAAGTTTACAAAGCTCCTTGGGTACAAAGCTGGATTTTAGCACGGCGTTTCACCCACAGACAGATGGACAATCTGAGAGAACAATTCAGATATTAGAGGACATGTTAAGGTCGTGCGTGTTGGAACTTCATGCTCCTTGGAGTAGATATTTGCCGTTAATTGAATTCGCTTATAATAACAGCTACCAGGCTACTATCGGCATGGCTCCATATGAAGCCCTCTATGGCAGAAAATGTAGATCTCCGTTATGTTGGGATGAAGTTGGAGAGTCCAGACTTGTCGGCCCTGAGATATTACAGCAGATGTCTGAGGTGATTGCTGTTATCAAACAACGAATCAACACTGCTATGAGTCGATAGAAAAGTTATGCAGATCAGAGACGGAGAGACTTGGAGTTCGCTGAAGGCGATGAAGTATTCCTGAAGGTGTCGCCTTTCAAAGGTGTAATGAGATTTGGCAAGAAAAGGAAGCTCAGCCCACGGTTCATTGGACCTTTTCCCATTCTAAAGCGTGTGGGAAGCGTGGCTTACAAGCTACAGTTGCCAGCGTCTATGGATGGAGTTCATAATGTCTTCCATGTTTCGATGCTGAGAAAGTGCGTACGAGATCCAACCCAAATAGTGGAACATGTGGACTTTGATATCATGCCGACGCTGACATATGAAGAAAGACCTATAAATATATTGGATATGTCACTCAAAGTGTTGCGCAATCGAGTGGTCCCGTTAGTGAAAGTTTTGTGGCGTAATCACAATGTGGAGGAAGCCACATGGGAAAGAGAAGCGGATGTTAGGACTCAATATCCGGACCTCTTTGCTTAGGCAAATTTTGGGGACAAAATTTCTGTTAAGGTGGGTGGAATGTAACACCCGGCATTTTTGGCCATGGAATTATCCCTTGAATTATCAATTGGGATTATTTCACTATTAATATAGTGAATATTTTATCAAAATTGTGGGATGTCTAGTGGGGGAAACCAAACTGAAGTGTAACCGAAACATTGAACTAAATAACAATTTAGTTGGAAACCAAAGAGGGGCAATTTAGGAAGCAATTAAGGTTGGTGGAAGTAAACCAATGGGGGATTGACACTTGGCAACTTGTTGAAGAAGATATGTCTTCTCTTCCTCTTACGTGAAGCTCACTACCTCTCCTTTCTGTTTTCTCTTTTCCAGGCGACCAACAGCGATTTTTAACCTCAATCTTTTCCTGATTACCTTCTGTTTCTCCAGCATAGGTAATCATCTACTAAAGCTAACATTTTGGATAAGTTAAAATGTGAGTTTTACCGAAGTTTAGGGTTTCGGTATTGGTGAAAACTCACTGTTTTTGGATGAAAACACGTTGTTGTTTTCTAAGGATTTGAAAGATGTTGCTGTTGATTTCTAAGAGCTTATTAGTTAGCATTTGTAGCATGTTTTAAATTCTCTACATGCATGCTACAGGTCCGAGCATTTCTGAGACATTCAGAACATCAACGCGACAGCAACCAGGTAAGTTCATACATTTAGGTTTGGCCCTTAAGGCCCTACAACACGGAGGTACTAGGTTTATGTTGTCGGGATTTCTGTTGGGTAGTTAAACCATAGGTTATGTTTAGGTTAAGTGTATTCTGTTTTATATTCTGCTTATTATTCTGTCGCCTGTCTATGAATGTTCATGCATACACGTTTTCTCTGAAAGTCATGAAAATATTTTCTGTACACGGTTTGAAGTTAAGTAAGATAAAACCTGTAATGAAATGTATGGTTAAGTGTGGATGAGGACTGGCATCCTGTCATGTACTCCTGTTATGTCCTGTTGTGGCATGTACTCCTGTTGCGCCAGCTCCTCTGCCCACTTATACATTCCTGTCCAGTGAAACGTAATGTAATGAAATGTTCATGTATTTGAAAATGTTCATGCATAGCATATGCACACTGCATTCTAGTATGTCCTTACTGAGCTCTAGGCTCATAGATGAACTTCATGTTGTAGGTACGGATACTCCAAATGAGGACCTTGTGCCTCAAAATGACGAGCTAATGTAGTTGATGGATAGAGCTCACGGGATGGTTGCTGCAGTCAGACAAATGTCATTTCTGTGAGAATGTGTTTTATGTAAAGTTATGTCAAGTTTTGTACAAGTTGTTTTGGGGTTTTTAAAACGTTTGAAATGTATGTCAAGTTCTGTAAAATTTTTTGGGATCTTCAAAACGAGGTATAAAATCTGTGTTGATGTTTTTCTTTAAAACTTCTGTCTGACCGTTGAATGTATATTTTGAAATATTCTGGAACTGCCTTGAGTTTTCTCTGTTAGTGTGTGCATGGATTGTCTCGAGTTTTAGAGCTATCCATGCAGTTTGTTTTCTCGAATCTCTGTCATGTTGTCAAATATGTTGTTTTAAAACTATGTTTTGAAATCGGGTTTTAAATAAATTTTGAAGTTTTATGCCTTCTGTTGTTATGTCTTCTGTTGACCTGTTAAATGTTGTCAATTCAGTCATCCGCCCAGTCAAAGTCAATTTAGTCATCCGCCCCAGTCAAAGTCAATTCAGTCATCCGCCCAGTTATATGCCTTAGTCATCCGCCCAAGTCAAAGTCAACTTAGTCATCCGCCCAAGTCAAAGTCAATTTAGTCATCCGCCCTAGTCAAAGTCAATTCAGTCATCCGCCCAGTTTAAAACCCCGTCTTCCGGTTGACGTCACCCAAGTCTTCCGCTCAGTGTAAATATGTCTTTCGGCTGACGTCATCCCAGTTTTCCGCCAGTATAATGCTTATATCTTCCGATTGACGTCATCCATCTTCCGGCTGACGTCATCTCCTCATCCGATCTCAGTTACCGTCTGTGTCTTCCGCTTGACGTCACTCGTTTTCCGGTTGACGTCATCACCTCTTCTGCTCAGTTTTATCCAGTCTCTTCCGCTGAACCCTATTCACATTTTTCATCTTCCGGTCACTGTTCACAAATTTCATCTTCCGGTCACTGTTCACATTTTCATCTTCCGATCACTGTTCATTTTTGTTTATTATATTTTCTGCCAACATCTTCTGCCCCGGTTTATTTACTTTTGTTTTCATTTCTTTCTGCTATTCTTCTGTTATTCAGTGTCTTCTGTTTTCTTCCCTCATTCATTCTGCCTTCTGAATTTAACTGCTTTTTCGTTTTTCTTTCAAATCCAGAGAACGTCTTCTCCCTCTGAAAAGTTTTAAGGGTTTGTTTTAAAAGCTCGGTCTGTTATGTTCAAAAAAAAATATATATGTGCCCATTTTCTGTCATATGTCCCGGCGTGATGGCTCTCGGACCCCGATCGGGTCCGGGGCTGTCACATGAAGTGTAGGTTCAGTTCTGTAGGTTCAGTTCTGTATTGATATCTAAAACCTCTGTATTTGACAGTTGTATATATGTTTTGAAATGTGTTGAAAATATTCTGGAACTGCTAGGGTTCTCCTTTTTTAGGTTATGCATGGATGGTCTCGAATTTTAGAGCTATCCATGCAGTTTGTGTTTCTTGAATCTCTGTCAAATATGTTTTACAACCTTGTTTCGAATCAGGTTTTGAAGGTCTGAAACCTTTATGCCTTCTATTTTGATATTCCCTGCTTATACGTCTTCCTGTCAAAAGTTGTCAAATTCTGCTTTAAAACTACATCTCCCGATTACATCCATCGGTGAACTTATTTCTGTCTGTAGTTCACATCCACCGGTGAACTCATTTCTGTCTGTAGTTCACATCCACCGGTGAACTCATTTTTACCTGTAGTTCACATTCACCGGTGAACTCATTTTTGTCTGTAGTTCACATCCACCGGTGAACAGTGCATTTCTGCCTGTATCCACCGCTGCCTTTAAAGTTACATCTTCCGCCCAGTTTATTTACGTCTTTCGCTTGACGTCATCCACATCCTCCGCCTGACGTCATCTACCTAATTCTTACGCCCCATTTTATTTACTCCTTCTACCATAGATCACCCGATTTCGGTATTCACTGTAGCCTTTCTTTTAATATGCCTTTCAGTTTATATTTCTCATTTATTTTCACTGCATGTATTTTATCACGTTTCCTTCTGCATGCCCGTCGCCCACCCAGCCCTTTATTTAAACGTTCAAAGTGTTCTGTCCCCCCTGTTTTCTTCAGTCTTTTATTTACGTGGTTCAAAAATTAATACGTCTTCTGATTCTGTTTCAAGTATTCTGATTTCTTCTGTTGTTTATTCTGCAGTTCGGTTTTAACTGTTTTCCTGTTTTGTTTTCAAATCCAGAGAAAGTTCTCTCTCTCTGTAATGCTTTTAAGGGTTGCTCTTAAGATTCAGTCTGCTCTGTTTATATAAAAAAAAATATACGTCTCGTTCTCTGTTAAATGTCACGGAGTGATGGCTCCCAGCCCCGATCGGGTCCGGGGCTGTCACATGAAGTGTAGGTTCAGTTCTGTAGGTTCAGTTCTGTATTGATATCTAAAACCTCTGTATTTGACAGTTGTATATATGTTTTTGCATGTGTTGAAAATATTCTGGAACTGCTAGGGTTCTCCTTTTTTAGGTTATGCATGGATGGTCTCGAATTTTTAGAGCTATCCATGCAGTTTGTGTTTCTTGAATCTCTGTCAAATATGTTTTACAACCTTGTTTCGAATCAGGTTTGAAGGTCTGAAACCTTTATGCCTTCTATTTTGATATTCCCTGCTTATACGTCTTCCTGTCAAAGTTGTCAATTCTGCTTTAAAACTACATCTCCCGATTACACCCTCGGTGAACTTATTTCTGTCTGTATTCACATCCACCGGTGAACTCATTTTTGTCTGTAGTTCACATCCACCGGTGAACTCATTTTTACCTGTAGTTCACATTCACCGTGAACTCATTTTTGTCTGTAGTTCACATCCACCGGTGAACATGCATTTCTGCCTGTTATCCACCGCTGCCTTTAAAGTTACATCTTCCGCCCAGTTTATTTACGTCTTTCGCTTGACGTCATCCACATCCTCCGCCTGACGTCATCTACCTAATTCTTACGCCCCATTTTATTTACTCCTTCTACCATAGATCACCCGATTTCGGTATTCACTGTAGCCTTTCTTTTAATATGCCTTTCAGTTTATATTTCTCATTTATTTTCACTGCATGTATTTTATCACGTTTCCTTCTGCATGCCCGTCGCCCACCCAGCCCTTTATTTAAACGTTCAAAGTGTTCTGTCCCCCCTGTTTTCTTCAGTCTTTTATTTACGTGGTTCAAAAATTAATACGTCTTCTGATTCTGTTTCAAGTATTCTGATTTCTTCTGTTGTTTATTCTGCAGTTCGGTTTTAACTGTTTTCCTGTTTTGTTTTCAAATCCAGAGAAAGTTCTCTCTCTCTGTAATGCTTTTAAGGGTTTGCTCTTAAAGATTCAGTCTGCTCTGTTTATATAAAAAAAAAATATACGTCTCGTTCTCTGTTAAATGTCACGGAGTGATGGCTCCTCAGCCCCGATCGGGTCTGGAGTCGTCACAGTTTCCTAGCCATCCGACCCAATTTGATAATTTAATATTATTTGAAATTTACTTTATATTGAAATAAAATTTTTTTACTTTCTGTTGTCGAATTTGGTGTACAATGTTTGATTTTGATTGCTGAGGTTTGTTTGGAATACAAAAAGAATTGTGAGCAAAGTTTTATAACTGTGCACACCACTTGCTCGATGAAATGTCTATGAGAATTCTAAGTTTTAAAAATTGATAATTTTCTTTATATTTTATGAGTTTGAACTTTTTGTACATAAATTACTAGTGTGCACTTAATTTTATTTTGGTGTTTAGTATCTTTATTTATGTAAGTTCAGCTCGTTAAACTCGGCTCGTTACGATCGTTGGGCCGGCTCGGCTCGGCTCGTTAGGCTAGTGGCTTGCGAGCGGGCTCGGATTGGAAATTTTTTTGATCAGCTCGTTAGGCTCGACTTGTTTAGCTCAATAAGCTCGGTGAGCTGAGACTTTCACGGTTTGGCTCAGCTCGCTCGTTTAACAACTCTGATAGAGATGTATTAGGAGGCGGTGGAAGAAATTGCCAAGAATAGCCCTCGTAGAAAAACTTCATAAAGCGCTTAGCAGAGAGAATAAAGGAGAAAATTGAGTTTTCCTGAAACCCGACACATCATCACCATCGAAGAAAATCTTCTGCATTTAAAGCGGAAGATTGTCTGAAAATACGAAATGATCACATTGAGATACGTTACAAACATGATAAACGTTTAATCACGATTTAAGGCAGATAAATATTAAGCAAGAAATGAAAAAAAAAAAAAGAAAGAAATGAATAAAAAAAAAGAACAGGAGCTAAATTTGACAATACCCTCCTTCTCTGAACGACAAACTTGCGCAGATAACCATAGGGAAAAAATAAAAAAAATTAAAAAACCAGCAGCAGATATGGTCAAATTTTATCCCAGAAGATAATTATTATCATATCCTAATCCAAAATTTTGTCAGCCTCCTCCTATCTCGCTCTCACAGCTCCATAAGAAAAATTACTCCCTCTATGAACCAGAAAGCTACAATTTGAAAGTGATAATTGGAGCTTATCGGATTGATAGCTCCATAATTACGCCGGTACGAAAAATAGAAGCCTAGCTAGCGAGGGAGACTGAGCTCTGGGCACTTAAATGGAAGTTAGGGTTTTTCCCTTATTGTAACCAAGAAAGCGAGAAAGAAGAAGCGTTGGAGAGAGATGCGTGGGAAGCTGAAGGAGAGAGAGAAAGAAATGAGGAAGAAGATTACATTAATTAAATTATTTAAGTGCAAGTTGATTACCAGTCTTCATAGTTCATACACCATACATGGAAAGGCTTTATACTTTCATTGAAATAATTATTTATGTAATAGAAAAAAATATTTTTATTACGTAATAGAAATAATTCCTATGTATAATTTTTTGATAATCCCCAAATAGAACCTAATTTTTTAATCTGGGTTTATCTTGATTTTAATTTTAATTTTAATTAATAAAACAACAAGTTGTTTTTTTAGATTGAGAAAAAGAAAAAAATCTGAAATAATTTGAATTCAAGAACCAATTGATCTCGTTGTTATTTTTAGAGTTTTTTTTTTTTTTAAATCTCAAATTTTATTATTCATTGAAAAAAACCTTAACGTTTTGCAAATACGCAATTTCAACGTCGCAGGGGGGTCAGGAAGCCGTCCACTTATGGGCAAAACCCGTGACTTTTGTCACGGGTTCCTTCATATTTAGGAAGAGTACAGTCGGTCTAACTGGACCGGCCGTACTCTTCCACAAGAGGAAGGACCAGCCGTCCTCTTGTGGGCAAAACCCGTGACAAAAGTCACGGGTTTTTTCATTTAGGGAGACCAGCCGTACTCCTATTAGTATAGGACCTTTGACTTTTTTCACGGATTTGTTCCCATTGGAGTACGTCTGGTCCAGTTGGATCGACCATACTCTACTCCTCTATAAATACCCTTCCCCTCTTCTTTCTCACCTCAGTCAAACCTCTCTCCTCTCTCTTCTTATTTCTTCATTCTCTCTCTTCGTCTTTCAGTGATATTTCTCTACGTTCATCTGCTAGTACGAAACGTTTATTTTTACTTTTTAATTTTAGTATTTACTTCAGTGATTAAACCAAAATGAAGTTTTTTATTACGTATGTTTTTTTATTGTATCTTTATTTTAAATTCTCTAGCAAAATTTTTAAAATTTGAATTTTGTTATTTATTTATTTTAATTAACTTATTTTTTATTAGTATTATATTTTATACATAAATTTTCGTTGTTTCTATCTAAATTATAAAAATATTGATATTTTACTTTATATTTATGTATGTTATTATGTGTATATTCTTTAACGTTTTTCTCACCTATATAATCATTATGTAGAAAATAAAGCTTTTATCATTTTTTTTCTTACTCTATTTTATTGTTATTTCTTTTAATATATTTTATTTGCTATAATAGTATGACGTATGTTTTCTTCATTGTATTTTTATTTTAAAGTCTATATCAAAATTTTAAAAATTAGAATATGTTAGTAATATTATAATAAAATTCTATACATTAGTTATTTATTTATGTTAATGAACTTATTTTTTTTTTATAGGATCTTGCCATGTAATTTTTAAATAAAGATTGCCAGAGAAAGTTTGAACAGGATATGCGAAAACATTCAATAAACTTTTGCATGAATGTAAACTTTAAATGTTTGGAGTCGTTGGACATCAAAGAAATGTTAGAGAACATCGGCCTACGCGGGATGAATGCATTGACGGGCGATACGTGCAAGAGAATAGTTCGCTTGTTCTACGCGAACTTGAGAGCGTCCGGGATAGATGGAGTTTTTATTGGTTTGAGAATGTACATTCTTGGTAGGAAGTTTATGATACGGCCAGAGCAAGTGAATGAAATCCTGGGGTTTGACATGGAAGGGGCGGAGCGATATTACCATGCTTCCCGAGACTGCCTTTTTTTTACATTGCTTGAGGGAGTAGAGTTCCTACAGTAAATTCACAGCAATCCCAACATTTGGGGCGTTCGTGAAGCCACGAGTGAACAAGTTGAATGTTAGAAGTCGAGTTCTCCGCAACATGCTAGCCCACACCCTTCTGCCACGAGAGGGACATCAAAATCACGTGACCTGCATGGATCTCTATGTCATGGAGAAGCTGTGCAATGGGAAGCCTTTTGATCTTGGTTTCTTGATTTTAAATCACATGCGTGAGGTCAGGCGGGCACCCATGACGAATCTCTTATATGGGGCACTGATTATGAAGATCATCGTGCCAGCTGGGATTCGCCTACCACTTGGAGAGCAGATAATACCCCGTAGATCTACCGACGTATTTGACATGATCCAGTTGATATGGATGGGCATCATCGAAGAGAAATCAGAGGGCATCCACCTTTCAGGCAGTGCCAATACATCGCCACCATTAGCCCCCCAAGAGGATGAGAGAAGTGGATGGGACGCGAGACAATATCTGCAACAGCTATACCAGATGCAAAAGACGCATCAACAGCAAATGTATGATATGCACCAAACGCACCACCAGCAACACTACCAGCAACAACAACAAATGTATGAGATGCAGCAGATACACCATTAGCATCTGCAACAAGTGCTGGATATACAACAGAGCCAGCAACGAGACATCTAGCTACTCATAGGAAGAGTGGATGAACTCGTTGTAGGACAGCGTGGGGTGATCGCTTCTTAGAGAGAGTTGATGCATGCACAACATTATCTCGATGAGTCCTATAAAGAGATAAACAAGAAGTTCCAGACTTTGATGGCGAACAACGCCATAGACGAAGATGATGATGCCCCTTCTACGTAGTTATCTTAGTTGTTGTATGTAAATTTTATGTACTTTAAATTTAATTAAAAATGAAATTATATATGTTTTACAAATTAATTTTTCAAAAACCTCAAACTATCAGCATTTTAAACAAATACCTCAAAGTTTACTAGTAATCGGTTCAAACCTTAAAAAAAATAAATTAATATTTACAGAATAGCAGAAATTGCTGAAACGTGTCGATTTTCAACTATCCTCGAACAGCTGTGAGAGTCGATCATACTCTTTATTTAAAATGTACGCTCGTTTTTTATCTTTGAAGCATGCAGTCCCCACCCACATTCATTTCCACACTCAGCCGTCAGTCGCCTGGTTTCACGTTTAGAGAATTTTATAGCATAACCATTTTTCAAAGAATATTCGCGTATTTCATCTTTAATTTGTTCTAAAGAACTATATTGTCTACCCAAAAAGAAACTCATTGCATCACCAGTCGATCTTTCGTCTACATCAGCCGATCTACTTGAATCTGAATTCATCATTGTTGCTAATATATAAAAAATTATTAAAATATACAAATATTAAATCAAATAAAAATAAAGTAAAATGTCAATATTTTTATAATTTAGATAGAAACAACAAAAATTTATGTCAAGAATTGGATGAGGCACCTTAGCCTCGACGAAGACGATGATGACCCACCAGCGTAGTTTAGTTTAGTTTAGTTTTATGATGTACATTTTGTGAATACTAAAATTAAATAAATAATTACAATTTCAATCACATTTTAGAAATAAATAATTTAAATACTTGAATAAATTAAAAAGAAACTTTTATTTAAATGAATTAATACTTAAATAATAAGTGAATAATTAAAGAATAAATGAAAATTAATAAATGGTATATTAAAAAAAATTACAAATTTCTGCAACGGCCACATGTTGAAGACTCCTGCGTCCCGTCAAATGTGTTGAAGCCCATGAATGTGTCTTGCGAGGCTGCGTCTGAAGTCGATCCCCGATTAATACAAGTGCAAGTATTATGCCCCTACTGTTAACATATATGACAACACACGGTTGAATTCCTCTTACTAACTCTTGAGCTTGACGGCTCTTCGGTATCTCACATTGTTGTCTTCTTCGGCCTACCAGGTTGATGCTTTCTTTTGGGCGATAGGATTTCGTGCAAACCTTCTACATGCGGTCATATTATTTGGCCGCTGATGGGACGAATATAGTGTGAGTATATCTGCAGGTATCTTGCCGTGTAATAGCATGCATTCACGTAGTCTTCCAGCGCAACTCTCATCCATTACATGCAAGGAATATAATGGACACACGTAGGGGTGTGCAAAACCGAACCGGAACTGGTGAAATTGGTTCGGTTCGGATCGATTTTGAGCATTTGGAAATCGATGTTCGGATTAATTTTGTAGAAACCGACTTCTTAAGTTCGGTTTTCGGTTTGGATAAGTCAAAATTGAAGGAAACCGAACTGAACCGTTCTTGCATTTTAAAACCAAAAAACTATGAAGAGTGAACTGACTTAAATCAAGCAAACTTCACTCTTCACCTAAAATTTCATCCTCCACTCGACCACTCCTCCAGAGATGACACACGCAGAGCCGCAAACTAGAGACCCGGCAGACGACAACAGACATAGGTGACGACACACGATCGGCGACGACTCTCTGCTACGGGCTATCGAGATTTGAGTATCGAAGACGACAGCAGCACCGATGATGACACACGATCAGGCAATCGAATAACTGGGTATGTTATATTCTTTCATTCTTTGCTCGTTTTTGTGTTTGACAGAAAGCAAAATTATTGATTTTGTTCTCTATAAAAAAAAGACAGAGTGCAAAACGTGTTGATTTTACTCTATGCCATTTTTTTACAGAGAGCAAAATCGACATAGAGCAAAACGTGTTGATTTTGCTCTCTGTCGTGTTTTTACAGAGAGCAAAATCAAAGATTTTTCTCTCTGTGAACAAATGACAGAAAGCAAAATGTGTTGATTTTGCTCTCTGTAAAAAACGGAAGAGAGCAAAATCAAACACATTTTGCTTTCCTTGTTTTGACAGAGCAAAATCAACACATTTGGCTCTGTTTTTGACCGAGAGCAATGTTTAGCATGTTTGTTTTATTGGTAATTGGTATGTACTGTTTTTGACCGAGAGCAATCTTTAGCATGTTTGTTGTTTAATTTTGTCATTAATTTATGTGTTTTGCACTGTATAGTTACATAATGTTTCTATTTTGGGAGACTCTTCGGGCGTGACCGAGAGCAATTTATGTGTTTTCTTTGTTTGTTATGTGATGTTTTATTAATGTTTCTGTTTTGGGAGACTCTTTGGGCGTGACCGAGAGCAATTTATGTGTTTTATTTGTTTGTTCTGTGATGTTTTATCATGACTGAGAGCATTAGACTTTAGAGCAACATGTGTAGTATTTTTGATTTTATCATTGATTTTGATTGATTAAATTTGTTTTAGGATGGAAAGCATTAATGATAGTGTAGGGGGTCCTGCACTTAGTCAAACGAAAAGAAAAACAAGTTTTGGGATCATTTTTAAATTGAGCTCTGGGCACTTAAATGGAAGTTAGGGTTTTTCCCTTATTGTAACCAAGAAAGCGAGAAAGAAGAAGCGTTGGAGAGAGATGCGTGGGAAGCTGAAGGAGAGAGAGAAAGAAATGAGGAAGAAGATTACATTAATTAAATTATTTAAGTGCAAGTTGATTACCAGTCTTCATAGTTCATACACCATACATGGAAAGGCTTTATACTTTCATTGAAATAATTATTTATGTAATAGAAAAAATATTTTATTACGTAATAGAAATAATTCCTATGTATAATTTTTTGATAATCCCCAAATAGAACCTAATTTTTTAATCTGGGTTTATCTTGATTTTAATTTTAATTTTAATTAATAAAACAACAAGTTGTTTTTTTAGATTGAGAAAAAGAAAAAAATCTGAAATAATTTGAATTCAAGAACCAATTGATCTCGTTGTTATTTTTAGAGTTTTTTTTTTTTTTAAATCTCAAATTTTATTATTCATTGAAAAAAACCTTAACGTTTTGCAAATACGCAATTTCAACGTCGCAGGGGGGTCAGGAAGCCGTCCACTTATGGGCAAAACCCGTGACTTTTGTCACGGGTTCCTTCATATTTAGGAAGAGTACAGTCGGTCTAACTGGACCGGCCGTACTCTTCCACAAGAGGAAGGACCAGCCGTCCTCTTGTGGGCAAAACCCGTGACAAAAGTCACGGGTTTTTTCATTTAGGGAGACCAGCCGTACTCCTATTAGTATAGGACCTTTGACTTTTTTCACGGATTTGTTCCCATTGGAGTACGTCTGGTCCAGTTGGATCGACCATACTCTACTCCTCTATAAATACCCTTCCCCTCTTCTTTCTCACCTCAGTCAAACCTCTCTCCTCTCTCTTCTTATTTCTTCATTCTCTCTCTTCGTCTTTCAGTGATATTTCTCTACGTTCATCTGCTAGTACGAAACGTTTATTTTTACTTTTTAATTTTAGTATTTACTTCAGTGATTAAACCAAAATGAAGTTTTTTATTACGTATGTTTTTTTATTGTATCTTTATTTTAAATTCTCTAGCAAAATTTTTAAAATTTGAATTTTGTTATTTATTTATTTTAATAACTTATTTTTTATTAGTATATATTTTATACATAAATTTTCGTTGTTTCTATCTAAATTATAAAATATTGATATTTTACTTTATATTTATGTATGTTATTATGTGTATATTCTTTAACGTTTTTCTCACCTATATAATCATTATGTAGAAAATAAAGCTTTATCATTTTTTTCTTACTCTATTTTATTGTTATTTCTTTTAATATATTTTATTTGCTATAATAGTATGACGTATGTTTTCTTCATTGTATTTTTATTTTAAAGTCTATATCAAAATTTTAAAAATTAGAATATGTTAGTAATATTATAATAAAATTCTATACATTAGTTATTTATTTATGTTAATGAACTTATTTTTTTTTTATAGGATCTTGCCATGTAATTTTTAAATAAAGATTGCCAGAGAAAGTTTGAACAGGATATGCGAAAACATTCAATAAACTTTTGCATGAATGTAAACTTTAAATGTTTGGAGTCGTTGGACATCAAAGAAATGTTAGAGAACATCGGCCTACGCGGGATGAATGCATTGACGGGCGATACGTGCAAGAGAATAGTTCGCTTGTTCTACGCGAACTTGAGAGCGTCCGGGATAGATGGAGTTTTATGGTTTGAGAATGTACATTCTTGGTAGGAAGTTTATGATACGGCCAGAGCAAGTGAATGAAATCCTGGGGTTTGACATGGAAGGGGCGGAGCGATATTACCATGCTTCCCGAGACTGCCTTTTTTTTACATTGCTTGAGGGAGTAGAGTTCCTACAGTAAATTCACAGCAATCCCAACATTTGGGGCGTTCGTGAAGCCACGAGTGAACAAGTTGAATGTTAGAAGTCGAGTTCTCCGCAACATGCTAGCCCACACCCTTCTGCCACGAGAGGGACATCAAAATCACGTGACCTGCATGGATCTCTATGTCATGGAGAAGCTGTGCAATGGGAAGCCTTTTGATCTTGGTTTCTTGATTTTAAATCACATGCGTGAGGTCAGGCGGGCACCCATGACGAATCTCTTATATGGGGCACTGATTATGAAGATCATCGTGCCAGCTGGGATTCGCCTACCACTTGGAGAGCAGATAATACCCCGTAGATCTACCGACGTATTTGACATGATCCAGTTGATATGGATGGGCATCATCGAAGAGAAATCAGAGGGCATCCACCTTTCAGGCAGTGCCAATACATCGCCACCATTAGCCCCCCAAGAGGATGAGAGAAGTGGATGGGACGCGAGACAATATCTGCAACAGCTATACCAGATGCAAAAGACGCATCAACAGCAAATGTATGATATGCACCAAACGCACCACCAGCAACACTACCAGCAACAACAACAAATGTATGAGATGCAGCAGATACACCATTAGCATCTGCAACAAGTGCTGGATATACAACAGAGCCAGCAACGAGACATCTAGCTACTCATAGGAAGAGTGGATGAACTCGTTGTAGGACAGCGTGGGGTGATCGCTTCTTAGAGAGAGTTGATGCATGCACAACATTATCTCGATGAGTCCTATAAAGAGATAAACAAGAAGTTCCAGACTTTGATGGCGAACAACGCCATAGACGAAGATGATGATGCCCCTTCTACGTAGTTATCTTAGTTGTTGTATGTAAATTTTATGTACTTTAAATTTAATTAAAAATGAAATTATATATGTTTTACAAATTAATTTTTCAAAAACCTCAAACTATCAGCATTTTAAACAAATACCTCAAAGTTTACTAGTAATCGGTTCAAACCTTAAAAAAAATAAATTAATATTTACAGAATAGCAGAAATTGCTGAAACGTGTCGATTTTCAACTATCCTCGAACAGCTGTGAGAGTCGATCATACTCTTTATTTAAAATGTACGCTCGTTTTTTATCTTTGAAGCATGCAGTCCCCACCCACATTCATTTCCACACTCAGCCGTCAGTCGCCTGGTTTCACGTTTAGAGAATTTTATAGCATAACCATTTTTCAAAGAATATTCGCGTATTTCATCTTTAATTTGTTCTAAAGAACTATATTGTCTACCCAAAAAGAAACTCATTGCATCACCAGTCGATCTTTCGTCTACATCAGCCGATCTACTTGAATCTGAATTCATCATTGTTGCTAATATATAAAAAATTATTAAAATATACAAATATTAAATCAAATAAAATAAAGTAAAATGTCAATATTTTTATAATTTAGATAGAAACAACAAAAATTTATGTCAAGAATTGGATGAGGCACCTTAGCCTCGACGAAGACGATGATGACCCACCAGCGTAGTTTAGTTTAGTTTAGTTTTATGATGTACATTTTGTGAATACTAAAATTAAATAAATAATTACAATTTCAATCACATTTTAGAAATAAATAATTTAAATACTTGAATAAATTAAAAAGAAACTTTTATTTAAATGAATTAATACTTAAATAATAAGTGAATAATTAAAGAATAAATGAAAATTAATAAATGGTATATTAAAAAAATTACAAATTTCTGCAACGGCCACATGTTGAAGACTCCTGCGTCCCGTCAAATGTGTGAAGCCCATGAATGTGTCTTGCGAGGCTGCGTCTGAAGTCGATCCCCGATTAATACAAGTGCAAGTATTATGCCCCTACTGTTAACATATATGACAACACACGGTTGAATTCCTCTTACTAACTCTTGAGCTTGACGGCTCTTCGGTATCTCACATTGTTGTCTTCTTCGGCCTACCAGGTTGATGCTTTCTTTTGGGCGATAGGATTTCGTGCAAACCTTCTACATGCGGTCATATTATTTGGCCGCTGATGGGACGAATATAGTGTGAGTATATCTGCAGGTATCTTGCCGTGTAATAGCATGCATTCACGTAGTCTTCCAGCGCAACTCTCATCCATTACATGCAAGGAATATAATGGACACACGTAGGGGTGTGCAAACCGAACCGGAACTGGTGAAATTGGTTCGGTTCGGATCGATTTTGAGCATTTGGAAATCGATGTTCGGATTAATTTTGTAGAAACCGACTTCTTAAGTTCGGTTTTCGGTTTGGATAAGTCAAAATTGAAGGAAACCGAACTGAACCGTTCTTGCATTTTAAAACCAAAAAACTATGAAGAGTGAACTGACTTAAATCAAGCAAACTTCACTCTTCACCTAAAATTTCATCCTCCACTCGACCACTCCTCCAGAGATGACACACGCAGAGCCGCAAACTAGAGACCCGGCAGACGACAACAGACATAGGTGACGACACACGATCGGCGACGACTCTCTGCTACGGGCTATCGAGATTTGAGTATCGAAGACGACAGCAGCACCGATGATGACACACGATCAGGCAATCGAATAACTGGGTATGTTATATTCTTTCATTCTTTGCTCGTTTTTGTGTTTGACAGAAAGCAAAATTATTGATTTTGTTCTCTATAAAAAAAGACAGAGTGCAAAACGTGTTGATTTTACTCTATGCCATTTTTTTACAGAGAGCAAAATCGACATAGAGCAAAACGTGTTGATTTTGCTCTCTGTCGTGTTTTTACAGAGAGCAAAATCAAAGATTTTTCTCTCTGTGAACAAATGACAGAAAGCAAAATGTGTTGATTTTGCTCTCTGTAAAAACGGAAGAGAGCAAAATCAAACACATTTTGCTTTCCTTGTTTTGACAGAGCAAAATCAACACATTTGGCTCTGTTTTTGACCGAGAGCAATGTTTAGCATGTTTGTTTTATTGGTAATTGGTATGTACTGTTTTTGACCGAGAGCAATCTTTAGCATGTTTGTTGTTTAATTTTGTCATTAATTTATGTGTTTTGCACTGTATAGTTACATAATGTTTCTATTTTGGGAGACTCTTCGGGCGTGACCGAGAGCAATTTATGTGTTTTCTTTGTTTGTTATGTGATGTTTTATTAATGTTTCTGTTTTGGGAGACTCTTTGGGCGTGACCGAGAGCAATTTATGTGTTTTATTTGTTTGTTCTGTGATGTTTTATCATGACTGAGAGCATTAGACTTTAGAGCAACATGTGTAGTATTTTTGATTTTATCATTGATTTTGATTGATTAAATTTGTTTTAGGATGGAAAGCATTAATGATAGTGTAGGGGGTCCTGCACTTAGTCAAACGAAAAGAAAAAAAATCAGAAGTTTGGAATCATTTTAAGATTGAAAGTTCTGATAATAGTAATCCTAGAGTAAAATGTAATCATTGTTCACAGTCATATGCATGTCATGCATCGAAGAATGGGACATCAAAGTTGAAAAAACACATCCTTAATTGCAACAAATTATTGGTAAGTGTTGATAGGAAGCAAAAGGCATTAAGCCATCAGAATATGAGAGGGGGATCGAGTGTAACTTGTTTTAGTCTTGCAACTTGTCCAGAATTGCTTGCAAAGATGATTATTGTTGATTAATTGCCTTTGAAATTCGTTGAAGGAGAGGGTTTTAGAACATATTCACAATATGTTCAACCTAAGTTTTTCATACCTTCTAGAACTACTATTTGACGAGATATTATGAGTATTTATGAGAAAGAAAAATTGAAATTGAAAGATTATTTTAGAAATACATCTCAACGAGTATGCTTGACTACAGATATATGGACTTCTGTTCAAAATTTGAATTACATGATATTAACTGCTCATTACATTGATAGTGATTGTAATATCCGGTTTGTACGGACCTTTGATTTTATTATTATTATATTATTAGTGGCATTTTGGTAAATATATCAAATCAGGTCCGTTTCACAAAAAGAAAGCGTCATTACGATTCTAACGAATAATAAGAATTTTAAGGAATTTATGGAAATTTTCGGAGATCAAACACTATATTCCGAGTAAATACGCTTTTCGTAATGTAAGAGACGTTCTCGTAAAAATAGCAAACGAGGTCCAAATTGCGAACGGACGGTTTTAATAAATCCCAAATAGTAAGTTGGACTTGTCGGTGAAATAAGGAAATTTGGTGAACCCAAATCGTTGGACGATTAACGAAACGAAGGACGAAACTAATATATAAAACTTTAGAAGGGCAAAATGGTCATTTTAAGAAATCAATTTCATTATAAAGCAATTGCCTTAAACGATTTTCATTATCTGAAAATCGTTTTCCAGAGAACAAAGTTCTCTTTCTCCTCTGCGACTTCTCCTCTCGGCCGCCGGCGTGTTTCCTCCGTTCCGACTCCGTTCAAGCTCTGTTTCTCCTCCGTCCTTCACGTTTTCTTCCTCTCTCGCAACCCTCGGTATGTAGCTTCGGTCTCTGAGAATTTATTTTGAGTTTCGGTCCGATTAGGGTTAGGGTTTTCAGTTAGGGTTTTGATAAAAATGTCGAATTAGGGCTCGTAATTAATAGGTTAGCCGTAATTAAGTATATGTTGAACATATTGGACGTTATTGGACGAAGAAAAGTCAATTTGCGAAAAAGTTATAAATTGGTAAAATGTCGAGTTTTTAGAAAAAAAAACTCGTAATTAGAGATTTCGGATTATAAAGCTTTAATTGACGTTCGCAATACTCTAAATAGCTAAGTGGAGAATTTAGGAGAATTCGTTAGTTAAGGATTTTTGTAATTTGGACGTTTATAAGTTAAATTGGGTTTAACGACAAATATCGTGTTTTACCTCAGACACGCGACTCCAGTGGACGAAGCTTGAGATCCAGCGCACTCAAGGTAAGTTCTCGTGACTTGCTTGACCGAAAGGTCTACACCATACTTCGTCGTCGTATCAAGGATCCTTGAGGGTTCCTTGTTTTACGTTGTTTAGGTTGGGTAGTTAGGTTAATTGTTTATAGGTTATGTTATATTGTCTGCTGATATGAACTGTTTGTTTACTTTCCGCTGATATGAACTGTTCATGCATCACGGTTTTCGAAAGTCATGAAAAGGAATTTCTGCACGTGTTTTAAGAAAAGGAACGTATATCTGAAATGAAATCTGTAACGAAATCTGAATGAATAAACGTAATCTGTCTGTTTCTGGTCACGCGGGATGGGGCTCAGGCACGGCTGTGCGTGTTGCAAGCGTGTACCCCCCCTCTCTAGGTGGAAAGGGTAGTCCGACCGCTGGATGGGCCCTCTCCGCTTAGTGGGTAGAGGTTTCGGTGACAATTCTGTCTGTCTGTGACGTAATGAATCTGTAATCTGTAATTCTGTATCTGTAATCTGAATCTGAGCATGATTTCTGAATGGCATACGCACGCATGCATCTGCATTTACGTAGCTTACTGAGATTTCAATATCTCATATGTGTCTGTATGGTGTAGGTGATCTGCTAGGTGACGTAGATCCAGGTGAGGACGACGTTCCTCCTCCTGATGTCGGAGGCAGTTGATGGATGATGCTCGTGGGAGTGCGCTGAGTAGTCGAGGCGCGATATGACCCGTGGGGATGTATGTATGGACTCTGGGGTTATTTTGGGGTGTTTTGATCTGATAATTGTATAGAATATTTAGGTTGTTTGGATCTGGATAGGGGTTAGATAACGTTTTGGTAATTGTATGTAAAATGTTTTGGTATAAACTGTTTTGATAAACGTTATGAAATGTTTCAGTTTAAATGTTTAAGTTAAATGAAAATGTTTTGAAATGTTGTTTGTAGGTTGTTACGGATAGCTCGGTTTTTAGAGCTATCCACGCAGTTGGACTTCGCCAAGTCCGCCGCCATACTATCGAGTTTAGAACACGTTTATGAGGGATTGAATTCGTGAATTGATTGTGAATAGTGATAAGTAAAATGAATGGGATGTTAAAATGTGTATATTTGCTCTCTGGAATTGGATTCCAGAGAGGTGTTGTGTGAATATTTGCTCTCTGGAAACTGGATTCCAGAGAGCGAAGTCGCTGCTGTGTGCAGCGAAGTCGCTGCACACTGTGCAGCGACTGGTCGCTGCTGTGTGCAGCGACCAGCGCCTGGTCGCTGCATAGGGCAGCGACCGTGCGCTGCCCCATTCACGAGGGCAGAATTCCGATTCTGCCCTCCCTTCTTTTGATTGTTTTAATTGTTTAATAATTAAATGTTTTAAGCTTTATTTAATTATTAAACGTTTTGTTTTAAATGTTTTAGAGGTCCGATTTCAATTCCGTTTTAAATTCTGATTGAGTTTCCGCTTAAGTATAAGTTTAATGTATAAAAAAAAAAAAAATAATAATAATAATAATAATAATAATAATAATAATAATAATAATAATAATAATAATAATAATAATAATAATAATAATAATAATAATAATAATAATAATAATAATAATAATAATAATAATAATAATAATAATAATAATAATAATAATAATAATAATAATAATAATAATAATAATAATAATAATAATAATAATAATAATAATAATAATAATAATAATAATAATAATAATAATAATAATAATAATAATAATAATAATAATAATAATAATAATAATAATAATAATAATAATAATAATAATAATAATAATAATAATAATAATAATAATAATAATAATAATAATAATAATAATAATAATAATAATAATAATAATAATAATAATAATAATAATAATAATAATAATAATAATAATAATAATAATAATAATAATAATAATAATAATAATAATAATAATAATAATAATAATAATAATAATAATAATAATAATAATAATAATTAAATAATAATAATAATACGGGAAATACGGGTACGGAACTAGGGGTGTTACAGTGATTGGACATTGTGTAAGAGAATTATCAATTTTTGCTTGATTTTGAATCATATAGGCGAAACGATTGGTAAAGAAATAGAAAGATGCTTGTTTGAATGGAGAATTGAAAATGTTTTGACGATTACAGTTGACAATTCTTCTTCGAATGATATTGCAATTTTGTATTTGATCAAAAGTATTAGAAATTGGAATGGGTTAGTTTTGAATGGGGAACACATGCATGTGCGATGTTTTGCACTTATTTTGAATTTGATTGTGTGATGGTTTAAAAGATCATCAATAGTCTATTGCAAGAGTTCGTAGAATGGTGAAATATGTTCGATCTTCTCTTGCAAGGCTACAACAATTTAGAAATTGTGTTGAAAATGTAAAGATCACTTACAAAAGTAATATTTGTCTTGACGTACCTACTAGATGGAATTCTACATATTTAATGTTAGAAAGCGTCGAAAAGTATGAAAGAGCTTTTGCAAAGTTAATTGAAAGTGATGGTCATTATTTTCTTGATTTGGGCAGGGAAAGTGAAAGACCACCCACCATAGAAGACTGGGCTAATATTAGAGAGCTTATCAAGTTTTTGAAGATCTTTTACGATACAATTGTTTCGGTTTCGGCCTCCTTACATGTCACGTCCAATATTTATATTAGTGAAGTGTATAATTTGAAAATGGTTATCCATGAGCACTCTCAGTGTGATAATCAATCCATTGTTGAGGAGAATGACTATTGATATGCAAAGAAAGTTTGACAAATATTGGAGGAGTTGTGATAAATTCAATATGTTGATGTGTGTGGCAATTGTACTAGACCCTAGATGTAAAATGAAGTTTTTGAAACATTGTTTCACTATGTTGTTTGATAGTGATAAGACAAATGATTTAGTGAGACAAGTAGAAATTGTGATGGAAAAATTATATCTCCATTATAAATCTGATTTGAGTTTTGATACTTCAGAAGACAATTCTAGTATGATGGTTGGAACGACTTCTACCATGATGAGACAAAGTAGTACTTTGACCCACAATAAGGTGTATGAGATGTTTTTTAATGATCAAAATGAGGATGACGATTCAATTAATCAGACTGAAATTCATCAATATTTATCTGAAGGATTAGAAAAGTTTTCAGATAAAATTGATATTCCAGCAAGGTGGAAAGTGAATTCGTTGAAATTTCCACTATTTAGTAAAATGGTAAGGGATGCAATAGTTATCCCCATTTCAACAGTTGTTTCGGAGTCAGCCTTTAGTAACGGAGGATGTGTGCTTGATTCATTTCGCAGTTCTTTGTCTCCAAAGACTGTCGAGTCGCTTTTTTGCACTCAAAGTTGGATTCAGACGGCAAAACATCAACATAATATTGATGAAATTGAACAAGGTATGTACTGTTTTATATCTTTATTTTCTTTTCATTTCATACTTCTGGTAACACCCGAAAAATTCCTATAACATACATAGCCCTTACAATTAGACGATGTGGGGTGTTTAAAATTAATCTTAGAGTTTTTCTAAGCTCTTGAATGGAAAGCAAAATTTGAAAGTGAAATTGGAATGAAAGCTATTAAGTTGGATTTGTTTATTAGTGGTTATTATAGAATTTTATGTAAAAGTAAATTAAATTGATTAAAAGTTAGAGAAGAGGATTACTTTTGGATGAAGCTTCACGTTGGATTGAGGGAGTGATAAGGGTGGGGGTTACTTTTTAAATTGAGAAAGTTTAGTGAAAAATTTCAAAAGAAGAGAATGGTGTTTTATAAATTTGGTAAAGTGTGTGTGTGAAAAGGCAAAATAGCCTTCTTTCTCTCTTTTCTTCCTACGAAGACCAGCCACCATTGAAGCTTCTCCTCTCCTCTATTTCATCGATTTTTCAAGGTTTTCAAGGTTAGTTTGATTAGGTTTTGAGTTTGATGCATTTAGAAGAAAGTTTTTTTTTTTTTTTTTTTTTTTTTTTTTTTTTTTTTTTTTTTTTTTTTTTTTTTTTTTTTTTTTTTTTTTTTTTTTTTTTTTTTTTTTTTTTTTTTTTTTTTTTTTTTTTTTTTTTTTTTTTTTTTTTTTTTTTTTTTTTTTTTTTTTTTTTTTTTTTTTTTTTTTTTTTTTTTTTTTTTTTTTTTTTTTTTTTTTTTTTTTTTTTTTTTTTTTTTTTTTTTTTTTTTTTTTTTTTTTTTTTTTTTTTTTTTTTTTTTTTTTTTTTTTTTTTTTTTTTTTTTTTTTTTTTTTTTTTTTTTTTTTTTTTTTTTTTTTTTTTTTTTTTTTTTTTTTTTTTTTTTTTTTTTTTTTTTTTTTTTTTTTTTTTTTTTTTTTTTTTTTTTTTTTTTTTTTTTTTTTTTTTTTTTTTTTTTTTTTTTTTTTTTTTTTTTTTTTTTTTTTTTTTTTTTTTTTTTTTTTTTTTTTTTTTTTTTTTTTTTTTTTTTTTTTTTTTTTTTTTTTTTTTTTTTTTTTTTTTTTTTTTTTTTTTTTTTTTTTTTTTTTTTTTTTTTTTTTTTTTTTTTTTTTTTTTTTTTTTTTTTTTTTTTTTTTTTTTTTTTTTTTTTTTTTTTTTTTTTTTTTTTTTTTTTTTTTTTTTTTTTTTTTTTTTTTTTTTTTTTTTTTTTTTTTTTTTTTTTTTTTTTTTTTTTTTTTTTTTTTTTTTGTGGGGAAATACGTGTGGAATTTGCCTTCGGCCATACACCATGGAACGGTAGGGATGATTTGTTGTTTGTTTGTTTGTTTGTTTGTTTGTTTGTTTGTTTGTTTGTTTGTTTGTTTGTTTGTTTGTTTGTTTGTTTGTTTGTTTGTTTGTTTGTTTGTTTGTTTGTTTGTTTGTTTGTTTGTTTGTTTGTTTGTTTGTTTGTTTGTTTGTTTGTTTGTTTGTTTGTTTGTTTGTTTGTTTGTTTGTTTGTTTGTTTGTTTGTTTGTTTGTTTGTTTGTTTGTTTGTTTGTTTGTTTGTTTGTTTGTTTGTTTGTTTGTTTGTTTGTTTGTTTGTTTGTTTGTTTGTTTGTTTGTTTGTTTGTTTGTTTGTTTGTTTGTTTGTTTGTTTGTTTGTTTGTTTGTTTGTTTGTTTGTTTGTTTGTTTGTTTGTTTGTTTGTTTGTTTGTTTGTTTGTTTGTTTGTTTGTTTGTTTGTTTGTTTGTTTGTTTGTTTGTTTGTTTGTTTGTTTGTTTGTTTGTTTGTTTGTTTGTTTGTTTGTTTGTTTGTTTGTTTGTTTGTTTGTTTGTTTGTTTGTTTGTTTGTTTGTTTGTTTGTTTGTTTGTTTGTTTGTTTGTTTGTTTGTTTGTTTGTTTGTTTGTTTGTTTGTTTGTTTGTTTGTTTGTTTGTTTGTTTGTTTGTTTGTTTGTTTGTTTGTTTGTTTGTTTGTTTGTTTGTTTGTTTGTTTGTTTGTTTGTTTGTTTGTTTGTTTGTTTGTTTGTTTGTTTGTTTGTTTGTTTGTTTGTTTGTTTGTTTGTTTGTTTGTTTGTTTGTTTGTTTGTTTGTTTGTTTGTTTGTTTGTTTGTTTGTTTGTTTGTTTGTTTGTTTGTTTGTTTGTTTGTTTGTTTGTTTGTTTGTTTGTTTGTTTGTTTGTTTGTTTGTTTGTTTGTTTGTTTGTTTGTTTGTTTGTTTGTTTGTTTGTTTGTTTGTTTGTTTGTTTGTTTGTTTGTTTGTTTGTTTGTTTGTTTGTTTGTTTGTTTGTTTGTTTGTTTGTTTGTTTGTTTGTTTGTTTGTTTGTTTGTTTGTTTGTTTGTTTGTTTGTTTGTTTGTTTGTTTGTTTGTTTGTTTGTTTGTTTGTTTGTTTGTTTGTTTGTTTGTTTGTTTGTTTGTTTGTTTGTTTGTTTGTTTGTTTGTTTGTTTGTTTGTTTGTTTGTTTGTTTGTTTGTTTGTTTGTTTGTTTGTTTGTTTGTTTGTTTGTTTGTTTGTTTGTTTGTTTGTTTGTTTGTTTGTTTGTTTGTTTGTTTGTTTGTTTGTTTGTTTGTTTGTTTGTTTGTTTGTTTGTTTGTTTGTTTGTTTGTTTGTTTGTTTGTTTGTTTGTTTGTTTGTTTGTTTGTTTGTTTGTTTGTTTGTTTGTTTGTTTGTTTGTTTGTTTGTTTGTTTGTTTGTTTGTTTGTTTGTTTGTTTGTTTGTTTGTTTGTTTGTTTGTTTGTTTGTTTGTTTGTTTGTTTGTTTGTTTGTTTGTTTGTTTGTTTGTTTGTTTGTTTGTTTGTTTGTTTGTTTGTTTGTTTGTTTGTTTGTTTGTTTGTTTGTTTGTTTGTTTGTTTGTTTGTTTGTTTGTTTGTTTGTTTGTTTGTTTGTTTGTTTGTTTGTTTGTTTGTTTGTTTGTTTGTTTGTTTGTTTGTTTGTTTGTTTGTTTGTTTGTTTGTTTGTTTGTTTGTTTGTTTGTTTGTTTGTTTGTTTGTTTGTTTGTTTGTTTGTTTGTTTGTTTGTTTGTTTGTTTGTTTGTTTGTTTGTTTGTTTGTTTGTTTGTTTGTTTGTTTGTTTGTTTGTTTGTTTGTTTGTTTGTTTGTTTGTTTGTTTGTTTGTTGTGTTTTTTTATAAACTTGATGGACGTGGTTTTGAATGAGTATTTAAAGGTTTGATTTTCAGGTATCCTTTAGATTATGTTTTGATAATTTCTAAGTGAATTCTTGGTATATGTTAGGTTAACGAGTGAACGATTGGACCAACCGAGCAAATAATTACGAATACGCGCAGGGAATCCAGGTAACTAGAGAAACGTGTGACTTTTGCCTTCGGCCCTACACCATGGAACGGTAGGGATGATTTGTTGTTTGTTTGTTTGTTGTATTTTGTTTTGTGTTAAACATTGTGTGACATGCATCATGGTTTTGAATTACGAAAATATGAGTTTTTAGCATGGTTTGTGAAATGTGAGTATGGAGTGTAAAAAGATAAGAAGATACGTAAGGTAATGGGGTCTTTTGTAGAGTTGTCTCATCGCGAAATAGTGCATGAAAGATGGCAATTCGGGAGGTTAGTACAAAAGATGAATGGTGGTCTTTTGTGGAGTCGCCTCTCGCGAATTAGTGCCTAAAAGATGGCAATTCGAGAGGTTTCTACAAAAGATGCATGGTGGTCACTTGTTGAGTAGCCTCGTGGAGAAATAGTGCAAGAAAGATGGAAATTCGGGAGGAGTCTACAAGAGATACACAGTTGAAAATACGAAAGTTGTCGTGATTATGAACGTTGTTCTATGATCGACGTGGGAGAAGATCGTGTATAGCCATCCCGTGTGTGAACATGATGTGTGCCTCTGATCTAGCTCTGCTAGGTCAACGCGTTACCATCCTGATGGGATAGGTATCCGCTTTACTCACTCATGAAAGTAAAAGATTAACGAAATGAGAACGAGATGAACACAACCGAGAGTTAGAAACTGCATGTGTTAGGCTTTGAGTGGGCATTATGCTTTTACATGCATTATTCCCTACTTGCTAAGCATTAGACTTACGTTTTGTGTTCTATGGTGTAGGTGGCGGTGTGATAGCAGGTGAGTTAGATTGATGGGAGCCAGGACTAGGGAGTAGTCGGTGGCGCACAGGGCATGCCAGTGCAGGCAGTTGTCGGGGCGTCTCGACCATGGTCTTCGGGAAGATGTGTGGGAGCAGTATTTTGATTGTGTATAGGTATTTTGTTGGATTTGTTTGGGTGTAAATGTTGGTGTTTTATAAACTTGATGGACGTGGTTTTGAATGAGTATTTAAAGGTTTGATTTTCAGGTATCCTTTAGATTATGTTTTGATAATTTCTAAGTGAATTCTTGGTATATGTTAGGTTAACGAGTGAATGATTGGACCAACCGAGTAAATAATTACGAGCACGCGCAGGGAATCCAGGTAAGTAGAGGAACGTGTGGCTTTTGCCTTCGGGCCTACACCATGGAACGGTAGGGATGATTTGTTGTTTGTTTGTTTGTTGTGTTTTGTTTTGTGTTGAGCTTTTGTGTGACATGCATCATGGTTTTGAATTATGAAAATACGAGTTTTTAGCATGGTTTGTGAAATGTGAGTATGGAATGTAAAAAGATAAGAAGATACGTAAGGTAATGGGATCTTTTGTAGAGTTGTCTCGTCACGAAATAGTGCATGAAAGATGGCAATTCGAGAGGTTACTACAAAAGATGTATGGTGGTCTGTTATGAGTTGCCTCGTCGCGAATTAGTGCCTGAAAGATGGCAATTCGGGAGGTTTCTACACAAGATGTACGGTGGTCTCTTGTTTAGTCGCCTCGTTGCGAAATAGTGCATGAAAGATGGCAATTCGGGAGGTGTCTACAAGATATACACGGTTGAAAATACGTAAGCTGTCGTGATTATGACTGTGGTTCTATGATTGACGTGGGAGAAGATCGTGTATGATTGTCTCGTGTGTGAACATGATGTGTGCCTCTGATCTAGCTCTGCTAGGTCAACGTGTGACCATCCTGATAAGATAGGTATCCGTTTGACTCACTCGTGAAAGTGAAAGATTAACGAAATGAGAACGAGATGAACACAACCGAGAGTAGAAACTGCATGTGTTAGGCTTTGAGTGGGCATTATGTTTTTACATACATTATTCCCTACTTACTAAGCATTAGGCTTACGTTTTGTGTTCTATGGTGTAGGTGGCGGCGTGATAGCAGGTGAATTAGATGATGAGAGCCAGGACTAGGGAGCAGTCGGTGGCGCACGGGGCATGCCGGTACAGGCAGTTGTCGAGGCGTCTCGACCATGGTCTTCGGGAAGATGTGTGGGAGCGGTATTTTGATTGTGTATAAGTATTTTGTTGGATTTGTTTGGGTGTAAATGTTGGTGTTTTATAAACTTGATGGACGTGGTTTTGAATGAGTATTTAAAGGTTTGATTTTCAGGTTTATGGTTTTTGAAACTTTAGCTGTTATGCTGCTCGGTTTTTAATAAAGTAAACGACGTTAATTTTTACTTGTTTTCACGTTTTCGTTGCCGATTTAGAGTCGACATTCCAGGATTTTTATGTTTCAAGGGGTCAGGAATGTCGGGAAAAGTTTGGGATAAGTTTTAGGTGTTTTGGTGATGTGTGGTTTGAAGAAAAATAGAAGAAAAGTGATGAAGGCATGAAAAGGGGTCGAAATGGCGCGGGTGGTCGAGGTGGTGCGCGCGCAGGGCGCTGAGGCGTACGACCACAGTTGCCCGTACTGTTCGTCGTACTTCCTTTCGTTGAGGGTTCGAGCTATGTTTTTTGCTCGTGTGGCAAGACTGGGTGAAATGTCAAAGGTGAAGTCATTCCTCACTATTTCGATAATAGAAGGAATGTCCCAGGTATGGCGACTTTTGAATCTGTCTAAGTAATGCTTCGTCACCCATTTTGCTGAAGCCTGTCGACTCTCAACTATCCTCGAACAACTATGAGAGTCGATCAAACTCTTTATTTGAAATGTACGCTCATCTTGCATCAACGAAGCATGTAGTCGACACCCACATCCATCACACTTAGCCGTCAGTCGACTTCTTTCACTTTTAGTGAATTTAATACCATAACTATTTTCAAAAGAATATTTGTGTATTTCGTTTTTAATTTCTTCTAAAGAAGCATATTTTCTACCCAAACAAAATCCAACTAAGATTTGTTCTCTTACCGGTCTACTTTCCACCTCCTCGTCATCTGAGCCGACCGGTGTTTGAAGCTCATCGTCCAACATTTTGGAGGTCGAATAGTCAAATATTTGTTCATTTGCATATGGGTGATTGACTACTCGTAGATCACCATATGCAGACGTGCCGTCCGAATAACAATCCATTTCGGCATCACTAGTTGATCTATCGTCTAAATCAATTGATCTACTTAAATTTGAATTCATCGTCGTTGTTAAATTTTTTTTTTTTAAATTAATAAAATACAAAAGTTAAAACGCTGACAGTACTGATCAGGATAATTCTCATGAAAGATTGCAATTGATAATCTCCTTAGACAAAATTTCCTTTCCAAGTAAGTTCCTAGGAAAGGCTGGAGGGTTACTAACGGTCCACTTAAATTCCAGTCTCCTAGACATAACTTACTTACACAGTACAATAACACCACTTACACAGATAACATCCAATTAAGTACAGTATAATAGATAAATTATTAAAAATCAAAAAATAAAACTTCATACCTAGCCGGTGAACGCGGATAATATCGCCGGAGAGAGTAAGAATTGGTTGCTTACATGGAACAAAATATTAAATCATGAAAAAAAAATTAATTACAATGTCCATATTATTTTAAATTTCGTAAAGTAAATGATAAAAAAAATAAAAATAAAGACTTTATAAAAATTTAACCTTGGTTTAGCACCTTCTATATGAACTTTTTTTTATTATTGAAGTAAATGATAAAATTACAATTTAAAAATAAAACTTTCGTACCTAGCAGCTGAACGTAAAAAAATATCGCTAGAATGCAAGAAATAGGAAGAGAGAGATACGAAGACAGGGAGAAGATGGATGAGCTGTGAGTTGAGCGAAGGGAGAGGTTGCTTATATAGGGGGGGGGGGGGGGGGGGGGGGGAGTACGGCCGGTCCAACTGGACCGGCCGTACTCCATGAGTAATTTTTTCACATATTTTGTTTTCTAGTAGGAGGAGTACGACCGGTCCAGTTAGGCTGGCCGTACTCCATGGGAAATAACCCTCACGGGTAGTGTCCTCTACTGGGTGAGGTACGGCCGGTCCAATTGCACTGGCCGTACTCAATGGGAAAGAACCTCACGGGTTCTGTCTTCTACCATGTAGAGTACGTCCGATCCAGTTGGACCAGCCGTACTCCAATGGGAAGAGGACAGAACCCGTGACTTTTTTCACAGGTCCTCTACTAATAGGAGTACAGCCGGTCCAAATAGACCGGTTGTACTCCCCCTAAATGAGAAAACCCGTGACTTTTGTCACGGGTTTTGCCCACATGAGGACGGCTGGTCCGTCCTCTTGTGGAGCAGTGCGGCCGGTCCAAATAGACCGACCGTACTCCCCCTAAATGACAAAACCCGTGACTTTTGTCACAGATTTTGCTGGTCTGTCGTCTTGTGACGGAGTACGGCCCGTCCAGTCGGACCGGCCGTACTCTTCCTAAATACGACAGAACCCGTGACAAAAGTCACGGGTTTTACCCATAAGAGGACAGCTGGTCCAACGACCAGCTGTCCTTGTCAACCGAGTACGCCCGGTCCAACTAGACCGGTTGTACTCCATCCCCTTATTTTGTAAATAATTTGCAAAATGAGGACAGTACAACCGGTCCAATTGGACCGGCTGTACTCAGTTAAAGAGGACGGCCTCCTGACCCCCTGCGAGTTTGAAATTGCGTATTTACGAAACGTTAATGTTTTTTTTTTTATTTAAAAAAAAAAAAAAAAAAAAAAAAAAAAAAAAAAAAAAAAAAAAAAAAAAAAAAAAAACTGATAGTTTGAGGTTTTTTAAAAAAAAAAAAAAAAAAAAAAAAAAAAAAAAAAAAAAAAAAAAAAAAAAAAAAAAAAAAAAAAAAAAACTGATAGTTTGAGGTTTTTTTTTTTTTTTTTTTTTTTTTTTTTTTTTTTTTTTTTTTTTTTTTTTTTTTTTTTTTTTTTTTTTTTTTTTTTTTTTTTTTTTTTTTTTTTTTTTTTTTTTTTTTTTTTTTTTTTTTTTTTAAAAAAAAAAAAAAAAAAAAAAAAAAAAAAAAAAAAAACTGATAGTTTGAGGTTTTTTTTTTTTTTTTTTTTTTTTTTTTTTTTTTTTTTTTTTTTTTTTTTTTTTTTTTTTTTTTAAAAAAAAAAAAAAAAAAAAAAAAAAAAAAAAAAAAAAAAAAAAAAAAAAAAAAAAAAAAAAAAAAAAAAAAAAAAAAAAAAAAAAAAAAAAAAAAAAAGAAGAAACAACTAAATAATTATTTATTAAAATAATACTTAGTTCAACAAAAGAAAAAAGGAAGGCGGAAGATTAGAAATGATTTGACCAACAATAGTAGGTCAGAGGCAGACTTGGACTAAGAAATAAAAAATGTCCCCCTTCTGCAACTCGTGTCTCTCAATATACAAAGAACGATGATAAAAAATAAAAAAACATCCTTATAAACCATAGAAAGAATGTACAACAATTGATTGTCATTGATTTCACTTGAAGAATACAATTTAATTTTAAAATTGATTGATTTGCCTTCATTAATGGAATTTAACTTTAAATTAAGGGAAATTACCGGTTTCGACTTCGAAGTAACCGGTTTTTTCGATTCAAACCTTAAAGTATAATATTTCACGATTCAAACCTTGAAGTATTAAAAACTTAACAAAACAAACCTTGGTGGATGTCCTATTACTGTCCGTTCTCTAAGTTTGCTGTAGAACGGACGGTCTCTTGAAATAAGAGTCCGTCCGTTCCTTGGCGGACGTCCTATTACTGTCTGTTCTCTAAGTTTGCTGTAGAACGGACGGTCTCTTGAAAACAGAGTCTGTCCGTTCCGTAGAACAAACGGACTCTTGTTTCAAGAGACTGTCCGTTCGTTAATTTTGCCTAGAACGGACAGTCTCTTAAAAGGACAGTGTGTCCGTTCATAGAACGGACGACTGTCCGTTCTTTAAATGTAATGCCCCGAACTTTCAGAACCCGGTTCGTTACACAAGAATTGCACATGACTCGGAAACTCTGGTTCAAATTTGAAACTTCGCTCGAAAGTCATAATTTGATATATATTTTTTTTCTAAAACCTCAGACATTTAAAATCTTGCAGCGGAAATCATTTGAGTAAAAATAGAGTTAAACAAAACTATTGTACGATGATTGATTAATCAGTTGAAATGCTAAGAAATACTCGGTAAAAAGAATAAAGATTTAAATTGCAAAATACTTCAAAAGTTTCAAGAGTCAAACGCATCGCCCGCTAAACAAGTCAACAAAAATGGCTGAAGCAGAAAATAGAAGACATCATCCGGTGACAAAACGACAAAATATTCTCTACATCTTCCGGTGACGTCAGCCGGATGATCGACATTATACTGCATCCACCAGTGTCTAGACGACAAAACACTTCCTACATCTTCCGGTGGATTAACACACGACATCCACCGGTCACTAAACGACAAAACACTTCCTACATCTTTCGGACGACATCCACCGATCACTAAACGAAAAACACTTCCTACATCTTCCGGTGGATTATCACACGACATCCACCAGTCACTAGACGAAAAAAGACTTTCTACATCATCCGATGGATTTACACACGACATCCACCGGTGAGTAAAATTCTCGACATCATCCGGTGAGTAAAATACTCGACATCAGCCGGTGACGTCAGCCGGATGATTCGATTCACACACACAACATCCACCGGTGAACTCCATTCACCGATGGTTGAACTTGCAAACTTTACTCAAGACTTTCAAAATCCTCTGACTCTAAGTAACTTCAGAAAACTCAACAGAAAGTGGAACAATATTTCAACTACTCAAATTCCATCCAAAAACATCTCTAATTTGAGAAGGACAAGCTTACTTCACTGAAACCATTTAGAACAATTCAAATCCTTACATCACTCAAATTCAGTAAAAAGTAAATCAACATTTAAGCCCAACCAAATACTATTATCAGAAAACTCTAAAAAAAATCGTATTCGGAATATTGAAAACCACTACTGTCATGAAAACTCAACACACTAAAATTGAAACGTTGACAACTGAACCTTCACACCAACTGACATCAGTTAAACCGCTCCATCAGCTGCCAGATTGTTACAAAGATGCACTCCACAACCAGTCTAGTCCTCAGCAGACTCAGTAAACACACCTGCAATCACTTCTTCACCTACATCACAAAACTTATCTATTAGCCTAATGCTAAGTAAGTAAAGCAGTAATAAAATGAAACACTGAAATATGAATTCTTAGACATGCAGTTTCTACTTTCTCAACTCAGTTGTTCATACTTCGTTTCTGTTCAGATCCCCCTGTGAAATTGGGAGTTGGATCAATTCTCCCAAAGTATATACATCCACTGACTCATTAAGGGGCGGATTAATTCCCTTAACAGTAAATCTGATTCACATGTTCAGATCCCCCTGTGAAATTGGAAGTTGGATCAACTCTTCCAAAGTATAAATATCCACTGACTCATTAAGGGGCGGATTAATTCCCTTAACAGTAAATCTGATTCACATGTTCAGATCCCCCTGTGAAATTGGAAGTTGGATCAACTCTTCCAAAGTATAAATATCCACTGTCTCATTAAGGGGCGGATTATTTCCCTTAACAGTAAAACTGATTCACATAGCTGTTTCAATATGTTCAATCCTCACCATGCCAACATGCATTCAAATTCATTTTCGTATACTTAAAAAAAAAACATGATGCATGACATACAGATTCATCCAAGTAAGCTTAATCCTAATGTTTTGTGATGTAGGCCCGAAGGAACAAGCAAACTTTACTTACCTGGCTCTCTTGGAGATGCACGGTTTCAACTACTCCAAAAGCTTGCTTACCTAAGTTGAAGGAGAATCGAGCGAGGAAAATCACCTAGAGAGCTCGGTTGCTTGAGCTGAAAACCCAAAGAGAAAAAGTATGAAATTGGTGGCGGCTACCGTGAATTAAACCCAACCCTCTTTCCTTAAATACGTTATCCACCTTTGAAAATTGTAAATTTACTCTAGTGCCCCTTGTCTAGTCATTTAATAACCCTACTTAAATTACTGACTAATCAAGTGTATACCATTAATAATAAAAGAGCTGGTTCGATAGAACCGGGTGCTATAATCTACCCCCTTAAAAGAATTTTGTCCTCAAAATTCAGTACCTGAATAATTCTGGATATTTGTCCAACATGTCTTGCTGGCGCTCCCAAGTTGTCTCCTCTACGTTCTGGTTGTGCCATAAGACTTTCACTAGTGGAACCTCTTTGTTGCGCAATACCTTCACTGCATGGTCTAAAATCCTTACCGGTTTCTCCTCATATGTAAGAGTAGGGTGAACTTCAATACTCTGCTGTTCCACAATCTGAGAACGGTCTCGTACACATTTCTTAAGCATGGAGATATGAAACACATTATGGATTCCTTCCATAGAAGTTGGTAGCTGTAACTGGTAGGCTGTTTTCCCAATCCTTTTCAAGATCGAGAATGGTCCAATGTATCTGGGGTTCAACTTTCCTCTCTTCCCAAATCTCACAACTCCTTTGAATGGTGACACCTTGAGAAAAACTTCATCACCGATCACAAATTCTAACTCTCTACGCCTGCAATCTGCATAACTCTTCTGTCGACTCTGAGCTGCCAAAATTCTCTGACGGATGAGGGCAACCTTCTCAATAGTTTGTTGCACAAGGTCAGGACCAAGCAACTGTACTTCTCCAACTTCATTCCAGTACAAAGGCGATCTGCATTTTCGTCCATACAATGCTTCATAAGACGCCATTCCTATTGTTGCTTGAAAACTGTTATTATAGGAAAACTCCACTAATGATAAATATTTACTCCAAGATCCTTAAAAATCTAGTATGCAGGCACGGAGCATATCTTCCAATGTTTGGATGGTTCTTTCGGATTGTCCATCTGTTTGAGGGTGGAAAGCTGTGCTAAAACTAAGCTGTGTTCCCATAGCTTTGTGTAAACTCTTCCAAAACTTATATGTGAATCTGGAATCCCGATCTGAAACTATGGTACAAGGAACACCATGCAATCTAACAATCTCTTGCATGTACAATTCGGCAAGCTGATCCATCGAGTAAGTTATCTTAATTGGCAGAAAATGAGCAGATTTGGTTAGACGGTCAACTATAACCCAAATTGCATCATGTCCCTTTGCTGTCCTAGGTAATCCAACAACAAAATCCATCGTTATTTGCTCCCATTTCCATTCAGGAACTGGTAGGGGTTACAATGTTCCTGAGGGTCTCTGATGCTCGGCCTTAATTTGCTGGCAGCACAAACACGATCCTACATATTCTGCCACACTTCTCTTCATGTCTGGCCACCAATAATGTTGTTTAAGATCTTTGTACATCTTGGTGCTCCCAGGGTGAACAGAGAACCTGGAAGAGTGTGCCTCAGAAAGGATCTCATCACGAAGTTTCTTAATGGCAGGAACAAACCATCTATTTCTAAATTTAAGGATTCCATCGGCGGAGTGGTTAAAATCTGACTTGTCTGTAGAATCCATGCTTGACTTATACTTATTACACTCATCATCATTCTTCTGGGCTTCCTTTATTTTCTCCAGAATGGTAGGCTTTAAGGTTATGACTGAAAGTATAGCTGATACACTGGATACTGCTTCTAGATTAAACTTTAGGAATTCTGACTCTAAAGCTAATGGCATACTGAAAACCATAGTTGGGGTTGATGTTGTTACTCTACTCAAGGCATCTACCACCACATTTGCCTTGCCAGGATGATATTTTATTTCAAAGTCATAGTCCTTGACAAATTCTAACCACCGACGTTACCTCATATTCAATTCTTTCTGTGTGAAAATATACTTCAGACTTTTATGGTCTGAAAATATCTCGCAAGACTGTCCATACAAGTAATGCCTCCAAATCTTAAGTGCAAATACAACAGCAGCTAGTTCTAAGTCATGGGTAGGGTAATTCTTTTCATGAGTTTTCAACTGTCTAGAGGCATAAGCTATTACTTTACCATCTTGCATTAACACACATCCAAGGCCAATCTTGGAAGCATCACAGTAAATGCTAAACTTACCATTATCGACAGGAAGGGTCAGAATTTGAGCATTTGTCAGTTTCTGTTTCAAGGTCTGAAAGCTATGCTCACATTCCTCAGTCCATCTATACATCACATTTTTCCTTGTTAACTTAGTAAGAGGTGTAGCAATCTTTGAAAATCCCTCAATAAATTTTCTATAATATCCTACTAATCCAAGGAAACTTCGAATATCAGTAGCATTCCTTGGTTGGGGCCATTCCTTAACTGCTTGAACCTTAGCTGGGTCAACAGATATCTCATCTCCAGAGATAACATGTCCTAAGAAGTGAACTTGGTCCAACCAAAACTCACACTTAGAAAACTTGGCATAAAGTTGGTTTTGTTTTAATACTTCCAACACCAAGGTCAGGTGTCTAGCATGCTCGTCCTTGGAACAGGAATAAATTAAAATATCATCAATGAACACTATGACAAATTTATCTAAGTATTCATGAAACACCCTATTTATGAGATCCATGAATGTTGCTGGCGCATTAGTCAATCCAAAGGACATAACCAAAAACTCATAATGTCCATATCTTGTGCAAAAAGCTGTCTTAGGAATATCTTCAGATTTGACTTTTAACTGGTAATAACCAGATCTAAGGTCAATCTTAGAGAAAACTCTTGCACCATTAAGTTGGTCAAATAAATCGTCAATCCTCGGCAATGGATACTTATTCTTGACAGTTAACTTGTTCAATTCTCTATAATCAATGCAAAAACGCATTGATCCATCTTTCTTTTTGACAAAAAGGACAGGTGCGCCCCATGGTGAAAAACTAGGGCGTATGAATCCTTTCTCCAGCAGATCCTCTAACTGCTTCTTCAGTTCCTTAAGTTCTGTTGGTGCTAGTCTATATGGATTCTTAGACACAGGCTCGGCTCCAGGGTAAACATCAACAACAAATTCAATTTCCCTATCTGGCGGCAAACCAGGAAGGTCATCTAAGAATACTTCGGGGAAGTCTTGGACAATTAGGACATTCTGAGGATTTGCTTTTCCTACAAGCTGTGTGTCTAAAACGCTAGCTAAGAAGCACAAATACTCTCCACATAGGGAAGGTCTTGTATTAATAGAAGTAATCACAGACATTTCCTTACTCTTCCTTGAAGCTTGAAAGGTGTGTTTCGAACTACCAGGGGGTTGGAAGCTAACTATTCCAGTCCTACAATCTATTGTGGCATGATGTTTAAACAACCAGTCCATTCCTAGGATTACATCAAATCCTATTATATCCATAATTATAAGATCAGCAGGTAGACTTACATTCCCTACTAACACTTCGCTGTCAAGCATCACTTGGTTAGAGTGCATGCGTCCACCAGAAGGCAATGCAACGTTAAACTCATGCATGGAAGGGGTAAACTGTACATCTAACTTAACAGCAAAAGCAGATGCTATAAATGAATGTGTTGTGCCAGAATCTATCAAAGTAAAAGCAGGCACAGAGTTGATCAATATAGTACCTGACACCACAGCAGGCTGTTCTTCATCTCCCGACTACATCATGGAGAAAATTCTTGGTTTAATCGTAGCAGGGCCGCTCTTAGGAACTGGACAGTCTCTACTAATGTGACCGACCTTGTTACAGTTGTAGCATCTGGTGACTCTAGGCTTCGAGCACTCTTTGTATGTGTGTCCAACTTCCTCACAGTTGAAACACTTCCCAAAGCCCAGTCTGCACTCCCCCGGGTGGTTCTTCAAACACTTAGGACACTGGGGAAATTTTCTGACACTTTGCATCTTCCCACCCGCTCCTTGGCTATTATGGCCTTCACTTGGCCTCTTCGTTCCCCTATGCTGGTGTGGCTGGTTAAACCTTTGTGTGACCTCCCTTGGTCTAGCACACTTCCCTTCAGCTTCTTCCACCTCCAGAGCAGTGGACACAACTTCACTGAACGTTAAACCTTTACTACCACAGAATTTAACCACACGGTAGATTTCTGGCTTCAGTCCATGCACAAATTTAAACACTTTATCCTCTTCCTTGTGAGCAAAATGCCCAGCAAACCTGGACAATGACTCAAATTGTCTACTGTATTCGGCCACAGACCCTATCTGCTTCAAGTTCAGAAACTCCAACTTCTTCGCAGTCTGGACTGTGCTGCTGAAATACTTCTCATAGAACATGTCCTTGAATTGTGACCAGGGCATTGACAAAACATCAGTGGTGGTCTCTATTGTCTCCCACCAGAGTTGAGCTTCACCAGCTAAATGAAAGGTTGCCAATGTGACCTTGTCTCCTTCTCCAATGTTGGCACACCTAAACATACTTTCAATCTTCCTAAGCCATCCATCAGCAATTACTGGATCAGATGAATGTCCATCGAACGTGGATGGTCTTAGTCTCCGGAATCTATCTCCAGAATGTTCATTGCTAGAACCCGAATTGGCACTCCCTTGCACCTCCCGGTTCAACAGTACTCTAAGTTGGTCAGACTGTTGGCGCACTAAATCAGTTTGCTGACGCACTAAATCTGTTAGCTGCCTAATCACACTAGGCTCCTCTTCACCCCTCACATTCGGCATTTCTCTTGGCACTCTAGGTCTCCCTGGGCGTCTGGCCATTGTACTAAATTCCTGTACACGGTTAATTACTCTTAAATATCTATTAACTAAGGTTAACATAAACACTTACAGTTGTTGAAGTACTTCCATGCAACGATTGGCACTAATGAGTAATCTTTTGAACGGTTTAACTGAATGTCTCTGATACCATACTATAACGCCCCGAACTTTCAGAACCCGGTTCGTTACACAAGAACTGCACATGACTCGGATACTCTGGTTCAAATTTGAAACTTCGCTCGAAAGTCATAATTTGATATATTTTTTTTTTTCTAAAACCTCAGACATTTAAAATCTTGTAGCGGAAATCATTTGAGTAAAAATAGAGTTAAACAAAACTATTGTACGATGATTGATTAATCAGTTGAAATGCTAAGAAATACTCGGTAAAAAGAATAAAGATTTAAATTGCAAAATACTTCAAAAGTTTCAATAGTCAAACGCATCGCCCGCTGAACAAGTCAAAAAAAAGGGCTGAAGCAGAAAATAGAAGACATCATCCGGTGACAAAACGACAAAATATTCTCTACATCTTCCGGTGACGTCAGCCAGATGATCGACGTTATACTGCATCCACCAGTGTCTAGACGACAAAACACTTCCTACATCTTCCGGTGGATTAACACACGACATCCACGGGTCACTAAACGACAAAACACTTCCTACATCTTTCGGTAGATTAACACACGACATCCACCGATCACTAAACGAAAAACACTTCCTACATCTTCCGGTGGATTATCACACGACATCCACCAGTCACTAGACGAAAAAAGACTTTCTACATCATCCGATGGATTTACACACGACATCCACCGGTGAGTAAAATTCTCGACATCATCCGGTGAGTAAAATACTCGACATCAGCCGGTGACGTCAGCCGGATGATTCGATTCACACACACAACATCCACCGGTGAACTCCATTCACCGATGGTTGAACTTGCAAACTTTACTCAAGACTTTCAAAATCCTCTGACTCTAAGTAACTTCAGAAAACTCAACAGAAAGTGGAACAATATTTCAACTACTCAAATTCCATCCAAAAACATCTCTAAATTTGAGAAGGACAAGCTTACTTCACTGAAACCATTTAGAACAATTCAAATCCTTACATCACTCAAATTCAGTAAAATCAACATTTAAGCCCAACCAAATACTATTATCAGAAAACTCTAAAAAAAATCGTATTCGGAATATTGAAAACCACTACTGTCATGAAAACTCAACACACTAAAATTGAAACGTTGACAACTGAACCTTCAAACCAACTGACATCAGTTAAACCGCTCCATCAGCTGCCAGATTGTTACAAAGATGCACTCCACAACCAGTCTAGTCCTCAGCAGACTCAGTAAACACACCTGCAATCACTTCTTCACCTACATCACAAAACTTATCTATTAGCCTAATGCTAAGTAAGTAAAGCAGTAATAAAATGAAACACTGAAATATGAATTCTTAGACATGCAGTTTCTACTTTCTCAACTCAGTTGTTCATACTTCGTTTCTGTTCAGATCCCCCTGTGAAATTGGGAGTTGGATCAATTCTCCCAAAGTATATACAATACATCCACTGACTCATTAAGGGGCGGATTAATTCCCTTAACAGTAAATCTGATTCACATGTTCAGATCACCCTGTGAAATTGGAAGTTGGATCAACTCTTCCAAAGTATAAATATCCACTGACTCATTAAGGGGCGGATTAATTCCCTTAACAGTAAATCTGATTCACATGTTCAGATCCCCCTGTGAAATTGGAAGTTGGATCAACTCTTCCAAAGTATAAATATCCACTGTCTCATTAAGGGGCGGATTATTTCCCTTAACAGTAGTTCAGATCCCCCTGTGAAATTGGAAGTTGGATCAACTCTTCCAAAGTATAAATATCCACTGACTCATTAAGGGGCGGATTAATTCCCTTAACAGTAAATCTGATTCACATGTTCAGATCCCCCTGTGAAATTGGAAGTTGGATCAACTCTTCCAAAGTATAAATATCCACTGACTCATTAAGGGGCGGATTAATTCCCTTAACAGTAAATCTGATTCACATGTTCAGATCCCCCTGTGAAATTGGAAGTTGGATCAACTCTTCCAAAGTATAAATATCCACTGACTCATTAAGGGGCGGATTAATTCCCTTAACAGTAAATCTGATTCACATGTTCAGATCCCCCTGTGAAATTGGAAGTTGGATCAACTCTTCCAAAGTATAAATATCCACTGACTCATTAAGGGGCGGATTAATTCCCTTAACAGTAAATCTGATTCACATGTTCAGATCCCCCTGTGAAATTGGAAGTTGGATCAACTCTTCCAAAGTATAAATATCCACTGACTCATTAAGGGGCGGATTAATTCCCTTAACAGTAAATCTGATTCACATGTTCAGATCCCCCTGTGAAATTGGAAGTTGGATCAACTCTTCCAAAGTATAAATATCCACTGACTCATTAAGGGGCGGATTAATTCCCTTAACAGTAAATCTGATTCACATGTTCAGATCCCCCTGTGAAATTGGAAGTTGGATCAACTCTTCCAAAGTATAAATATCCACTGACTCATTAAGGGGCGGATTAATTCCCTTAACAGTAAATCTGATTCACATGTTCAGATCACCCTGTGAAATTGGAAGTTGGATCAACTCTTCCAAAGTATAAATATCCACTGACTCATTAAGGGGCGGATTAATTCCCTTAACAGTAAATCTGATTCACATGTTCAGATCCCCCTGTGAAATTGGAAGTTGGATCAACTCTTCCAAAGTATAAATATCCACTGTCTCATTAAGGGGCGGATTAATTCCCTTAACAGTAAATCTGATTCACATGCATGATGCATGACATACAGATTCATCCAAGTAAGCTTAATCCTAATGTTTTGTGATGTAGGCCTGAAGGCACAAGCAAACTTTACTTACCTGGCTCTTCTAGAGATGCACGGTTTCAACTACTCCAAAAGCTTGCTTACCTAAGTTGAAGGAGAATCGGGCGAGGAAAATCACCTAGAGAGCTCGGCTGCTTGAGCTGAAAACCCAAAGAGAAAAAGTATGAAATTAGTGGCGGCTACCGTGCATTAAACCCAACCCTCTTTCCTTAAATACGTTATCTACCTTTGAAAATTGTAAATTTACTCTAGTGCCCCTTGTCTAGTCATTTAATAACCCTACTTAAATTACTGACTAATCAAGTGTATACCATTAATAATAAAAGAGCTGGTTCGATAGAACCAGGTGCTACATTAAATTAGGGCATGAGAGGACGGTCATGACAGTCCAAGGTGCGTTCGTTCTCCCTAATATAACAGAGACCTGAGAGCATTTTGCAGTTCGCACGCACGAAGAAAACCTTATCAAAGATCTATTCTCTCTCCAACGTCCAGTAATTTTTCTGCACAAATTTGACAGAATCTTACTCCCGGGTATGATTTTATCGTTGTTAAATTATTTGGTTCAATTTTTAGGTTACAAATTTGAGATATTCCCAATTTTTCACAGAGAGGACGGTCATCACCGTTTGACAGTGCGTCCGTTCTCCTGGTTTACTCAGAGAGGACGGTCATCACCGTCAGACAATGTGTCCGTTCTCTTGTTTTCCATAGAGAGGATGGTCATCACCGTCTGACAGTGTGTCTGATCTCTCTCGATTTATACAGAGAGGAGGGTCATCACCGTCGGAAAGTGTGTCTGTTCTCCCGTTTTCCATAGAGATGACGGTCATCACCGTCTGACAGTGTGTCCGATCTCTCTCTTTCCACAGAGAGGACGGTCATCACTGTTCGACAGTGCATTCGATCTCTCTTTTTTCACAAAGAGGACAGTTAGCACTGTCCGAGAGTGCGTCCTATCACCAAATTTGCTAATCTCAAATTTTCTTTATGAATTTTGCAGATTATTCAAATCTCCGTATATTAAAATGGCTGAGAGACTAATTATTACGCAAAAGGGTGGACTTCCAGAACATCGCGCACCTTCAACGTCTTCACAGGCCGGACCGTCAACGTCTTCACAGGCCGGACCATCAAATAGGCCAGTGAGGCCACCACCGTCAAACCGACCAGAGTTTTATTCTACTGAATATTACACCTTGGCTTGTGAAGAGAAGTTCCACCTAGATTTGTTACACCGATCAATTACGTTTTCGAAGTATGTTGATTTTGCAGGGTGGGAGTCCTTGGGCATACAGGAGATGTTCGACAGAATTGGCCTGCAAGGGGTGTATAATGTGCGGGGTGAAAGCTATGACCAGATTGTTCGCTTATTCTATGCGAACATGAGCTTTTCCGGCAGAACGGGAACTATAAAGACGTACACTTGGGTACGGAGATTTTGATTAATCCGGAGATAGTGAATCAGTTGATCGAGTTTGTCGGAGAAGGAGCGGATAGATATTACCAAACTATCCTTTCATGGGAACAGTCGAGGGAACAGAGTTCTTAAGGCTTAATAATCGAAACACGGACATTGTGGGGTCCCTTAAGCCGAGAGCTAGAGACATGAATGCAAAAGCTTGTGTAATCCACAACATGGTCTATCACACCCTTTTACCGCGACATGGACATAGAGATCTCGTTAACTTCTTGGATCTCTACGTGATGGAGAAGCTATACAGCAGAAGGACGTTCGACCCTAGTTTTGTGATTTTATGTCACATGTGTGAGATCGGGCGGACATGAAACAAGAACCTGCCCTACAGTGTGTTGATTATGCGGATTGTGGAGCATTTTCAAATTCAGTTAGGATGGGCCTCGTCAAAACAGACGGTATATGGACGTCTAGGGCAGATGAGGGGGCCTCCAAGGATGACATTCATATAGAGTGGCCTATGGGCACCATGCTTCCAGAGACTAGTAGGGCGGACATAGTCTCTATCGCAGACAAACTCGATCGAGTCGAGGTGAGGCTGACGGAGATGGTGGACTCCATGAAAGTGATGATGAACTACCAAAGAGATATGTTCGCCTACCAGAGAGAAATGAGGCAGTTCATCCTTGATTTGATGGGAGGTCATGACGAGGGTGGCGAGCAGATGGGAGCCAATGACGACGGCCAAGCAATGGAGGGCGATGAGGACGACTCCCAAGCGATAGAGGGTGATGATGAGGATGTCCAACTGATGTCTGGCGATGATGCAAGTACATTTCAATCCATTTTTTGCTTTATTATTTTAATTATAACTATTATTTTATAATATAACTTTCATTGCGTGCAGATAGGAGATGATCTGCCTATGAATCGGAAGTCCAACCAGATTATATTTTATAATTCAGTTTGAGAGACACTAGTTTGATGTATTCAGGAGTTTGATGTACTGTACTTTATGTTGGATTCACTATAGTATGTACTTTATGTTGGATTTATTTTAGTTGGATGTATTTTAGTTGGATGCACTTTAGTTGTATTTATTTTAGTTGGATGTAAATTTATAGTTACATGTATTTTTGTTGGATACATTTGATCTTTGGTGCAAAATACTGGACTTATTTGGGCTGTCGAAATTGCAGGATGATACTAGCTATGGAGAAATAAAAAAACAAAGGAAACTCTGCCCAATTTTCTAATTTTTTCTCACTTGTGAATAATCAATTTTAAATGAATTGAAATATGGCGCTCTGCTACTGATTCAACTACCTTAGTTAAAACTTCTCTTCTCCCGGATTCTCATTCTCTCTTCCTTCTCTCTTTCTACTCATGTCGCCCTATTTCGTACATTTGCCAACCATCATATGTACATTCTCTCAAATATCATCTTCTCATCTCGCCCTTCACCCACCACGTAACCATGTATTTTCAATGTACTGCCTGGGTTTGATCTGAATATTTCTTCTGAGTACGAACGCAGTAGTTTGAATTGTTCTTCTCCCCTCCCGTAATTAAGTTCTTTAGCTTCGGTTCTTCCTCTTCTCGCAAGACTTGGCTTAATATTTACCTTATATTCTTTCCTCACTGTCTTGATTATATCAGGAATAGATCAGTCATGTTGACTTTTGAACCTATCTGAATAATACAGTGCCAACCAATTTGCAGAAGCGTGTCGATTATCAAGTGTCCTTGCACAGTTGTAATCATTACGGTACGACTTTATTTGGAAGGTCACCTCATTTTGCATGACCGAAGCATGCAGATGCCAATTACAATCTCCCCCTTGACATTTTTCCATGAGTCTCTTCTTCACACTTTTAACAAATTTGATATCGAATCTTTTTTTCAAAGCATAATCTCGTACTTCGTCTCTAATGGCCTTTAAGAAACTATACTGTCTACCCACAACAAAATCACCTGAATCTTCTGCCCTTACTCGTATGCTTTGTGCCTCGTCATCATCTGAATTAAACGGTTCACGAAGCTCATCGTCTAAGGTTTGCGATATTGAATGCACTTGTATTTCTCCTTCACCCTCGAAGTGATCAAATGCAAATGGTTGAATATCACCGTATATGGGAGCGTGCTTGTAACAACCAGCACTTGGGTATTTTATCTCGTGGTTATTTATGGTGTGGTTTATAGGATAAGGAGATTGCAAAAGAAAAGTAGGTTTAATGGCAAGATTTGTAATTAAAGTGATTTGGATCGATATAAATAGAAAAAGGAAGGTCTAAAACCTCATTTTTGGCGATTTCCTCCTTCAGCAACCGATTTCTTCCTCCTCTTTCTTAAACGATTCAAAGCTCAAGTAAGGTTTAGAAGATTCATTCATTTAGTCTTTGATTTAGGAATGGTTATTGGTTAATGTCTGAAGATTGAGAATCGGTCGATGCCAGATTCATAGCTATATCTTCGAGTTCCCTTATTTAATGGCATTGAGGATAGGATTCTGATGTTGTTGATGTTTAGACTATGAGAGATTTGATGTTAGTATGAATCTGGTAGTTTAGACGTTAATGTCATTAATGTTAATGAAGGTTAAGCTCTGCACACTAGGTGCTCAGTGAAATGCCTTAGAGGTTAAAGCTAGATTCTAAGAGGATTTCTTTAGCTAAGATTTTACCAGCTCTGAGTTAGATTATTCAGGATATATTTAACATTGAAGTATGAAATGTCTTAGGTGGAGAAGGATTCAAGTGAAGCCACAACATAGCTAAGGAGTCCAGGTAAGTGAGTGTATTAGGATTCCAGCCATTAGGGCCCTATATCACAAGGACGTTAGGAAGATCTTAAGAATAATGTCTTAATGTTCATGACCTGTACCATGATATATGCTGAATGTCTGAGTTTTTCTCTGGTGTGAAGTTCTGTTACGCATACATAATCCATGCATCACGATTTATCTTCCAAGTATATGAAAATATTTTATGTGCATGTTTCTTTTATGAATAAGATAAGAATATGAAATGTATGCAAGTATGATTAAGTAAGGGTTGGGGCGGTTTGGCCAAGTCACTGTCCAGAAATAGACCAAGATTTCTGCTTGAAGGGCCAAGTACACGCACTCTGCCTGCCTTCCAGCACGATCCCCTCCTTAATCCATGATATGTGAACGATGAACAAGAATATGATTCCCACGATATGATTAAGAATACGAACATGAATATTACTCCCATGATTTGAATAAAGAACTTGAACATGATTTTATTGAGTATGCATTCATGAGTATTTATGTATATGTTACACTCCTTACTAAGCCTTAGGCTTATAGTTTTAACCTTATGATGTAGGTGACGAACTTGAAGGTGAGGATTTCAATCCATGTGATAACAACTAAGAAGGTTGCTGGATGGTACTCGTGAAGGGAATTTGTGGCTGGGAAGCGATTTGACCTGAGGTGCTTTTAGTCTGTCATGTTATAAGACAATGAAGTGGAAGTTTAAGTAGAAAAGAATTTTAATGTTTATGAGCTATAAGGGATTTTAGGATTTAAGGATTTTCATCTGTTTTCTTAAGTTTTCTGCTACGCACATTATGTTACTTTAGGAGTAAAACGGTTTCCATTTAAAATGAGATGTGAGATTATTTGTAGAGTCAGTTTCAGAGAGCTAACCGAACGTTCGCCAGGGAGGGCAATCGATCGGTTGTCCATGTGTCCTGTTTTGTAAGTAAAAACAATCGTCCAAAGTTGTCGTCCAAAGTTGTCGTCCAAAGCTGGGAACAATGAAGTCTGGACGACGTAGTCTGGATAAGGAATTCACGTGGACAAACGGTAAAGTCACGGTAAAGTCACGTGGTCTGTGGATGATAAGTTTAAGTGAGTCTATGGACGTTTGTTTGTGGACGATGGGTTTATGTAACCCGTGAGTATCTATGGACGTTTGTCTGTGGACGATGGGTTTATGTAACCCGTGAGTAATGAAGTCACGTGGACAAACGGTGAGGTCATGTGGTCTGTGGACGATAAGTTTAAGTGAGTCTATGGATGTTTGTCTGTGGACGATGGGTTTATATAACCCGTGAGTAATGAAGTCACGTGGACAAACGGTAAAGTCACGTGGTCTGTGGACAATAAGTTTAAGTGAGTCTATGGACGTTTGTATGTGGACGATGAGTTTATGTAACCCGTGAGTAATGAAGTCATGTGGACAAATGATAAAGTCACATGGTCTGTGGACAAGGAAGCCACTCGACCAAGAGAGCGATAATGTTTACAGTCTGTGGACGAATGTGTCGAAGTAGTCCGTGGACAATTAAGTGGCCCGACCTTGTAGATAAGATTGTTGCCTGAGTTATGTCGTTCGACTCTGTGGATGAGTACGCCGTCTGATATATGAAAGAGTCGAGTTCAGAGAATTTAAGGTTTTAGTCTCTTGTTCTTTTACACGTCCACGAGTTTTAGAAGAAAATTGACAAGTAGTTGTTCTGAGATTTAAACGACTAAGTTATGTTGCCTGAGTTGAATGTCCACGAGTTTTCTTTAAAAAAAATATCCTTAGTTTTCATGTATAAATGTATAAACAAGTCGTGAAGTTATGAAATTTGTCTTGACCCAGCTCGGGTCATTACAATTATGGTATCAGAGCAAAACTGGGTTCTAAAAACGGTTATGTAGACTGCCTCCCAGCACAAATTGCCGCATGAGTACACTCCAACAACTGTAAGTGTTTATGATTTTAGTAATACCATGTAGTTAAGATATGTTTATAATATGCTAGGAATCTCTTCAAGATGGTGAGAGGTCAACAGAGAAAAAACGGTGAAGATAGTAATACTATTGCTCAGTTAACAGAGTTGGTTCTACGCCAATTCCATCAGATTGAACAATTAGTGGCTGTTGGAGAGGAACAAGGCAACTCTAGCTCGAGTGCAACTCACGACCATGGAAGCGAGATTTTCACCGACTTCGACCTCCGATGTTTAATGGTCAAGTTTCGGATCCTATCTATGCTGAAGAATGGATTCGAACAATTAAAGACATGTTTAAGTATGCCAAGGTCGAAGAGGGGGACAAGATCACCTGTGCTGTTTTTCATCTTGCACTGGATGCAAGGCATTGGTGGGACTCAATTCAGAGCACTACTAGTATGGAAACTATGACTTTGAACAGAGTTCATTGCCCAATAATCCCAACACCTTGACCGACAAGCGTAACACATGGACAGGCAATCTCGACAGCTAGATACGTTAATAAATCGAGAGGGCCTTAGAACTCAGGAGGTGGCTGCTCCTAATAACCACGACATGGATAGGTTTCAAAAGCTGCGACCTCCGTTGTTTAATGGACAGTCATCAGACCCCTCTGTTGCTGAGAAGTGGGTTTGGATCATAGAAGATTTGTTAGCATATGCGAAGATTGAGGACGGGGAGAAAGTTGTATGCGCTACCTTTCACCTTGCAGCGGATGACCAATTTTGGTGGGATTCCGTCAGGGCAACAACCGACGTGACAGAGATGAGTTGGTAACGGTTTAGAACCGTGTTTTATGACAAGTACTTCAGCCGTACAGTGCGGGCAGCTAAAATGATGGAGTTTAAGCAACTAAAGCAAACTGGTTCGGTTGCCGAGTATGTCAGGAGGTTTGAGGCCCTATCTCGGTTCGCACCACGCCTAGTGAGTGATAAGGAGGACAAAGTACATCAGTTCATGCAAGGGCTAAATCCAGAGATCCGGAAGAGCGTCATCATATCAGGAGTTTGGAATGTGCCCTATACGGATATTGTGGCTAAGACTCTGGAGTTTGAAGCTATAGAGCAGACTTGTGTTAAACCGAGGGAGCCTACCAGAGGATTCTTTCAGGAGGTTCAGCCTCGGCCTCAGAATGAGGGCTGGCAGCCAAGAGCGCAACAACAACAGCAACAAAGAGGCGTTAATAGGCCTTATGATGAAAAGGGCGACCAAGGAAAAGGAAAGCAAATCCAGGAGTCTGCTGAGAGGCCCATATGCCCGAAGTGTAAGAAGACCCATTTGGCGCTTGTAGATTGGGACGGACCAATGTTTTAGATGTGGCGAGGTAGGCCACTAGGCCCATAATTGTCCAAGAATGGTTACCGATCAGAAGAGGGTTACCCGATGATATTTGCCTTCATTGATCCTTATGACGTTGATGATGAGGCCAGACTTTCAGTTATTCCAGGTATAGTTTTATCTCAATGGTTATTGAAATGAAGGACATTAGAATAGAGATGTAGTATAGAGTGAAGAGTTGAAGGTAATAATTGTGCAATAGATAAAAGTAGGCTTAAAAATAGAGAGGTAAGAGAATAGTAAGAACCTCGACGAGAAGATAGTAGGTTAAATACAAGACGATATAGACCTTATAGAAAGAGAGTTATGCATTAATAGGATTAGCCTGACTTAACCACAAGAAGTTGTGCACTTAGAATTTAGTTACCATTAGAGGGATACAACTTATTAGATATAAGATTTAAATGGATATAAACTAGACCCTAGTTGACAAACCTTTGAAGTTTTAGAATATGATGAATCAAAGAGAAATTTGAAGCTTAGATGTTAAATGTATCAAGGGATGCTCTAGATCGTTAGTATGTAATTAGTGTGTTTAAGAAAATAGAAAAATATAGCAGAGATTTGAATAACCTAGATCTATGAGAAGTTGAGAGTATCTGGACAAATGTAGCATTCAAGAGTTTAGTTTAAGTAGATTGTTGAAGGGGTATGTAAAGTGTCGATTTCTTTAGCAAAGGAGTGTAGGTGTCGACCAATATCGATGGGGAAAATAAGGGAATTACTCGAAGTTGAAAAGTTAATAAATTTCGAGACAATAAAGGATCAAGGTTATACGAAAGGTAATACTTGAGATTACAAAATTTGCCGATATCCAGGATGGAGGTAGGAACATCAATGTTTGAGAAACTAGAAGGGTAAGATTTAAGAATTTGAGGAGATTTGGATTAAAGACGTAAACTTATCTGCCACAAGTTTGCAAACTAGAAGATTGTTTGGTAAATCGTTGCAAGGGATCCAAGTAGAATATTTGTTGCGATTTGTGGAATTCGCGATTTATCGGATAAGGAGAATAAGGATTTGCACAGAAATCGTTCAAGCAAACTTAGAAGTAAAGCCAAGTTAGAAAATTTCAAAGGTTTGTCTGATATCTAACAAAGTCGAGGCCAATGAGTATATAAATGATTTAAGGTTAGAATAAATAGTTTAGAGCAAATCAATGGTGAAATTTAGAGACTTGACTGTACTAAGAGTTTATAAAGACTTGAGTAAGACAAATGAAGCGTAATGTAGATAATATGAGAATTTCAGTTAAAGACATAACGAGGGAGCTTGTTAATGTAGTTTAGAATGAAATGTGATATTTATAGGATCTTATTTACAAAAGGAACCAGGATCCTAAGTGGGTAGTGACTTTAGCTCCCAGATGGACTCGTTGAGATCAAGACGTGTTTTGATGATATAGTTGTGAAGTATGGCAATGGGAACTTAATTGAGAAACCTATACTAAAATAGTTGCCGACAGTCGGCGAGTTACCCAAGAAGGTAGGTGACCAAGGGATACTATTGATAGAATAGTTCAGAAGGATTATTACTAGAGAAAATGTAGAAATTGGAGCTGACGTGCTTTTCGACTACGGATAGAGTCGATGAATTTATGCAAAAGTTTGGGTTACAAACCAAATGTATGTGTAAATCTTTAAATTTTAGTCAACCCGAGCAATGTTAAGAAGCTTAAGTATAAGTATTACGTGAAGCTATAGCTACATAAAGCCTTGAATTAGAGACCTAAGAGTTCGATAGTACTTAATGCATAACCAATGACGTGGTTAGTCAAATCGAACGCAGTGGATGTGGTCAGGAGGCTAATGTTGCGTCATTTGGTTTTAAGAGATTTTGGTTTATAACCATAGATATTGACCCATAGTGTGATAGGATCAGAGTTCTTAAAGAGAAATTCAAATTTTTGGAGAGATGGAGGGAACAGACTCGAAAAGAACAGAGAGATTATAAGTTGATGTATAAGGCTGCAAGACATGAGACAATAATGTCAAGGACTATAAGCTAAGTCAAATTTTGAGGACAAAATTTCAATTAAAGTGGATTGAATGTAACACCCGATTTTTTCAGGTTTTGGGTTTTGCTACGCAATGACATTTTCATAAATATTGTGGATTAAGTCCGTTTTGTGAACGAGAGGTTTTATTAGAACCCTATGAATAAAATGGAGTATTTGGAGGAATAAGAGAATTTTGGAGATGTAATGCCCGGTTTTTTGAGTTTTTGATATTTTTAGTAATATAAGGGTATGTTCGTAAAAATGGTGAATTAGGTCCGTTTTGCAAACGAAAAGTTTTATTAGATACCTAGCGATAAATTAGAATATTTGGTGAAATAAAGAAGTTTGGAGGAACCAAATCGATAGACAAAATAACGAAATAGATAACGAAATAATAGAAAATCAAATGGAGGCAAAATGGTAATTTAATAAGTTAAATTTTATTATTTAACTTAAACCCTTCAGTTATTTTCTAACCCTTCACGAAAATTTCTCCAAGAGAAATTTTCCTTCCCCACAACGATTCCTCCACCCCGGCGAGCTCCTCAATTTTCGGCAACTGATCCTTCACGTTTTCTTCCGCAATCGACGTCCTAGGTGAGATTCTATAGCTTTCGACGGTTTGTTTTAGGTTTTTACAGATTATAACGGTTAGGGTTTCGTTTAGGTTTTTGTGAAATCATTAGATTATGCTAGAAACGGTTAGGTTTACCGTAGTTATGATTATAGCAGATTTATTGGTGAAAGTTGGGTAGAATTAATGGATGTATTTGGATTTTAGGTTTAGTTTCGGTTGTTGTAGGTTTTAAAAGACTCTATTAATGGAGGTTTAGGATTTGCGAGCGAGAATTGCTCGACGAAATGCCCGAATAAGTTTAATTAGAATTTGAAGAAATTTTATTTAGCTAGGAGTTTCGTTAGTTTTCAAAGTACGATTGTTTAGGTCCAGTTTTAATAAAGAATGTTGTGGATTGGCTTAGATGAACAAAGCTCACGGATGGAGCTCGGTGTGCTAAGGACCCGAGGTAAGTTCTCGTGACTTACTGTGGCCGATAGGCCTACACCATACGTCGTGTTTCGTTGTTGAGGATATTTGGTGCAATGTATGTTTATACGCTTTGGATGGGTAGTTTAGGTTTAATTGTTTTATAGGTTATGCTTGTGTGATGTTTTGATGGTATTCACCCTATTTATGTTTATGTTATGCATTTAACTGCCCATGCATCGTTGTTTTACAAAACGTCATGAAAATGGATTTATGCATTGATTTCATGAAAATGAAGTGAATGAAAGCAAAGTAAAATGTAAATAACCTAAGATGACTAAGATGACTGAGATGACTGAGACGATTGACACGGACTGATAAATGAAATGAATGGATGGAAATTCATGAAAATTGTATATACATGTTCATGCATTGTCATTTACGTAGAATTTACTGAGATTTATCTCATAGGCGTCTTTATGGTGTAGGTGAACTCGAAACTGGTGAGGAAGACATTCCTCCGCTAGATGAACACGCTGGTTGAAGAATGATGCCCGTGAGAGTGCGCTGAGCATTCGACGCGATTTTTGATCTGTGGGAATCCGAGTATAGGTATTTTGTGTAGGTTGAAAGGAAATGATATGGAAATTGTACAGAATGGTCATTTTAGGTTGATTAGAAAAACTAGTTTGATGAAATTGTATTGAGGATGTTTTCTGGATAGTTTTATGGAAAAATGTATGCAATGATAAGTCGTTTGATGTTAATGTTACGGTATTAGAATGTATAGGAAGTGAAGTTTTTAATTCGGAAATATACTGGAACTGCTTGGGAATTTTAAACTTGTAGGGATGTGGTTAGTTTTCAAAATGATCCACGCAGTTCATTTTCGTGAATTTTCAACATATTTTGGATATGTTTTTGGGCACGATTTTGAATCGGGTTTTTCGGGTTTGAGGCATTTTATGTTTGGGAAGGTTTAAGGTAAGAGTGAGTGTGAAATGTAAGTGAAAAGAATGAAGAAAAGTAAAGAAAAAGATGAAAAAAAGAATAGGGGTGCGAAGGAGGCGCGGAGGGCGCAGGTGCGCAGGGGGTGCGTTGCTGGGCACCCAGCCGATCGATCGGCAGGCTCTGTGCCCGCGCTGCGCGCAGCGACAGCACACAGCGTGCGCGCTGTTTGGGCGACACGCGCGCGCCGCACCACATATGACCCAAAACAATTTTTTTTAATTTTTGACTATTTAAAATACGTTTTGACCCGATATTTTACGATACTTTTTAAACATATTTTACGAGCGTACCCCACGTATTTTAAAGAATTTTAAGGACTCAAAAATTGAGTCGATATTTTATCGAATATTTATTTTAGCCTCGTTTTAAATATTTTAATAGTAAAACAAAAAATTTATGCCGAAAAGTCTAAGTCTAAGTCAACGTCAAGTAAAGTTTTGAGACAGCCCTGAAAGGGTTTCTGGTTTGGGTCGTTACAGAATGGGACGACAAAGGTGAGATAGCTTTCCAGTTACTAAATAAGAAGTTAGTGTCCCTACCGATTCTGATAATTCTAGAAAGAGGAAAGTGATATGTAGTCTATTGTGATGCATCGTTGAACGGTTGGGATGTGTTTTGATGCAGGATGAGAAAGTCATTGCCTATGCTTTGAGGCAATTGAAACCACATGAAAGAAATTATCTAATTCACGATCTGGAGCTTGCTTCAGTATTGTTTGCCCTGAAACAGTGGAGATATTATTTGTATGGTGAGACGTTTGAAGTATTTTCATATCACAAAAGTCTGAAATACTTATTCACTCAGAAGGAGCTGAATCAGAGACAGAGGTGCTGGATGGAGTTTTTACAGGATTATGACTACACACTCCAGTACCATCCAGGCAAAGCCAACAAAGTTGCAGATGCTTTGAGTAGAAAATCCTGAGTGATGGCAGCTAGTCTTGGCATTAAAGAATACGAATGTGGGCGGAAGTCAATCAATTCAATTTGCAATTGAGAGAAGGTAATGAACATGTATACCTTCAAAACATCAATGTGAGGCCCAACCTAGTACAACGGATTGTAGAAGCACAAAACGATAATGCTGAAATTGCTAAATTAAAAGATAAGATTGAAGTAAAAGAAGTTCAAAATTTTCCAAAGATAGCTATTTAGGAGTGAGATTTATGGGTCGTCTAGTGATTCCAGATGATCAAGTATTGAAGAAGGGGATCTTAAGAGAAAATCATTGCTCCAAATTCGCAATTCATCCTGGAAACAATAAAATGTACCAGAATATGAGAAAAAAATATTGGTGGAAAGGAATGAAAGCGAGATAGCTAGATTTGTTTCCAAGTGTATAACCTGTCAAAGAATTAAAGCTGAACATAAGAAACTAGTTGGATTACTCGTTCCATTGCCAGTAGCAGAATAAAAGTGGGAGTATATTACAATGGATTTTGTTACAGGATTACCGAAATCGTCGAAGAACAATGATACTGTATGGGTAATAGTGGATCGACTCACTAAATCGAGTCACTTTTTACCTATGCGCAGTACTCATTCGATTTACCAGGTCAGTAAATTGTATCTGAAGGAAATTATCAGACTGCATGGTGTGCCCATTTATATAGTGTCAGATCGAGATCCTAGGTTCACTTTGAGATTCTAAAAAAGATTACAGAAAGCTATGGATACACGACTAGACAACAGTACAGCTTATCATCCACAGACTGATGGCCAATCAGAGAGGAGAATTCATATTTTGGAGGATATGTTACGGGCGTGCGTAATGGATTTTAAAGGAGTATGGAAAGATCATTTGCATCTGGTAGAGTTCACCTACAATAATAACTACCAAGCAAGTATTGGTATGATAACGTTTGAAGCACTTTATGGGAGATTGTGCAGATCTCCGTTGTGCATGACTTAAATAGGAGCTACAGTACTTTTGGGGCTAAATTTGGTAAAGGAGACCAACGAAAAGATCAAAGTCATACGACATCGATTGGAAACTGTTCAGAAACGTCATAAAAGTTACGCTGATAGATGACGATGACCATTTGAATTTATTGAGGGTGATCAGGTATTTATCAAAGTTAGATCACATAGGAGTATAACAAATTTGAAAAATGTGGCAAATTATCTCCAAGATTTGATGGACAGGTGGCTTACAAAGTAGCACTACCCCCTCAATTGGCGGGAATTCATGACGTATTTCATATTTGAATGCTGAGGAAATATGAACCTGACCCTTCACATGTTTTGGATTGGACAGAATTGAATCTTCAACCAGACATGGCAGTGATAGAAGAACCAATTGCTATTCTGGATTCAAAGGACAAAGTGTTAAGGAATAAAGTGATTTCAACTGTTAAAGTCTCGTGGAAGAGAAGACGAGTTGAAAAAGTTACGTGGGAGCTTGAAAGTGAGATGAAAGAGAAATACCCCCAACTGTTTGAAAGGTAAGTTATAAATAAATTTTGGGACGAAATTTTTTTCTAACGGGAGGAGACTGTAATGGTTTGAACTTTTATTACTGTATTGATTCGAATTTATAATTACACTTTCGGGAAATGATGTAATTAAGTATATTTATATACAAAGGATATGAAATATATGTTGTAAAAAATTAAAAACGTATAAAATATGATTTTTAGATTAAATTTTAATTAATTACAAAAAAAATTAGCTTAGATTATATTTAATTGAGGTTAAGAGTTAATTAAACTCGGTGTTATGCTCAATAATCAAAGAATCAAGGGGAAAGTAGTCTTTTGCTTAAGATAAGGATGGTTAATAAATAATTAACCATTGAATCACTATTGAAAATAGGTTAAGTGGAAAGCTGTTGTGGTTTTACGTGGAGAAAAAGAAAGGAATAGAGAGAGAGGGAAAAGAAAAGAAAGAAGAAAAAGAAAGGAAGAGAGAGAGAGATAGGTGAAATAAATTTCAGAGAAAAGAGAACAAAGGAAAGAATGGATAAAAGAGAATAAAAATAAGCGAAAAAACAATTTTTGTCGATCCGTCCTTTAGAGAAAATTGTTCAGCTCGTTGAGAGGATCATTTTGGTGGAAAAATCGATAGATTCGGAGGAAATTTTCAGTTAAAGTGAAAGAACTAACAATATGATAAGTAAATCTATTGGTTATATTAGTTAATTTATGCTTTAATACATTACTAGGTGGAGATAGATTTCATTTTCGTTTGGATTCTGGATAGGTTTAGATATTTGGTGATTTGATTACGATTAGATAGATTGATGTGAATAATGGATATTGTTTTTATGAAAATTTAATATTGAATTGTGAAAAATAACGCATTACGGTATATATTGAAATGTTGTTCAAATTTGATTTATATTGAATTCTTAAACGTAGCATTTTGAAAACTTCGTTTTATATTGAATTGAACGCATTGATTTAAAATATCAATTGCATGGGCGGGTTGAGTTGTATTAATTTAAACATACATTAATTTAAATCCCTAAACCTCGCGGGGAAGCAATGTGTAAGGTCATACAACCTTACCGGTGAAAGCCCAAAAACTTGTAGGGTTGTGTGATGGTCATATGTATCAATTAGAGTGGATTGCATTTTTGACATATTAATTTGAATGTTAAAAGATTGCATTGAATGATTTGGGAAAAGATGACTTTAAATCGTGAAATATTTGTTTTAAATTGTATAAGATTTATCTATTTATTGAGAATGATTTTAAACTGTGGTTAATGGCATATATTTTTAAATGGTTTGAATATGAACATGCATGCATTTTTATATAAATGACATGAATTTCAAATAAAAATAAATTGTTTTAAAAAATAATCAATAATAGGTGGAAGATGAAGTGTGGTTTTAGATAGTATACTAAAGTCTAAGTTAGCTATTCTACCTCTTAGACTTATTTACTAGTCATAAAGCTCATTCTGTAGATATTCATATTTTCTAGATAACGAGATCGTTCACTGAGATGGAAAAGCAAAGGCAACTTCCATCGAGGTAGATCGTTTTCTTTTGCATTAGAACCTGGATAGATAGTTTAGAAAATTTATAAACTCTTTTTGAACGGTCACGTGTGTGTGATCTATTTTGTTTGTAATAGCTTCTGTTAGAAAACTCTGATAATGATGTACATATATAAATGTTTAATCCATACATATTTGGAAAGTTTGTCTGGAATTTGTATATTGTTTGAGATTATATGTTTGATGTCTAATTGAGAATACAAACTGTTTGGATATAAAATTAGAGATATCTTATTTTAAGATGCCAGGTACAATCCAGATGGGATTAATTAAAAATACAAACGAATCTATGCAAATTGAAAACTCAGAATTTATTATCATTTCCCACCTCGGGAATCCTAATGTCAAAGCTCGTCGGGTCGGGTCTTGACATGTTAGCACCATGTGATTCAAATTTTGAATAGAGGTCCATGTGCCAGTGATCAAACATACCCACTGTGATGTTATAAAAAAACACTCATTTAACTTGGTTCTTTTTTTCTAAAATATGTTGCAAATATCTCTTGCTACTATTCTTCTAGATAACATAATAAACTTGAGATTGATATATAGACAAAATGTCCTAAAACCAATTCTTTCTACCACTTTTAGTGGCAATTCATCCAAGATAATCATCTTTGAGAGAAATTCTGTTATTTCTACCACTTTTAGTGGCAATTCATCCAAGATAATCATCTTTGCGAGAAATTCTCTAGCAACCATTATGGTAAATATGGGTATATCAACATTCTTGCTCTCATTAGGTTTAAAAATTAAAGTTTTTAACTTACTGTCTACATTTTGTAGAAACTTTTTGCATACTTTAATATGCTTTATTAAACTAGAAGTCTCATTTTTTGTCGGGTGTGCTGTATAAATATATCCACAGTAATTATAATTAGCTGAATCGATGTTTGGTACCATACTGAAGTGAATCCAAGCTAGAGACCTATTTCTTTTCGATTCCACATCGAATTTTCACTATGAGGAGTATCCATTCTACCGTGGAGCAGAAACAATAAATATATAAACAAATTAATCAACCTAAATTTATAAACAGTTAAACTTTCTGAACAGGTAGCAACAACCAACAAACAACAGGCAAAAATTCCAATTTTATAAACAGATAAACTTCAGCAATAGGAAAAAACAAACAATAGGCAAAAATCCCAAATTTGTAAACAAATAAACTTTAGCAGTAGGCAACAACAAACAACAGGCACAAATTTATAAACACATTAATCTAAATTTATCAACCAATAGTAAATGATTTTTTATCAACCAACAGACAAAAATTTATCAACCAATAGTGAGGCAGCAACAAAAGGATTTAGCACATAAATTACACATATAGTGGGTTTATACGTCGAGCGAATAGTGAGGGTGAGCACTGAGCAGTGCTGATTCGCTGAACGACAAACATGTTTCGATTCAACAAGACCGATGTTAAACGGTGCTATCAATCGATACTAAGTCCGGCTGCCCTAATGGTGACGTGCGAGTTCGAAGTGAGAAGTGAGACTATGAGAGTGAGAGACTGATATGAGAGTCTGAGAGTTTGAGAGGACTGAGGGCGAGGCGAGCACCGATCAGGTGAGGCGAGCTGTAACACCCGGTTCCATTGAACCAACTTATCTTATAAACTAATAGTATACATTTTATGGATGAAATTGGAGGAATTATTGATTAGGTTAATGAGTGACTAAGTAAGGGCATAATGGTAAATAGAGACCTATAGTAATAACCTATTTAAAGAAAGAGACTTTGTGATTAATGCACTGTAGCCGCCACTATTCCTTATTTTTCCTCTTTCGATTTTCAGCTCAAGCAGCAGAGCTCTCTAGGCGATTCTTCTACTTGATTCTTCCCCAAACCAGGTGAGTCCTATTTTGATTCCTTGCTGTACTGGTAGCTGTCGATGATTGGAGAGAGTATAAATGTGAGTTTTGTGAATGCCGTATGAGTGAGCTAGTTCGGGATTTGTGGTAAATCGGGAATGCTCAATGAACTAAGCTTCCAAACTAGGGTCTCTAGAATTATAGCGGTTTAAAATGGAGTTTAGAGAAAGTCTAATCTATGTTCTGTCTATGGCTTTAGGTTTGAGTAAGATTCCGAGGTAGTCTTCCACCCAATACTTTCCAGGAGACCAGGTAAGTGAAGTATGCTTGTGCCTTCGGGCCTACATCACAAAACAGTAGGATTATGTATGCTTGAATGTGTTTGTATGTCATGCATCATATTTTAAAAGTATGCGAAAATGAATTTACATGAAATGGCATGGTAAGGAATGAACAGACTGTAACAGATAAACTATTAAGGGAATTAATCTGCCCCTTAACATATGAAGGGATTTATAACTTTGGGAGAAGTGATCCAACTCCCAATTTCACAGGGAGATCTGAACAGTTATTAAGGGAACTAATCCGCCGCTTAATCGAGAGAGAGGATGTATGACTTTGGGAGAAGTGATCCAGCTCCCAAATTCACAAGAGGATCAGACCAGAAACGAATGCATATGCAACTGAGATGAGAAAGTAGAAACTGCATGTATAAGAATTTATGTTTCAGCATTCCATTTTATTACTACTTTACTTACTTAGCATTAGGCTAATAGATGAGTTTTTTGATGTAGGTGAAGAAGTGACAGTAGGTGTGTTCTCCGAGTTTGCTTAGAACTAGGCAGGTTGGAGGGGTGCATTCATGCATCGATATGGCAACTGATGGGGCGGGGCGGTTTTAACTGGTAGCAGTAGATGTGAAGGTTTAGCGAAACCAGGATTCAATTTAAGTATGTTGAGAGTTTTTACGACAGTGGTAGTTTTAATGTTTTTGAATACAATTTGAGACTTTTCTGATAATGATACTCTGTTGGTTTTAATAGTTGTTTTTATAAAATTTTGGAGTAATGCACAGATTTAAGTAGTTTTGAACGATTTGTAGTAAAATGCTCAAGTTCTTTTAGTAGTCGGTGTTTCCTTTGTTTATAGTGAAATTGTTGCTATGCTGTTTTTGTTGAGTATTTTTTATCTATCGGTAGATGATGTCTATCGGCAGATGTTGAGTATTTTTGATCTATCGGAAGATGATATCTATCGGTAGATGTTGAGTTTAATATTTGTCGGTGGATTTAGTCCATCGGTTAGAAGTCGAGAGTTTTGTCTATCGGTGGATTTAGTCCATCGATAGAAGTTGAGAGTTTTGTCTATCGGTGGATGTAGTCCATCGGAGGATGTGAGTATTAGAATTTGTCGTTTTGTGACCGGGTGATGTCGAGTATTATATCCATCGGTAGATGTAGGAAGAAATTTGTAGTTTTGCGATCGGTAGATGTGAATTGAGGATTTTTGTCGTCTAGTGACTGGAAGACGCAGCTTGTTCTATCGGAAGATCTGAGCTGAGAATGTTTATCGTTTGTGACCGGTAGAAGTGAATAGGAGATTTGTCGTTTGTGAGCGGTGGATGCGAGTGTAAAATGTTGTCGTTTTGTGAGTGGAAGATGTAATTCGTACGGCTTCTACCGCCGAGACTCTTTTGTCTCTATTTCTACCGCTGGAACTATTCAGCGGTAGATGTGTTCTGTTTTCTTTTCTTTTTCAACCAACTGTCTTCAATATTTTAACTATTTAATAAATGTCGTTCATACAAATGTTTTTCCGCTGTAAGTTTTAATGTTTTAAGGGTCAAGTCTTGATCCTTGAATGAAATTTTAAAATTTTTTCAGAAATTCATAGTTCGGTTTAGTATTATGTGTGGCGAACAGGGTTCTGATAACTCGGGGCATTACAGTATGGTATCAGAGACATTCAGTTAAACAGTTCAAAAGATTACTTATCAGTGCCGATCGTCGCATGGGAGTACTCCAACAACTGTAAGTGTTTATGGTAGCCTTAGTTATTAGATGTTTATGTGAGTAGTTAACCTTGTGCAGGAAATCTAGTAAGATGTCTAGACCACCAGGAAGACCAAGAGTACCAAGAGAGATACCGAATCCGGGATGTGGAGAAGACCCTACCGTGATTAGGCAGCTGACAGATTTGGTGCGTCAGCAAACAGACATAGTGCCTCAGCAGTCCGATCAGTTAGGAGTGCTATTGAACCGAGAGGTACAAGGAAGTGCCAACTTGAGTTCTAGCAATGAATATTCTGGAGATAGATTCAGGAGGCTACGACCACCCACGTTTGATGGACAGTCATCTGATCCGGTTATTACTGAGGGGTGGCTTAGGCAGGTTGAGAGTATGTTTAGGTGCGCCAACATTGGAGAAGGAGACAATGTCACATTGGCAACATTTCATTTGGCTGGTGATACTCAACTTTGGTGGGAAACAATAGAGACCACCACTGATGTTTTGGCGATGCCTTGGTCACAATTCAAGGACATTTTCTATGAGAAGTATTTTAACAGCACTGTCCAGACCGCGAAGAAGTTGGAGTTTCTGAACTTGAAGCAGACAGGGTCTGTGGTCGAGTACTGTAGGCAATTCAAGTCCCTGTTCAGGTTTGCTGGACATTTTGCTCACAAGGACGAGGATAAGGTGTTCAAATTTGTGCATGGGCTAAAGCCAGAAATTTACCGAGGAGTTAAATTTTGTGGTATTAAAGGCTTGACATTCAGCGAAGTTGTGTCCACTGCTCTGGAAGTGGAAGAAGCTGAAAGGAAGTGTGCTGGACCAAAGGAGGTCCCACAAAAATTTATCCAGCCACACCAACAAAGAGGAATGAAGAGGCCAAGTGAAGGCCAGAATAGCCAAGGAACAGGAGGGAAAATACAGAATGCCAGGAAATTTCCCCAGTGTCCTAAGTGTTTGAAGAACCACTCGGGCGAGTGTAGATTGAACTTTGGGAAGTGTTTCAACTGTGAGAAGGTTGGACACACGTTCAAAGAATGCCCGAAGCCTAGAATCACCAGATGCTACAATTGTAACAAGGTCGGCCATATTAGCAGAGACTGCCCAGCTTTTAAGAGTGGTCCTACTACGATTAAACCGAGGATATTCTCCATGATGGAGTCGGGTGATGAACAGTCCGCTGTAGTGTCAGGTACTATATTGATCAACTCTATACTTGCTTTTACTTCAATAGATTCTGGTGCAACGCATTCATTTATAGCATCTGCATTTGTTGTTAAGCTAGATGTACAACCTACGCCATCTGAACATATGTTTAATGTCGCGTTACCCTCTAGTGAATACATGCACTCTAGCCGAGTGATGCTTAATTGTATTGTGTTAGTAGGAAACAAGGATCTACCTGCTGATTTCATCATTATGGATATAATGAGATTTGATGTAATCTTAGAATGGACTGGTTGTTTAAGCACCATGCCACAATTGATTGTAGGACTGGAATAGTTAGCTTCCAACCCCTTGGTAGTTTGAAACATACCTTTCAAGCTTCGAAGAAGAGTAAGGAAATGTCTATGATGACTTCTATTAACACTAGACCTTCCCCAGGTGGAGAGTATTTGTGCTTCTTAGCTGGCGTTTTAGACAAACAACTTGTAGGAAAGGCAAATCCTCAAAATGTCTTAGTTGTCTAAGACTTTCCTGAAGTATTTTTAGATGACCTTCCTAGTTTACCACCAGATAGGGAAATTGAATTTGTTGTGGATGTTTACCCAGGCGCTGAGCCTACATCTAAGAATCTATATAGGTTAGCACCAACAGAACTTAAAGAATTAAAGAAACAGTTGGAGAATCTATTGGAGAAGGGTTCATACGCCCTAGCTTTTCACCGTGGGGTGCACCTGTCCTTTTTGTCAAAAAGAAGGAGGAATCGATGCGGATGTGCATTGATTATCGAGAACTAAAAAATCTAACTGTCAAGAACAAGTATCCATTGCCAAGGATTGACGATTTATTCGACCAACTTAATAGTACAAGAGTCTTCTCTAAAATTGATCTAAGGTCAGGTTACTATTAATTGAAAGTTTAATCTGAAGATATCCCAAAGACTGCCTTTCGCACAAGGTATGGACATTATGAGTTTTTGGTTATGTCCTTTGGATTGACAAATGCACCGGCAGCCTTCATGGACCTTATGAATAGAGTGTTCCACGACTATTTAGATAAATTTGTCATAGTGTTCATAGATGATATCTTAATCTACTCACGTACAAAGGATGATCATGCAAAGCACTTGAGCTTGGTGTTAGGATTACTAAGGTAGCACCAACTTTATGCCAAGTTTTCTAAGTGTGAGTTTTGGTTGGACAGAGTTCACTTTCTTGGTCATGTGATATCGGGTGATGGGATATCTGTTGATCCAACCAAGGTTCATGCAGTTAAGGAGTGGCCCCAACCGAAGAATGCTACAGATATCCGGAGTTTCCTTAGGTTAGCAGGATACTACAGGAAATTTATTGAAGGATTCTCGAAGATTGCTACACCCCTCACTCGGTTAACTAGGAAAAACATTAAGTATGCATGGACAGAGGAATGTGAATCTAGTTTCCAGACTTTGAAACGGAAACTGACCAATGCCCCAATATTAACCCTTCCTGTTGAAAATGGTAAATTTAGCATTTATTGCGATGCTTCCAAAATTGGTCTTGGATGTGTGTTGATGCAAGATGGCAAGGTAATAGCTTATGCTTTTAGACAGTTGAAAACACATGAGAAGAATTACCCTACACATGACTTGGAATTAGCTGCAGTGGTATTTGCACTTAAGATTTGGAGGCATTACCTGTATGGACAAACTTGTGAAATATTCTCAGACCATAAAAGTTTGAAATATATCTTCACACAAAAGGATTTAAATATGAGGCAACGTCGATGGTTGGAATTTGTAAAGGATTATGATTTTGATATTAAATACCATCCCGACAAAGCAAATGTTGTGGCAGATGCTTTGAGTAGAGTAACAACATCAACCCCAACTATGATTTTTGATATGCCATTAGCCTTAGAGTCAGAATTCCAAAGGTTTAATCTAGAAGCAATATCCAGTGTATTAGCTGTGCTTTCAGCCATAACCGTAAAGCCTACTATTTTGGAGAAAATAAAGGAAACTCAGACAAATGATGTAGAGTGCAACAAGTACAGATTAAGCATAGAATCTACTGTTAATTTAGATTTCAATTATTCCACTGATGGGATCCTTAAGTTTAGAAATAGATGGTTTGTTCCTGCCATTAAAGAACTTCGAGATGAGATTCTTTCTGAAGCACATTCTTCTAGATTTTCTGTCCACCCTGGAAGTACGAAGATGTACAAGGACCTCAGACAACATTATTGGTGGCCTTGTATGAAGAGATGTGTGGCAGAGTATGTAGGATCATGCTTGATTTGCCAGCAGATTAAAGCTGAACATCAGAGGCCTGTAGGAACATTACAACCATTACCAGTTCCTGAATGGAAATGAGAACAAATAACGATGGACTTTGTTGTGGGATTGCCTAAAACAGTAAAGGGACATGATGCAATCTGGGTGATAGTTGATCGATTAACCAAATCTACCCACTTTCTGCCAATGAGGATGACATACTCGATGGATCAGCTTGCTAAATTGTATGTGCAGGAGATCGTTAGGTTACATGGAGTTCCAGGTACCATAGTTTCAGACCGAGAAGATTTACATCTAAGTTTTGGAAGAGTTTGCATAAGGCTATAGATACACAGCTCAACTTTAGCACAACCTTTCACCCTCAAACTGATAGACAATCCGAAAGGACTATCCAAACATTAGAGGATATGCTCCGTGCATGTGCATTAAAATTTCGGGGTTCTTGGAGTAAGTACTTATCATTGGTGAAATTTTCCTATAATAACAGTTTTCAGGCAACAATAGGAATGACACCGTATGAAGCATTGTATGGACGTAAATGCAGATCTCCCTTGTATTGGGATGAAGTTGGAGAAGCACGTTTGATTTGTCCTGACTTTGTGCAACAGACCGTGGAGAAGATTGCCCTCATCCGACAGAGGATCTTAACAGCTTAAAGCCGACAGAAAAGCTATGCAGACAGAAGACGCAGAGAATTAGAGTTTGAAGTAGGTGATGAAGTTTTTCTTAAGGTATCACCATTCAAAGGAGTTGTGAGATTTAGGAAGAAAGGCAAGCTGAACCCTAGATTTATTGGACCATTCTCAATCTTGAAAAGGATTGGGAAGACAGCTTACCAATTACAGCTACCAACCTCTATGGAAGGAATCTATAATGTGTTCCATGTTTCCATGTTGAAGAAGTGTATGCGGGATCCAACTCAGGTTGTGGAATAGCAGAACATTGAAATTCATCATACCCTTACTTATGAGGATAAACCAGTAAGGATCCTAGACTATACTGTGAAAGTGTTACGCAACAAAGAAGTTTCACTGGTAAAAGTTTTATGGCATAACCAGAACATGGAGGAGACAACTTGGGAGCGCCAGCAGGACATGGTGAACCAATATCAAGAATTATTCAGGTACTGAATTTTGAGGACAAAATTCTTTTAAGGAGGGTAGACTGTAACACCCGATTCCATTGAACCAACTTATCTTATCAACTAATAGTATACATTTTATGGATGAAATTGGGGGAATTATTGATTAGGTTAATGAGTGACTAAGTAAGGGCATAATAGTAAATAGAGAACTATAGTAATAACCTATTTAAAGAAAGAGACTTTATGATTAATGCACTGTAGCCACCACTATTCTCTATTTTTCCTCTTTCGGTTTTCAGCTCAAGTAGCAGAGCTCTCTAGGCGATTCTTCTACTTGATTCTTCCCCAAACCAGGTGAGTCCTATTTCGATTCCTTGCTGTACTGGTAGCTGTCGATGATTGGAGAGAGTATAAATGTGAGTTTTGTGAATGTCATATGAGTGAGCTAGTTTAGGATTTGTGGTAAATCGGGAATGCTCAATGAACTAAGTTTCCAAACTAGTGTCTCTAGAATTCTAGCGGTTTAGAATGGAGTTTAGAGAAAGTCTAATGTATTTTATGTCTATGGCTTTAGGTTTGAGTAAGATTCCGAGGTAGTCTTCCACCCAATACTTTCCAGGAGACCAGGTAAGTGAAGTATGCTTGTGCCTTCGGGCCTACATCCCAAAACAATAGGATTATGTATGATTGAATGTGTTTGTATGTCATGCATCATATTTTGAAAGTATGCGAAAATTAATTTACATGAAATGGCATGGTAATGAATGAACAGACTGTAACAGATAAACTATTAAGGGAACTAATCTGCCCCTTAACTTATGAAGGGATTTATAACTTTGGGAGAAGTGATCCAACTCCCAATTTTACAGGGGGATCTGAACAGTTATTAACAGAACTAATCCGCCCCTTAATCGAGAGAGAGGATGTATGACTTTGGGAGGAGTGATCCAACTCCCAATTTCACAGAGGGATCAGACCAGAAATGAATGCATATGCAACTGAGATGAGAAAGTAGAAACTGCATGTATAAGAATTTATGTTTCAGCATTCCATTTTATTACTACTTTACTTACTTAGCATTAGGCTAATAGATGAGTTTTTTGATGTAGGTGAAGAAGTGACAGTAGGTGTGTTCTCCGAGTTTGCTTAGAACTAGGCAGGTTGGAGGGGTGCATTCATGCATCGATATGGCAACTGATGGGGCGGTTTAACTGGTAGCAGTAGATGTGAAGGTTTAGCGAACCAGGATTCAATTTAAGTATGTTGAGAGTTTTTACGACAGTGGTAGTTTTAATGTTTTTGAATACAATTTGAGACTTTTCTGATAATGATACTCTATTGGTTTTAATAGTTGTTTTTATAAAATTTTGGAGTAATGCACAGATTTAAGTAGTTTTGAACGATTTGTAGTAAAATGCTCAAGTTCTTTTAGTAGTCGGTGTTTCCTTTGTTTATAGTGAAATTGTTGCTATGCTGTTTTTGTTGAGTATTTTTTATCTATCGGTAGATGATGTCTATCGGCAGATGTTGAGTATTTTTGATCTATCGGAAGATGATATCTATCGGTAGATGTTGAGTTTAATATTTGTCGGTGGATTTAGTCCATCGGTAGAAGTCGAGAGTTTTGTCTATCGGTGGATTTAGTCCATCGATAGAAGTTGAGAGTTTTGTCTATCGGTGGATGTAGTCCATCGGAGGATGTGAGTATTAGAATTTGTCGTTTTGTGACCGGGTGATGTCGAGTATTATATCCATCGGTAGATGTAGGAAGAAATTTGTAGTTTTGCGATCGGTAGATGTGAATTGAGGATTTTTGTCGTCTAGTGACTGGAAGACGCAGCTTGTTCTATCGGAAGATCTGAGCTGAGAATGTTTATCGTTTGTGACCGGTAGAAGTGAATAGGAGATTTGTCGTTTGTGAGCGGTGGATGCGAGTGTAAAACGTTGTCGTTTTGTGAGTGGAAGATGTAATTCGTACGGCTTCTACCGCCGAGACTCTTTTGTCTCTATTTCTACCGCTGGAACTATTCAGCGGTAGATGTGTTCTGTTTTCTTTTCTTTTTCAACCAACTGTCTTCAATATTTTAACTATTTAATAAATGTCGTTCATACAAATATTTTTCCGCTGTAAGTTTTAATGTTTTAAGGGTCAAGTCTTGATCGTTGAATGAAATTTTAAAATTTTCTCAGAAATTCATAGTTCAGTTTAGTATTATGTGTGGCGAACTGGGTTCCGATAACTCGGGGCGTTACACGAGCACCTAGCAGACAATTGGATTTGGCGCTGGAAGTGGAAATGGAAGTCTGGATTCTCCGATTCTGGAACACGAACAAAACACTGAAAGTCTAAAACAAGGGTTTTTAAATTTTAATTTCATTCTCGGTCTGGTTCACAATTTTTTGGGATTTTGGCATCTAGACCGTGGACCGGACTGAGTCTCACAGTAAATGTAGTAGGAGGACCGGTCTCGAATACTGAACCGTGGATAACCGACAGAAATCGGACCAAAACCTTCGGTCTAGTCTGATTCTCGATACTCGGTCTGGTCCTGCCCACCCCTATTTAGCAAGGGCGTAACAAGTTCTCATCACAACAAGTTGGAGAGTTTATTCTCAAGGAGAGCCAAAGAATCAAGAAAGTGCAACTTTAACATTTTTCGGACTAACGTGCACCCTTTTAGCCATATCTTTTCATCTCCATCGAGTTAATTCTTGATTTTTGGAGGGTAGTTCCACCACATCCAAGGTAAGATTCTATTAAAATTTCAGCTTCATTTGAGCTTTATTGAAGAAGTATTGCATTTTGGAAGATATCCCATTTTTGACCAAAAAACTATTTGCAACCGAGAGTGTTGTTGTGTTTCAACCTCCTTTCCATGTTGAAGCACATCATCAAGTGAAAGCACTTGTGTTTTGAAGACATAAGAAACGTGAAATCATTCACAACAATAAACGTTTTTTTATTCAACAATATTCGACCATTACAAAAAAGGAAATGAGATTTATTTATGGCCAACATTCAGTCAACAACATTAAATACAACTTTGAAAAAGGAGTTCATGTGATGGTCTTCAAGGCATCATTTCACTTGATCAAGGCAACCTTTCATCTTTCTAGACACTTTTTCACGTCATTCTTCAATGTATTCAAGAGTCTTTTGGCTACTCCATGATTACAAATTCACATTAGTCCCCTTCACGCACCCTAGGCATAAATGACACATGCATGCACTCACTTGACTACATAAATAGAATGACAAAGTGAGGGCTACATTATTACAACCTTTAAGTACATGAATAAATAAAAACACATGTAAATTAAAATAACATAACACAAAACATAAATGAAAATAGGCCTTAATAGATAGATTAAGAACAAATTCCAAAAGGTTGTTGCAATCTTAGACTCAAGGAGCCCAAGGCGTGTATGGGCGCATGCCAACCTATTATGAGTGCGCCCATTAGGGAGCCGCGGGCTCATCATCCAAGGAAGTCCAATCTTCCTTCATGGCTTCCAAACTTCCCTAGGTTAGTGGACTTCTCGTTATCTATTTTGGATGGGTGTCCTTCAAGACTATACCAAAATGAAGCACCTACAAAATGAGCAAGTATGTTAGAAATCTTCTTGGCACGAGATTTAGTGAAGGTTCCCAGATATACATCAACACTAGACCATCAATACATAATTCTTTAGGCATGAATGTTATCAGTTCTCCATGGGTCCTCTTCCATTATTTTCCAGGTAGATAGATGACTGTCCTAACGACGTCCAAATTTAATTGGTCACCACTTAAATTATAGTATCATCATTTTCTAGGCCCCAGTCCATAGTATCAGTTAATGGCAACCTTTGTAAAATGAGACTTACGTATCCCAAAATTTAGTGTCAGAATGCTTCAGAGCATCTGCATAAAACTCCTGCATGACCGCATTTGCGCTACTTTAGATTATTTGGCAAATTGTTGCCAATTCTGAAGAGCAATTTTTTTCCACTATAGAGCCCTCAAATATGGTAAACACTCCCTTCTACATAATAACTTTCTTGATGAGAGATGTCTTGTAATGCTCAATCGCCTCCCCATTCACAAAATGTCAGTGTCCTGGTTGGATGAAGAGGCGGCAAAGCGAGAACATTTTGGCAACATGGATCTATTTCAATATTTCTACCCAACTATGATATTGAACAACACTTAAAGCAAAAGCACAATGAACACTAATCCACAATATCAAGCAAAGCACCATAGTACAAAATAATCACAGAATTTCTAAATCATATGCATACAAAACTGCCAGCAATAACCACAATATGCCTACACTGTCAAAACTAAATTCACGCTATACGTCTAACAAAAAACCCAAATCAGCAACCTAGATATACCAAAATTCATTTTTCAAATGCTTGCACCTACTAAACAGAGATGTAACATAGCTATTTGTACTAAATATCCAATACGTCAAAGCATAAGGATGACATACAGAAAACTTGGAAAAATGACAAATTTGAATTCGTGGATAGATGACAAATGGGAAACACAAGTAGACGACCTTTTAGTCAATAAAAATCAATCTAACTCGGACCAGATGGGAGAAAGGCATACTAGCGTGCGAAAAAAATGGTCGACTAAAAGATGAAGTGCAAATAATCAGAGCTCGGTGCAGCGGCCAGAGGAGAACCACGATTACCGAGCTAGAAGGGTTCAGGGGTCAGCCTGAGCGCGAACTGCTATCGAAAGGATTCAGTGGAGGCCGGTGACGACGAGGAAAGGTGAGGAGTCACCGAGGAATAGTTTTTCTTTGTGAGAACGAGGAGTGGAGTGAGAAAATTTAGATTTTATGTAACACAATCAAGGAATGCCACAACATTCTGGAAGGAATGTTGATGCAGCCGGCCCAAAATCTCTTAGAAATTCAGGACACTGCAGTGCACCACCTAAGCCCGGGTTGAATGTTTATTTTTATGTATTTTAGACGTTATCTTAGACAAGTAGCTTTGGAGTGATATCTCCCTTTTATTGTTGTCATCATCATCATCCTTATGATTATCAATACTATTTTATTTTTATTTTTATTAGACGTATTTTATTTAACCTTTAACAGATTTTTCTACGTCTATACTTCCGGGTAGGTTTGGGCAGAATCGGCCCCGACCGGAGAGTATAACCGACTTGTGTTGTTCAGGTTTGGTTTAGGCCGGTTTGGAGAAGAAGATGAGCTGGTAAAGGTTCTACCCATCCAAAAACCACAGGTTACGGGTCGGTTGTCAGTTTTGAAACCCAAAAACCATTCGAATAGTTAGAAACTGAACCGTGGTCTGGGTTACCTGACCCAAACCTTATTTCTACCTTTCTCAAACCCATGTCATGCCCAATCTTAACCCAAGCTCAACTACCTATGGCGCCCAACCTTGATTTTCTTCTCCAATTTCTTTAACCTTCCTCAGCTTGTCACCCAATTTTCTTTCTCCCTCAAATCCTCCACTGCCGAGTTGACTCTCCATCTTTGATTCACCACTACCATCGCATACACTCTCTTGATCAGCGCTTTTCCATGCTCCTTTTATGATAGCAACTTCGCGCAAGGTGAAGATAGAGCAATGTTGAGAGACCGAAGTGCCGCGAAGTGGTGGTCCCAGAAAGAGAGAGAGCTTGAAGACTAAACTAGTCTTCAAAGCGTGGAAAAGAAATCCAACACATATGACTACAATTCCTCTATCTGGTCAACACAATTAAGTAATTGTGAGGAAGAGGACGATGAAGAAAAGGAAGAGGAACCCTACGAAGATGAAGAAGAGTATGAGGATGGTTATTAGATGTTACTTGAGGATTAGGTCTTGAACTTTATTGTGAAAATGGTTGAAGTACATAAATGAAGAAGAAGAGGATGTTATGATTAGACGCCTTAATCCTCCTGTAACGAACGATTCAGAAATACGAAAAAAAAATAACACACAGATTTATAGTGGTTCACTCTCGTCGCGAGAGCTACGTCCACTGGCCGCCGATAAATTTCACTAAGATGAAAAACCGGAGTTACAACAGTTGTTCCTCACCCTCTCAGACACTCTGGAATCTGTGATACAACTCAATAACCTAAACACGTCTTTATATAATAGACGATTTAGGGTTCCACAATAATAGGATACTTAATTACCAAAATACCCTCAACCTAAATTAGGCTCCATAACTCAACAATCTCCCACTTGGAGACTAATCACATCATCTCTCCATCTTCAGCGGCTTCACTTCAATGTCTCATCCAAGAAGTCCAACTGAAGTTGCGCACAACTTCAGCTTCTCACTCGTCACATCTTTCGTCAACATGTCAGCTGGATTCCGACTCCCTGGCATCTTCTCAAGCGCTAATACTCCATCTTCTAAAGCAGATCTGATAAAGTGATAGCGTACTTGTATATGCTTTGTCTTGTCATGATAAACTGGATTCTTTGCCAAATGAATGGCACTCTGGCTATCACAATGCAATACACTCCCATCGTAGTTTTGGCCTAACTTGCGTAGAAAAGGCTGTAACCACATCATCTCCTTTGTTGCTTCTGTCACTACAATATACTCGGTTTCACAACTAGAAAGAGCGACGACATCTTGAAGTCTCGAAACCCAACTTATTGCGGTACCACCCAAGGTGTAGACATACCAGGTCCTGCTCTTACTACTGTCAATATCACCACCATTATCAGCATCAACATATCCATCCAAGCCCAAATCTGACTTTTGAAAACATAAAGCAAATCCCGAACTACCCTTCAAGTATCGCAAGATCCATTTTACAGCTTCCCAATGTTTTCTTCCTGGATTACTCATAAACTTGCTGACAACTCCCACTGCATGTGCAATATCTGGTCGTGTACAAACCATCACATACATTAGACTACCAACGGCTGAGGCATATGGAACTTTGGCCATGTAGTTCCTCTCTTCCTCGGTCGAGGGTGACTGATCTTTGGATAGTTTGAAATGACTAGCCAATGGTGTAGTGACTGGCTTCGCATCCTACATTTGGAACCTGCTAAGAACCTTCTCACATAGTCTTCTTGTGAGAGTTTGAGAACATCCTTATCCCTGAATATTCTCATCCCAAGGATTTGTTTTGCAGCACCCAAATCCTTCATTGCAAACTCTGTAGATAACTTCCTCTTCAGCCTGTCAATCTCATGCAAGCTTGCTCCAGCAATCAACATATCATAAACATAAAGGAGCAGAATAATATAGGAATTATCAAACATTTTGATGTAGCAGTAGTGATCGGCTTCACATCTCACAAAACTGTTATTCTTCATGAAGCATTGTGCCTTAATTTTGTACGTTGAGGGAATGTTTTCTACCTAGTAGTAGATTTGTTGAATTTAATTAGTGAAGGCATAATATTATGGTCTTGGATGGTATTGTTGAGATGACAGTCTAGTTGACCTTAATTTAGGGGACTATATCTTGTATTGTTTTACTAGGTTATATTGGATTTGGTTGGATTTTATGACACTGACTGATGAGAACCACGGGTATATGAAACCCGAGACTTTTCAACCACGCAGAATAGAAAATCAGGAACGCCTTTGCAATCAAGTATAAGGAACTTGACCTCAATCGAACCTTGCCAACGGAACCAAAGTTATGAAACAAGGAGCTTGACCCGTAACCGAACTTGTGGTTAGAACCAAAGCTATCAAGTTGATCTTTCAAGTTTTGACTTGAAAAAGATCTAGTTCTTCACAAAAAACCAAAGAGAAAATTCTCACAAATAGTAACTCAAAATCGTGTATATTACTTATATAAAGCTGCAAGGTTTATGCCTTTAAATAGATTACAAAATATCCTAATGTAATAAGAAACTAATTAGGAAACATCTAAAGATTAGGAAATATTTAAATAATAGGAAACTTAACATATTAATAAAAAGAACTTTGACTACATAATAAAAAAAAATTTGGACCAATTTGATTGATGAATTTCATGGCTCTCATTCCTAAATTCGTGGTCCACCTTTCATTAAAAATTATAAAATAAGTGCTTGCCAAATTTGATAGAGAAAAGGAAACTCTGCATGGATTTTGCATGTGCATATTTTGTTGTTGTGCTTCCATCCCTCTTTCCACCAAATCTTTAGGCAGTTTCCAAGTATCTTCGGCCTTGTTTTCCTCCCAAGCATCCTCTTTAATACTTAACAAATTTATTAATTTCAGCTCGTGTTGAAAACAATCTTTCTCTTGGATTTCTAGAATCAATCCATTTAAGGTTTCATGCATTTTCTTAGTTCTTGATCTTGTCATTGGGCCTCCAATATCTTGACATGGATCTTTAACTTTGGACTTGAAGTTGGTTGCACCTTGATTCACATCATTCTCTCTCTCCTCAAAAAGATTCGTCATCGAATCTCCTGCATCATATAAGATAAGTTAGTAACATTAAAAATAGCACTTACATTACCATAATCACTAGGTAAATCAATCTTGTAAGCATTGTCATTGATGTGTTCCAATACTTGGAAGGGACCATCTCCTCGAGGTTGCAACTTGTTCTTTCTTTTGTTAGAAAATCTTTATTTCCTTAAGTGAATCCAAACTCAATCTCTAGGTTTAAAATAACTTTCACTCAGTGCTTGTTTATTTGTCTTGCATAATATTCATTATTTTTCTCAATGTTTTCCCTTACCCATGCATGTAGTTCCCTAACAAATTCAGCTCTTTTCTTTCCATCAAAATTAATAAACTCGTTAGTAGGCAAAGGTAACATATCAATTGGAGTTATAGGATTAAAACCATAAACAATTTCAAATGGTGAATAAGATGTAGTAGAATGAACAACCCTATTATATACAACCTCAACATGTGGTAAACACTTTTCCCATTGTTTTATGTTCTTAGACATAATGGCTCTCAACAAAGTAAAAAGTGTTTTATTTACTACATCTGTTTGTCCATCCATTTGAGGGTGTGCTACGGTTGAGAATAAAAGTTTAGTGCATAACTTATTCCACAGAGTTCTCCAAAAGTGACTCAAAAACTTCTCAATCACTCACAATAGTTTTAGGTAAGCCATGTAACTGCACAATCTCTTTAAAGAATAAATCTGCACCATGTGTAGCATCATTATTTTTTGAACATGCAATAAAATGTGTCATCGTACTAAACCTATCAACAACAACAAAAATACTACCCTTTTCACTTTGAGTTCTCGGCAAATTTATAACAAAATCTATAGAAATATCAATCCAAGGTTAAGTAGGTATTGGGAGAGGAGTATAAATTCCATGTGGTTTGATCTTCAATTTAGCTTTTTTACACTCAATAGATTTATCACAAATTAATTGCACGTCATATCTCATCTTAGGCCAATAACAATGCTCACATAAAACATCTAAAGTTTTGCTTACTCCAAAATGTCTCATTAATCCACCTCTATGAGTTTCTCTAACAACACTTAGAAATACAAAGCTCATCTTTCTTAAATAGATAACTGTCATGCCTATAATAATCACCATATGCAACATTTTCACATAATTTCTAAATTTCACTAAAATCTGAATCTAATACATATAATTCTTTAACAACTTCAAATCCAAGCAATTTAGATTGTAAGAAGGTTATGAGTACATACCTTCGAGACAATGCATCGACCACTACATTTTCCTTACCTTTCTTATATTTGATCACTTATGAAAATGTTTCAATGAATTCCATCCATTTTACTTGCCTTTTGTGTAGTTTTCCTTACGACTTCAAGTGCTTCAAACTCTCATGATCAGAATGAATAATAAATTCTTTATGCCACAAATAGTGTTGCCATATTTGAAGTGATTGAACTAAGGCATACAATTCCTTGTCATGTGTGGGGTAGTTCAAAGCCACTCCATTAAGCTTCTCACTAAAGTAAGCAATAGACTTGGAATCCTACATTAAAACACCACCAATATATTTTCCCGACGCATCACATTCAATATCAAAAGCTTTATCAACATTAGGTAAAACAAGCAATGGTGCATTAGTAAGTTTACCTTTTAGGAGATTAAAAGTTTGTTCATGTATTTCAGTCCACCTAAATTCAACATTTTTCTTTACAATGTCATTTAAGGGAGCCACAATGGTTCTAAAATCTTTAACAAACCTCCTGTAAAAGATTGTTAATCTATGAAAACTTTTTACCTCGTTGACATTCTTTGGTCTTGGCCATTTCTTAATTGCCTTAACTTTTTCTTCATCCACCGATACTCCACTTGAACTAACTACAAAACCAAGAAACACTACCGAATCCATGCAAAAGGTGCACTTCTTTAAGTTAGTGTATAGTCGATTTTCTCTTAAAACATTAAAAACTGAATTCAAGTGTTTAACATATGCATCTTGAGTTTTACTATAAACCAAGATATCATCAAAGTACACAACAACAAACTTTCCAATAAAAGATCTCAACACATGATTCATCAATCTCATAAAAGTACTTGGCGCATTAGACAAACCAAATGGCATTACTAACCACTCATAAAGACCATATTTAATTTTAAAGATGGTTTTCCATTTATCTCCCTCTTTTATGTGAATTTGATAATATCCAATCTTTAAATCAATTTTTGAAAATAAGCATGCACCATGTAACTCATTAAGCATATCATCCAATCTAGGAATAGGGTATCGATACTTTACCGTGATCTTGTTGATAGCTCGACAATCAACACACATTCGCCAAGTTCAATCTTTCTTTTGAACTAAGATGACAGGAACTGAGCATAGACTAAGGCTTTCTTTTACAAATCTCTTCTCCACTAGTTCATCCACTTGCTTTTGAATTTCCTTGGTTTCTTTTGGATTAGCTCGATATGCCGGTCGATTAGGAATTGATGTTCCTGGCATAAAATTTATTTGATGTTCAATCCCTCTCAAAGGAGGTAACCCTCACGGCAATTCTTCAGGAAACACATCCTCAAATTCCTGCAAAAGAGAAGAAACAACACTTGGAAGGGATTGAGTTAGTGTAACGCCCCGAGTTATCTGAACCCAGTTTGTCACACCATGCCCGTACATGACTAAAAATTTCAACCGTATTTCTTTTTTTGAAAACTTGCAGCGGAAATCGTTTAAGTAAAAATAAAGTTAAACAAAGCTATTGTACAATGCTTGAATACTCAGTTGGAATTTTGAGGAATAATCGGCAAAAGGAATAAAGGATTAAATCGCAGTATACTTCAAAGTTTCAAAAGTCAAATGCATCGCCCGCTGGACAAAGTCAACAAAAAGGGGTTGGACCAGAAAATGGAAAACATCATCCGGTGGCAAAATGACAAAGTGCTCTCTACATCATCCGATGGATTTACACACGACATCCACCAGTCACTAAACGACAAAAGACTTTCTGCATCATCCGGTGGATCTACACACGGCATCCACCGGTCACTAAACGACAAAATGCACTCTACATCTTCCGATGACGTCAGCCAGATGATTTCCTTCATCCGATCGACTTTGCTCTACATCCACCGGTGACTAAACGACAAAAGTTTTTCTACAACTACCGATGACGTCAGCACGCATCTGCCGATGAGTTTACTGAGACATCGTCCGATGGACTTAAACCTACACCTTCCGATAGACACATAACTATAACCCGACATCTACCGATAGACTTTGTCTACCGATAGTGAACAAAACAACATCTTCCGATAAAACAAGCTACATATACCGATCACTAAACGACAAATTTCATTCTATATCATCCGATGGCTTCCACTGAAGACATCTTCCGATAGACAACATAACAACAACTCAACCCCTGCCGATAAACTTCATCTAACGATAGAGAACAGAACCACATTTCATCTACTCTTTGGAATACAAACACAACTCTAAATACCGAAAAGGATTTACTCACTACACTGAGACCGTTCAAAACATTTCAACCATTACATTACTAAAACCCAGTGAGTGCCAACACTATATCCAAACAGAACACTATTATCAGAAGAGGAAACTCAAAAACGTATTCAAAACGTTGAAATCACTACTGTTATGAAAACTCAACAAGTTTAAATTGAAACACTGTCAACTAGACATTCACACCAATTGACATCAGTTAACCTGCCTCATCAAGTACCAAATCCGTGGCATGAGTGTGCTCCCCCAACCATCCTATCCCTCAATGAACTCAGAGGATTCACCTGCTATCACTTCTTCACCTACATCACAAAACTCATCTATTAGCCTAATGCTAAGTAAGTAAAGCAGTAATGAAATGAAATGCTGAAACATAAAATTCCTAAACATGCAATTTCTACTTTCTCATCTCAGTTGCATTCACATACGTTCATAAGTTGATCTGATCCGTCGGTTCCCTTGGGAAGTGGATCAATTTTCCCAATGTTATACATCCTCTACTCGATTAAGGGGTGGATGAATTCCCTTAATAGCTGATCTGATCCCACTGTTCCCTTGGGAGTGGGATCAATTCTCCCAATGTTATACATCCTCAACTCGATTAAGGGGCGGATGAATTCTCTTAATAGCTGATCTGATCCCACTGTTCCCTTGGGAGTGGGATCAATTCTCCCAATGTTATACATACTCTACTCGATTAAGGGGCGGATGAATTCCCTTAATAGCTTATCTGTCACATTCAGTTCATATCTTATCGTTCTTACTTGGAAATTCATTTTCGTAATCTTGCAAAAACATGATGCATGACATACAAAACCATTTCCAAAATACATAACCCTACTGTTTTGTGATGTAGGCCCGAAGGCACATGTATACTTTACTTACCTGATCTTCTAGATGGTTTGGTTGAAATCTCCTCCAGGAATTAGCTCGAACCTAAATCCATAAACCGATCATTAATTAAACCTTCACTAAACTTCATCCTATTCAACCAGAGACCTAAGGAAACTAATTGAGAACTCTGGTCATAATGCATTTCCGATACTGCACTAAACTGAAATCGACACTCGTCTATAGCATCCTCGAAACCCTCGCATTGGACTCCCTCGGTTATCAGACTGCTAAAATATAAGAAATGGGGAAAAACTTACTTAGATAGAAGAAGAGTCTGGTGGAAGATTCGTCGAGAGCTCCGCTGAGCTTGAGCTGGACACCGAAAAGGAATAAATGATAAAACAGTGGCGGCTACAGTGTATAAATCTCTAAACCCCTTCCCTTAAATAGGTTATCTACTTTTAACTTGCCAAATTTACATAAATGCCCTTGCTTAGTCACTCTTTAACCTAACCAATAACTCTCCCAATTCTTCCATGAATTTGCACATCATTAATTGATAAGTTAAATTCGGTTTAATTGAAACCGGGTGCTACAATCTACCCTCCTTAAAAGAATTTTGTCCTCAAAATTCAGTACCTGAATAATTCTGGATGGTAGTCCATCATGTCTTACTGGCGCTCCCAAGTGGCCTCCTTTCTGTTCTGGTTGTTCCATAAGACTTTTACTAGTGGAACCTCTTTGTTGCGCAATACCTTTACTGCATAATCTAAGATTTTTATTGGTTTCTCCTCATAAGTAAGAGTAGGAAGAACTTCGATGCTCTGCTGTTCCACCATCTGTGAAGGATCTCTAACACACTTCTTTAGCATGGAAACATGAAACACATTATGAATTCCCTCCAGAGAGGCTGGTAACTGAAGTTGGTATGCTGACTTCCCAATCCTCTTCACGATTTGGAAAGGTCCAATATATCTGGGGTTCAACTTGCCTCTTTTCCCAAATCTCACAACTCCTTTGAAAGGTGACACCTTAAGGAAAACTTCATTACCAACATCAAATTCTAATTCTCTTCGTCTTTTGTCTGCATAGCTTTTCTGCCGGCTTTGAGCTGTTAAGATTCTTTGTCGGATAAGAGTAATCTTCTCCACTGTCTGCTGCACAATATCAGGACCAATCAATTGTGCTTCTCCAACCTCTTCCCAATATAATGGAGATCTGCACTTTCGTCCATATAATGCCTCGTATGGTGTCATGCCTATTGTTGCTTGAAAACTGTTATTATAAGAGAATTCAATCAATGGTATATACTTACTCCAAGAACCTTGAAATTCCAGTACACATGCACGAAGCATATCCTCCAACGTTTGGATAGTTCTCTCGGATTGTCCATCAGTTTGAGGATGAAAGGCTGTGCTAAAACTAAGCTGTGTTCCCATAGCCTTGTGCAAACTTTTCCAAAACTTATATGTAAATCTGGAGTCTCGGTCGTAAACTATAGTGCTTGGAACTCCATGCAGTCTAACAACCTCGTGCACATACAACTCAGCCAATTGATCCATCGAATATGTTATCTTCATTGGCAGAAAGTGAGCTGATTTGGTTAAACGATCAACTATTACCCAAATTGCATCGTGACCTTTTGTTGTTCTAGGTAATCCTACAACAAAATCCATAGTTATTTGTTCCCATTTCCATTCGGGAACTGGTAAAGGTTGCAATGTTCCAGCAGGCCTCTGATGTTCAGCCTTTACTTGCTGGCAGACCAGACATGACTCCACATACTCCGCCACACTTCTCTTCATACCCGGCCACCAATAATGTTGCTTGAGATCTCTGTACATTTTTGTACTCCCGGGATGAACAGAGAGTCCAGAAGAATGTGCCTCAGATAGGATTCCTTTCCTAAGTTCAGTATCAGCCGGGACAAACCATCTGTTCCGAAATTTAAGTATTCCATCAACTGAGCAGTTGAAATTTGACTTGTCAGTAGAATCCATGCACAACTTATACTTATTACATTCAGTGTCATTCATTTGAACTTCCTTTATTTTTTCCAAAATGGTAGGCCTTAAAGATATGGCCGAAAGCATGGCTGACACACTAGACACAGCTTCTAGGTTAAATCTTTGGAATTCCGTCTCTAGAGCCATCGGTATTTCTAGAATCAATGCAGAGACTGAAGGAGTCACTCTACTCAAGGCATCAGCCACTACATTCGCCTTGCCAGGGTGGTACTTAATCTCGAAATCATAATCTTTGACAAACTCTAGCCACCTACGTTGCCTCATATTCAGTTCCTTTTGCGTGAAAATGTATTTCAGACTTTTATGATCCGAAAATATCTCACAAGTTTGTCCATACAGATAGTGCCTCCAAATCTTTAATGCGAAGACCACAGCAGCTAATTCTAAGTCATGTGTAGGGTAATTCTTTTCATGTACTTTTAACTGTCTAGAAGCATAAGCTATAACATTTTCATCTTGCATCAACACACAACCTAGTCCAATTTTGGAAGCGTCACAATAATACTAAATTTACCATCTTCAACTAGAAGGGTTAAGATTGGGGCATTGGTCAGTTTCCGCTTCAAGGTCTGAAAGCTACGTTCACATTCTTCAGTCCACATATACTTCACATTCTTCCTTGTTAACCTTGTAAGGGGTGTAGCAATCTTTGAAAATCCTTCAATGAACTTCCTGTAATATCCTACTAATCCAAGGAAACTTCGGATATCAGTGGCATTCTTCGGTTGAGGCCATTCCTTAACTGATTGAACCTTGCCTGGATCAACAGATATCCCATCTCCAGAAATCACATGGCACAGAAAGTGAACTCTGTCCAACCAAAACTCACACTTAGAAAATTTAGCATAAAGTTGGTACTGCTTCAGCAATCCCAACACCAAGTTTAGGTGTCCTGCATGCTCATCCTTAGTTTTAGAATAGATTAGAATGTCGTCTATGAATACAATGACAAACATGTCCAAATACTCGCGAAACACCCTATTCATAAGATCCATGAAGGCTGCTGGCGCATTTGTCAAAACAAAAGACATAACCAAAAACTCATAATGTCCATACCTTGTGCGAAAGGCAGTCTTTGGGATATCTTCAGATTTAACCTTCAACTAGTAATAACCGGACCTAAGGTCAATTTTAGAGAAAACTCTTGCACCCTTAAGCTGATCAAATAAATCATCAATCCTCGGCAGTGGATACTTGTTCTTGACAGTTAGTTTATTCAATTCTCTATAGTCTATGCACATACGCATTGATCCATCTTTCTTTTTGACAAAAAGGACAGGTGCACCCCATGGTGAAAAGCTAGGGCGTATGAACCCCTTCTCCAACAAATCCTCTAACTGTTTCTTCAATTCTTTAAGTTCTGTTGGTGCTAGTCTATATGGATTCTTAGATACAGGCTCAGCGCCGGGGTAAACATCTGCAACAAATTCAATTTCCCTATCTAGTGGCAAGCCAGGAAGGTCATCTAGAAATACCTCTGGAAAATCTTGGACAACTAAAACGTTTTTGGGGCTTGATTTTTCTACTTGTTGGGTGTTTAAAACACTAGCCAAAAAGCACAAATACTCTCTGCAAGAGGAGGGTCTACAACTAACAGAAGTCATTACAGTCATTTCCTTACTCTTCTTCAGGGCTTGGAAGGTATGGTTTAAACCACTAGGGGGTTGAAAACTAACAATTCTAGTTCTACAATCTATTGTGGCATAATGCTTAAACAACCAATCCATTCCTTGGATCACATCAAATCCCATTATGTCCATAACAATGAGGTCAGCAGGCAAGTTCATATTCCCTACTAACACCACACTATCAGGCATCATTTGACTAGAGTACATGTGCTCACCAGAAGGTAATGCTACGTTATACACATGCTCAGAAGGAGTAAACCGTACATCTAACTTATCAGCAAATGCAGAGGCTATAAAAGAATGAGTTGCACCCGAATCTATCAAAGTAAAAGCAGGTACAGAGTTAATCAATACAGTACCTGACACTACAGCAGGCTGGTCCTCATCACCTGACTCCATCATGGAGAATATCCTTGGCTTAATCCTGGCATGGCCACCCTTCAAAGCTGGGCAGTCTCTGTTGACATGGCCAACCTTGTTGCAATGGAAACATCGAACGATCCGGGGCTTTGGGCAATCCTTGTACAAGTGTCCAACCTCATCGCAGTTGAAGCACTTACCCGATCCAAATCTACACTCGCCCAAGTGATTCTTCGAACACTTTGGGCACTGAGGAAACATCTTGGTATCTAGTACCTTCTTTCCTATCCCTTGGCTGTGTTGGCCTTCATTGGATCTCTTCAATCCTCTCTGCGGCGGTGGTTGAACAAACTTTCTCGGGGTTTCCTTTAGTCCAGCGCATTTCAATTCAGCTTCTTCCACTTCCAATGCTGTGGACACAACATCACTGAAGGGCAAACCCTTATAACCCGAAAACTTGACCCCTCTATACATTTCTGGTTTCAGTTCATTCATGAATTGAAACACCTTATCTTCATTTTGGTGAATAAAGTGTCCAGCGAATCTGGACAGGGACTCAAATTGTCTAACGTACTCAGCCACAGACCTTGTCTGCTTCAAGTTCAAAAACTCTACCTTCTTTGCTGCCTGGACTGTGCTATTAAAATATTTCTCATAGAAAATGTCCTTAAACTGTGACCAAGTCATAGTCAGAATGTCAGTGGTGGTCTCAATTGTCTCCCACCAAAGCTTGGCGTCTCCAGCAAAATGAAAGGTCGCCAGGGTGACCTTGTCTCCTTCTCCGACGTTGGCACACCGGAGCATGCTTTCAATCTTCCACAACCACTCTTCAGCCACAATCGGGTTAGATGATTTTCCATCAAACGTGGGCGGCTGAAGTTTTCGGAATCGGTCTCCTGAATGCTCATTGCTAGAACCTGAGTTGGCACTTCCCTGTACCTCTCGGTTCAGTAACACCCCAACTGATCGGACTGCTGACGCACTAAGTCTGTTTGCTGACGTACCAAGTCTGTTAATTGCCTAATAACACTAGGTTCTTCCTCACTCCTCAAGTTTGGCATTTCCCTCGGTATCCTAGGTCTTCCTGGGCGTCTGGCCATTAAACTGACTTCCTGTACAAGGTTAACTATGTTCATAAATATCTAATTACTGAGGCTAACATAAACACTTACAGTTGTTGGAGTACTTCCATGCGACGGTTGGCACTGATGAGTAATTTTTTGAACGGTTTAATTGAATGTCTCTGATACCACACTGTAACGCCCCGAGTTATCTGAACCCAGTTTGTCACACCATGCCCGTACATGACTAAAAATTTCAACCGTATTTCTTTTTTGAAAACTTGCAGCGGAAATCGTTTAAGTAAAAATAAAGTTAAACAAAGCTATTGTACAATGCTTGAATACTCAGTTGGAATTTTGAGGAATAATCGGCAAAAGGAATAAAGGATTAAATCGCAGTATACTTCATAAGTTTCAAAAGTCAAATGCATCGCCCGCTGGACAAAGTCAACAAAAAGGGGCTGGAGCAGAAAATGGAAAACATCATCCGGTGGCAAAACGACAAAGTGCTCTCTACATCATCCGATGGATTTACACACGACATCCACCAGTCACTAAACGACAAAAGACTTTCTGCATCATCCGGTGGATCTACACACGGCATCCACCGGTCACTAAACGACAAAATGCACTCTACATCTTCCGATGACGTCAGCCAGATGATTTCCTTCATCCGATCGACTTTGCTCTACATCCACCGGTGACTAAACGACAAAAGTTTTTCTACAACTACCGATGACGTCAGCACGCATCTGCCGATGAGTTTACTGAGACATCGTCCGATGGACTTAAACCTACACCTTCCGATAGACACATAACTATAACCCGACATCTACCGATAGACTTCGTCTACCGATAGTGAACAAACAACATCTTCCGATAAAACAAGCTACATATACTGATCACTAAACAAAAAATTTCGTTCTATATCATCCGATGGCTTCCACTGAAGACATCTTCCGATAGACAATAGAACAACAACTCAACCCCTGTCGATAGACTGCATCTAACGATAGATAACAGAACCACATTTCATCTACTCTTTGGTAATACAAACACAACTTTAAATACCGAAAAGGATTTACTCACTTCACTGAGACCGTTCAAAACATTTCAACCATTACATTACTAAAACCCAGTGAGTGCCAAAACTATATCCAAACAGAACACTATTATCAGAAGAGGAAACTCAAAAACGTATTCAAAACGTTGAAATCACTACTGTTATGAAAACTCAACAAGTTTAAATTGAAACACTGTCAACTAGACTTTCACACCAATTGACATCAGTTAACCCGCCTCATCAAGTACCAGATCCGTGGCATGAGTGTGCTCCCCCAACAATCCTATCCCTCAATGAACTCAGATGATTCACCTGCTGTCACTTCTTCATCTACATCACAAAACTCATCTATTAGCCTAATGCTAAGTAAGTAAAGCAGTAATGAAATGAAATGCTGAAACATAAAATTCCTAAACATGCAATTTCTACTTTCTCATCTCAGTTGCATTCACATACGTTCATAAGTTGATCTGATCCCTCGGTTCCCTTGGGAAGTGGATCAATTTTCCCAATGTTATACATCCTCTACTCGATTAAGGGGCGGATGAATTCCCTTAATAGCTAATCTGATCCCACTGTTCCCTTGGGAGTGGGATCAATTCTCCCAATGTTAACATCCTCTACTCGATTAAGGGGCAGATGAATTCCCTTAATAGCTGATCTGATCTGATCCCACTGTTCCCTTGGGAGTGGGATCAATTCTCCCAATGTTATACATCCTCTACTCGATTAAGGGGCGGATGAATTTCCTTAATAGCTGATCTGTCACATTCAGTTCATATCTTATCGTTCTTACATGGAAATTCATTTTCGTAATCTTTCAAAAACATGATGCATGACATATAAAACCATTTTCAAAATACATAATCCTATTGTTTTGTGATGTAGGGCCGAAGGCACATGCATACTTTACTTACCTGGTCTTCTGGATGGTTTGGTTGAAATCTCCTCCAGGAGTTAGCTCGAACCTAAATCCATAAACCGATCATAAATTAAACCTTCACTAAACTTCATCCTATTCAACCAGAGACCTAAGGAAACTAATTGAGAACTCTGGTCATAATGCATTTCCGATACTGCACTAAACTGAAATCGACACTCGTCTATAGCATCCTCGAAACCCTCGCATTGGACTCCCTCGGTTATCAGACTGCTAAAATATAAGAAATGGGGAAAAACTTCACTTAGATAGAAGAAGAGTCTGGTGGAAGATTCGTCGAGAGCTCCGCTGAGCTTGAGCTGGACACCGAAAAGGAATAAATGATAAAACAGTGGCGGCTACAGTGTATAAATCTCTAAACCCCTTCCCTTAAATAGGTTATCTACTTTTAACTTGCCAAATTTACATAAATGCCCTTGCTTAGTCACTCTTTAACCTAACCAATAACTCTCCCAATTCTTCCATGAATTTGCACATCATTAATTGATAAGTTAAATTCGGTTTAATTGAAACCGGGTGCTACAATCTACCCTCCTTAAAAGAATTTTGTCCTCCAAAATTCAGTACCTGAATAATTCTGGATGGTAGTCCATCATGTCTTACTGGCGCTCCCAAGTGGCCTCCTTTCTGTTCTGGTTGTTCCATAAGACTTTTACTAGTGGAACCTCTTTGTTGCGCAATACCTTTACTGCATAATCTAAGATTTTTATTGGTTTCTCCTCATAAGTAAGAGTAGGAAGAACTTCGATGCTCTGCTGTTCCACCATCTGTGAAGGATCTCTAACACACTTCTTTAGCATGGAAACATGAAACACATTATGAATTCCCTCCAGAGAGGCTGGTAACTGAAGTTGGTATGCTGACTTCCCAATCCTCTTCACGATTTGGAAAGGTCCAATATATCTGGGGTTCAACTTGCCTCTTTTCCCAAATCTCACAACTCCTTTGAAAGGTGACACCTTAAGGAAAACTTCATTACCAACATCAAATTCTAATTCTCTTGTCTTTTGTCTGCATAGCTTTTCTGCCGGCTTTGAGCTGTTAAGATTCTTTGTCGGATAAGAGTAATCTTCTCCACTGTCTGCTGCACAATATCAGGACCAATCAATTGTGCTTCTCCAACCTCTTCCCAATATAATGGAGATCTGCACTTTCGTCCATATAATGCCTCGTATGGTGTCATGCCTATTGTTGCTTGAAAACTGTTATTATAAGAGAATTCAATCAATGGTATATACTTACTCCAAGAACCTTGAAATTCCAGTACACATGCACGAAGCATATCCTCCAACGTTTGGATAGTTCTCTCGGATTGTCCATCAGTTTGAGGATGAAAGGCTGTGCTAAAACTAAGCTGTGTTCCCATAGCCTTGTGCAAACTTTCCAAAACTTATATGTAAATCTGGAGTCTCGGTCGTAAACTATAGTGCTTGGAACTCCATGCAGTCTAACAACCTCGTGCACATACAACTCAGCCAATTGATCCATCGAATATGTTATCTTCATTGGCAGAAAGTGAGCTGATTTGGTTAAACGATCAACTATTACCCAAATTGCATCGTGACCTTTTGTTGTTCTAGGTAATCCTACAACAAAATCCATAGTTATTTTGTTCCCATTTCCATTCGGGAACTGGTAAAGGTTGCAATGTTCCAGCAGGCCTCTGATGTTCAGCCTTTACTTGCTGGCAGACCAGACATGACTCCACATACTCCGCCACACTTCTCTTCATACCCGGCCACCAATAATGTTGCTTGAGATCTCTGTACATTTTGTACTCCCGGGATGAACAGAGAGTCCAGAAGAATGTGCCTCAGATAGGATTCCTTTCCTAAGTTCAGTATCAGCCGGGACAAACCATCTGTTCCGAAATTTAAGTATTCCATCAACTGAGCAGTTGAAATTTGACTTGTCAGTAGAATCCATGCACAACTTATACTTATTACATTCAGTGTCATTCATTTGAACTTCCTTTATTTTTTCCAAAATGGTAGGCCTTAAAGATATGGCCGAAAGCATGGCTGACACACTAGACACAGCTTCTAGGTTAAATCTTTGGAATTCCGTCTCTAGAGCCATCGGTATTTCTAGAATCAATGCAGAGACTGAAGGAGTCACTCTACTCAAGGCATCAGCCACTACATTCGCCTTGCCAGGGTGGTACTTAATCTCGAAATCATAATCTTTGACAAACTCTAGCCACCTACGTTGCCTCATATTCAGTTCCTTTTGCGTGAAAATGTATTTCAGACTTTTATGATCCGAAAATATCTCACAAGTTTGTCCATACAGATAGTGCCTCCAAATCTTTAATGCGAAGACCACAGCAGCTAATTCTAAGTCATGTGTAGGGTAATTCTTTTCATGTACTTTTAACTGTCTAGAAGCATAAGCTATAACATTTTCATCTTGCATCAACACACAACCTAGTCCAATTTTGGAAGCGTCACAATAAATACTAAATTTACCATCTTCAACTAGAAGGGTTAAGATTGGGGCATTGGTCAGTTTCCGCTTCAAGGTCTGAAAGCTACGTTCACATTCTTCAGTCCACATATACTTCACATTCTTCCTTGTTAACCTTGTAAGGGGTGTAGCAATCTTTGAAAATCCTTCAATGAACTTCCTGTAATATCCTACTAATCCAAGGAAACTTCGGATATCAGTGGCATTCTTCGGTTGAGGCCATTCCTTAACTGATTGAACCTTGCCTGGATCAACAGATATCCCATCTCCAGAAATCACATGGCACAGAAAGTGAACTCTGTCCAACCAAAACTCACACTTAGAAAATTTAGCATAAAGTTGGTACTGCTTCAGCAATCCCAACACCAAGTTTAGGTGTCCTGCATGCTCATCCTTAGTTTTAGAATAGATTAGAATGTCGTCTATGAATACAATGACAAACATGTCCAAATACTCGCGAAACACCCTATTCATAAGATCCATGAAGGCTGCTGGCGCATTTGTCAAAACAAAAGACATAACCAAAAACTCATAATGTCCATACCTTGTGCGAAAGGCAGTCTTTGGGATATCTTCAGATTTAACCTTCAACTAGTAATAACCGGACCTAAGGTCAATTTTAGAGAAAACTCTTGCACCCTTAAGCTGATCAAATAAATCATCAATCCTCGGCAGTGGATACTTGTTCTTGACAGTTAGTTTATTCAATTCTCTATAGTCTATGCACATACGCATTGATCCATCTTTCTTTTTGACAAAAAGGACAGGTGCACCCCATGGTGAAAAGCTAGGGCGTATGAACCCCTTCTCCAACAAATCCTCTAACTGTTTCTTCAATTCTTTAAGTTCTGTTGGTGCTAGTCTATATGGATTCTTAGATACAGGCTCAGCGCCGGGGTAAACATCTGCAACAAATTCAATTTCCCTATCTAGTGGCAAGCCAGGAAGGTCATCTAGAAATACCTCTGGAAAATCTTGGACAACTAAAACGTTTTTGGGGCTTGATTTTTCTACTTGTTGGGTGTTTAAAACACTAGCCAAAAAGCACAAATACTCTCTGCAAGAGGAGGGTCTACAACTAACAGAAGTCATTACAGTCATTTCCTTACTCTTCTTCAGGGCTTGGAAGGTATGGTTTAAACCACTAGGGGGTTGAAAACTAACAATTCTAGTTCTACAATCTATTGTGGCATAATGCTTAAACAACCAATCCATTCCTTGGATCACATCAAATCCCATTATGTCCATAACAATGAGGTCAGCAGGCAAGTTCATATTCCCTACTAACACCACACTATCAGGCATCATTTGACTAGAGTACATGTGCTCACCAGAAGGTAATGCTACGTTATACACATGCTCAGAAGGAGTAAACCGTACATCTAACTTATCAGCAAATGCAGAGGCTATAAAAGAATGAGTTGCACCCGAATCTATCAAAGTAAAGCAGGTACAGAGTTAATCAATACAGTACCTGACACTACAGCAGGCTGGTCCTCATCACCTGACTCCATCATGGAGAATATCCTTGGCTTAATCCTGGCATGGCCACCCTTCAAAGCTGGGCAGTCTCTGTTGACATGGCCAACCTTGTTGCAATGGAAACATCGAACGATCCGGGGCTTTGGGCAATCCTTGTACAAGTGTCCAACCTCATCGCAGTTGAAGCACTTACCCGATCCAAATCTACACTCGCCCAAGTGATTCTTCGAACACTTTGGGCACTGAGGAAACATCTTGGTATCTAGTACCTTCTTTCCTATCCCTTGGCTGTGTTGGCCTTCATTGGATCTCTTCAATCCTCTCTGCGGCGGTGGTTGAACAACTTTCTCGGGGTTTCCTTTAGTCCAGCGCATTTCAATTCAGCTTCTTCCACTTCCAATGCTGTGGACACAACATCACTGAAGGGCAAACCCTTATAACCCGAAAACTTGACCCCTCTATACATTTCTGGTTTCAGTTCATTCATGAATTGAAACACCTTATCTTCATTTTGGTGAATAAAGTGTCCAGCGAATCTGGACAGGGACTCAAATTGTCTAACGTACTCAGCCACAGACCTTGTCTGCTTCAAGTTCAAAACTCTACCTTCTTTGCTGCCTGGACTGTGCTATTAAAATATTTCTCATAGAAAATGTCCTTAAACTGTGACCAAGTCATAGTCAGAATGTCAGTGGTGGTCTCAATTGTCTCCCACCAAAGCTTGGCGTCTCCAGCAAAATGAAAGGTCGCCAGGGTGACCTTGTCTCCTTCTCCGACGTTGGCACACCGGAGCATGCTTTCAATCTTCCACAACCACTCTTCAGCCACAATCGGGTTAGATGATTTTCCATCAAACGTGGGCGGCTGAAGTTTTCGGAATCGGTCTCCTGAATGCTCATTGCTAGAACCTGAGTTGGCACTTCCCTGTACCTCTCGGTTCAGTAACACCCCAACTGATCGGACTGCTGACGCACTAAGTCTGTTTGCTGACGTACCAAGTCTGTTAATTGCCTAATAACACTAGGTTCTTCCTCACTCCTCAAGTTTGGCATTTCCCTCGGTATCCTAGGTCTTCCTGGGCGTCTGGCCATTAAACTGACTTCCTGTACAAGGTTAACTATGTTCATAAATATCTAATTACTGAGGCTAACATAAACACTTACAGTTGTTGGAGTACTTCCATGCGACGGTTGGCACTGATGAGTAATTTTTTGAACGGTTTAATTGAATGTCTCTGATACCACACTGTAACGCCCCGAGTTATCTGAACCCAGTTTGTCACACCATGCCCGTACATGACTAAAAATTTCAACCGTATTTCTTTTTTTGAAAACTTGCAGCGGAAATCGTTTAAGTAAAAATAAAGTTAAACAAAGCTATTGTACAATGCTTGAATACTCAGTTGGAATTTTGAGGAATAATCGGCAAAAGGAATAAAGGATTAAATCGCAGTATACTTCATAAGTTTCAAAAGTCAAATGCATCGCCCGCTGGACAAAGTCAACAAAAAGGGGCTGGAGCAGAAAATGGAAAACATCATCCGGTGGCAAAACGACAAAGTGCTCTCTACATCATCCGATGGATTTACACACGACATCCACCAGTCACTAAACGACAAAAGACTTTCTGCATCATCCGGTGGATCTACACACGGCATCCACCGGTCACTAAACGACAAAATGCACTCTACATCTTCCGATGACGTCAGCCAGATGATTTCCTTCATCCGATCGACTTTGCTCTACATCCACCGGTGACTAAACGACAAAAGTTTTTCTACAACTACCGATGACGTCAGCACGCATCTGCCGATGAGTTTACTGAGACATCGTCCGATGGACTTAAACCTACACCTTCCGATAGACACATAACTATAACCCGACATCTACCGATAGACTTCGTCTACCGATAGTGAACAAAACAACATCTTCCGATAAAACAAGCTACATATACTGATCACTAAACAAAAAATTTCGTTCTATATCATCCGATGGCTTCCACTGAAGACATCTTCCGATAGACAATAGAACAACAACTCAACCCCTGTCGATAGACTGCATCTAACGATAGATAACAGAACCACATTTCATCTACTCTTTGGTATACAAACACAACTTTAAATACCGAAAAGGATTTACTCACTTCACTGAGACCGTTCAAAACATTTCAACCATTACATTACTAAAACCCAGTGAGTGCCAAAACTATATCCAAACAGAACACTATTATCAGAAGAGGAAACTCAAAAACGTATTCAAAACGTTGAAATCACTACTGTTATGAAAACTCAACAAGTTTAAATTGAAACACTGTCAACTAGACTTTCACACCAATTGACATCAGTTAACCCGCCTCATCAAGTACCAGATCCGTGGCATGAGTGTGCTCCCCCAACAATCCTATCCCTCAATGAACTCAGATGATTCACCTGCTGTCACTTCTTCATCTACATCACAAAACTCATCTATTAGCCTAATGCTAAGTAAGTAAAGCAGTAATGAAATGAAATGCTGAAACATAAAATTCCTAAACATGCAATTTCTACTTTCTCATCTCAGTTGCATTCACATACGTTCATAAGTTGATCTGATCCCTCGGTTCCCTTGGGAAGTGGATCAATTTTCCCAATGTTATACATCCTCTACTCGATTAAGGGGCGGATGAATTCCCTTAATAGCTAATCTGATCCCACTGTTCCCTTGGGAGTGGGATCAATTCTCCCAATGTTAACATCCTCTACTCGATTAAGGGGCAGATGAATTCCCTTAATAGCTGATCTGATCTGATCCCACTGTTCCCTTGGGAGTGGGATCAATTCTCCCAATGTTATACATCCTCTACTCGATTAAGGGGCGGATGAATTTCCTTAATAGCTGATCTGTCACATTCAGTTCATATCTTATCGTTCTTACATGGAAATTCATTTTCGTAATCTTTCAAAAACATGATGCATGACATATAAAACCATTTTCAAAATACATAATCCTATTGTTTTGTGATGTAGGGCCGAAGGCACATGCATACTTTACTTACCTGGTCTTCTGGATGGTTTGGTTGAAATCTCCTCCAGGAGTTAGCTCGAACCTAAATCCATAAACCGATCATAAATTAAACCTTCACTAAACTTCATCCTATACAACCAGAGACCTAAGGAAACTAATTGAGAACTCTGGTCATAATGCATTCCCGATACTGCACTAAACTGAAATCGACACTCGTCTATAGCATCCTCGAAACCCTCGCATTGGACTCCCTCGGTTATCAGACTGCTAAAATATAAGAAATGGGGAAAAACTCACTTAGATAGAAGAAGAGTCTGGTGGAAGATTCGTCGAGAGCTCCGCTGAGCTTGAGCTGGACACCGAAAAGGAATAAATGATAAAACAGTGGCGACTACTGTGCATAAATCTCTAAACCCCTTCCCTTAAATAGGTTATCTACTTTTAACTTGCCAAATTTACATAAATGCCCTTGCTTAGTCACTCTTTAACCTAACCAATAACTCTCCCAATTCTTCCATGAATTTGCACATCATTAATTGATAAGTTAAATTCGGTTTAATTGAAACCGGGTGCTACAGTTAGCTCATTAGTCGCAAGATAAACATCTTTGTACAACAATACAAGTACTTCTTGTCTTGCTATCATCACACTTTTAACCTCACTTTTTCTTGTCATTCCACTTATGCTCTCACTCTCCTCTTGTTTTCTCTCACTCTCATTTTTGTCTCTCCTTGCATTCTTTTTTCTCTCTTCCACTCTTCTTTGCACTCACTCTACTCTTTTTTTTCATGTTTTTGCTCACTCAATAACTTTTCTCTCTTTTTTAATTCTTTTACAATCCTATCTTGATCCTCACTAGCCTCTCATGGTTTTAGTGGTTTTAGAGTTATCTTCCAACCATTTTGATCAAAGGAGTACTCATTCTTAAAACCATTGTGCTTGAAGTTTCTATCGAATTGCTATGGTCTCCCCAAAAGGATATATGTAGCTTGCATTGGTAGTACATCACAAAGAACCTCATCTTTATACTTACCAAATGCGATTCCAACCTTCACTTGCTTAGTAACTTTCACTTATCCTTAATCACTCAACCATTGTAGCTTGTAAGGCCTAAGATGCTTAACGGTTTCCAAACTCAATTTTTCTACTAATAAAGTGCTAGCAACGTTAGTACAACTCCCACTATCAATTAATAAACTACATACCTTGTTATTCACATGGCATCTAGTGTGAAATATATTTTCCCTTTGCACTTTATCTCCATCCTCTTTGGCTTGAACGTTGAGTATACGTCTAGTGATCAATAACTCTCCCCTCACGTGTTCCTCTATATCCATATCGTTGCAATCTTCTAATGGTGGCATTTCATCATCATTTAGCTTACACTTACTATATCACCATTATCCAAAATAATCATAGCTCTTTTATTCGGACAATTAGAAGCAATATGGCCAAAACCTTGATATCTAAAACATTTAATCTCTCAAGACTTAATAGGAGTGGAAGTCTCGATTTTACCTTGTATGGGGGTGGTATTCGATGTCGTGGTTTTCCCTTTGAACTCCTCTTTCGATTTTGAATTAGGCTTATCACTCCTCCACTTAGATTTTCATGAAGAGTTTGGGGTTGATCCGATTTTAGAGTTCCTCGATTTCAATTGCCTCTCAACTTTGATGGACTTGTGCAACAATTCTTCTAAATCTACATAATGATGCAAATCCACAATGTCAGGAATTTCTCTATTTAAACCTCCAATGAATCGTGTCATTGTCGTTCATCATCCTCGTCCACTCTGGCTCTTACCATGGCTACTTCCAACTCTTTGTAATATTCTTCTACACTTTTGATTCCTTGAGTTAAACCCTGTAGTTTCCTACATGCATCTCGATAATAGTGGTTATGAATAAATCTTTTGCGCATTTGTACCTTCATATCATCCCATGTGTGTATGGGTTGTTCTCCATACTTTTTTCGTGTTTTCACTAACTGATCCCACCATATGCTCGCATAATCTGTGAATTCCATCGATAGTAATTTGATTTTTTTCTCCTCAATGTAGTTATGACATTCAAACATATGTTCAACTTTTCTTTCTCATTCTATATTAAGTTCGGGATCACTTTTACCTTGAAAATAAAGGATTATCGTTTTGATGTTGCTTAGATTTCCATCCTCACAGTTTGTTCTCGCATATCGATCTCTTTTGTAATTGTCATCCTCGTAATCGGATTCCTCATAGTAATACTGCATTGGTGATTTGCCCCCTTTGTGCACGACTATTAGAAGGTGACTTTGTTCTTTCATACCTCATGTCTAAATTCTTAATTTGATATTGTATAGCCTTCATATACATCTCCGGATCAAAGTTAGCACGTCTTTCCTCATTACTCATAATTTCAAAAAAGAAAAATAAATATTATTAGTGAACAAAAAAAATAAGTAAATGGAACTCACTCACTCCCTCACGTGTTTACACTCGATTATATGTCTTTCTACTCGTGTTTCCCTCAAATAATGGCTTTTATATGATAGACTCACCCTCTTGTCTTTTACCTCTTAATTTTCTCTTTAAACTCTTTATGTAAAAACCTAATCAAGAAAAAAATTCAACAAGCAAAAACAAGAAAGATCAAACTTTTTAATTCAAAATTCTAATTTCCAAAATCGATTAAAATAAAAAAATTTAGAATAGGATATAGGACTTCAAGAAAGGAAACTTTTCAAGAAAAAAAAACTATTTAAGAAATAAAACTTTTCACGAAAGGAAACTTTTTACGAAAGGAAACTTTTTTATGAAATGAAACTTTTTAATAAAAGAACTTTTCAAAAAGAAAATTTTTCAAGAAATGAAACTTTTTACGAAAGGAAACTTTTCATTAAAGGAAACTTTTTATGAAATGAAACTTTTCAAGAAATGAAACTTTTTATGAAATGAAACTTTTTACGAAATGAAACTTTTCACAAAAAAAAACTTTTCAATAAGAGAAACTTTTTAAAAAATGAAATTTTTTAAGAAATGAAACTTTTTACGAAATGAAACTTTTCACTAAAGGAAACTTTTTACGAAAGGAAACTTTTCAAGAAATGAAATTTTTTATGAAAGGAAACTTTTAACGAAATGAAACTTTTCACGAAATGAAAGAAAAAACATTGATATCTCACAAAATAATGAATTAATGCTCGAATATTGTGAGAGCAAATACAATTAATTAAGACCTTTGAAGTCTCCAAGAAAGTAGATTCAATAATTTGGAATAATTGAGACAATCAAAGAAAAATATTTGAATAACCACATCCAAAAGCAAATATTGATACTTATAACGAAGAAAAAGAAATTGATACCCGAAATATTGAGAATTTTTTTTTAAAAGAAGAAAACTTGATAAGAAAAAAATCGTCGATTCAACATTTTTTTTTTTGGAATTTCTATTTTTTTTTTTTGAATTTTCAAATTTTTTTTTAAATTTCAAAAAAAAAATTTTTTTTAATTTTCAAAGGAAGGAACTCTAGAAGAAGAAGAATAAAAACAATAAAGATAGACACTTGAATCTATGAGCCATACCAAATGATGAGAACTACAGGTATATGAAACCTGAGACATTCAACAACGCGGAATAGAAACTCAGGAACGCCTTTGAAATCAAGTATAAATAACTTGACCTCAATCGAACCTTGCCGACGGAACCAAAGTTATCAAACAAGGAGCTTGACCCGTAACCGAACTTGTGATTAGAACCAAAGCTATCAGGTTGATCTTTCAAATTTTGACTTGAAGAAGATCTAGTTCTTCACAAAGAACCAAAGAAATTCTCACAAAGAATAACTCAAAATCGTATATATTGCTTGTAATAAGAAAGTAATTAGGAAACATCTAAAGATTATAAAATATCTAAAGGTTAGGAAAGTTAACAAATTAATAAAAAGAAACTTTGACTACATAATAAAAGGAAACTTGGACCAACTTTATTGATGAATTTCTGGCTCTAATGAAACTTTTTATGAAATGAAACTTTTTATGAAATGAAACTTTTTATGAAATGAAACTTTTTATGAAATGAAACTTTTTACGAAGGAAACTTTTTACGAAGGAAACTTTTTATGAAATGAAACTTTTTACGAAGGAAACTTTTCAAGAAATGAAACTTTTTATGAAATGAAACTTTTTATGAAATGAAACTTTTTATGAAATGAAACTTTTTATGAAATGAAACTTTTTATGAAATGAAACTTTTTACGAAGGAAACTTTTTATGAAATGAAACTTTTTATGAAATGAAACTTTTTATGAAATGAAACTTTTCAAGAAATGAAACTTTTTATGAAATGAAACTTTTTACGAAGGAAACTTTTTATGAAATGAAACTTTTTACGAAATGAAACTTTTTACGAAGGAAACTTTTCAAGAAATGAAACTTTTTATGAAATGAAACTTTTTATGAAATGAAACTTTTTATGAAATGAAACTTTTTATGAAATGAAACTTTTTATGAAATGAAACTTTTTATGAAATGAAACTTTTTATGAAATGAAACTTTTCAAGAAATGAAACTTTTCAAGAAATGAAACTTTTCAAGAAATGAAACTTTTTACGAAATGAAACTTTTTACGAAGGAAACTTTTTACGAAGGAAACTTTTTATGAAATGAAACTTTTTACGAAGGAAACTTTTCAAGAAATGAAACTTTTTATGAAATGAAACTTTTTATGAAATGAAACTTTTTACGAAATGAAACTTTTCAAGAAATGAAACTTTTTACGAAGGAAACTTTTTATGAAATGAAACTTTTTATGAAATGAAACTTTTTACGAAGGAAACTTTTTACGAAGGAAACTTTTTATGAAATGAAACTTTTTACGAAGGAAACTTTTTATGAAATGAAACTTTTTATGAAATGAAACTTTTTATGAAATGAAACTTTTTATGAAATGAAACTTTTTATGAAATGAAACTTTTTATGAAATGAAACTTTTTACGAAGGAAACTTTGGTCCACCTTTCTTTAAAAATTAGAAAATAAGTGCTTGCCAAATTTGATAAGGAAAAGGAAACTCTGCATGGATTTTGCATGTGCATATTTTGTTGTTGTGCTTCCATCTCTCTTGCCACTAAATCTTTAGGTAGTTTTAAAGTATATTCGGCCTTCTTTTCCTCCCAAGCATCCTCATCAATACTTAACAAATTTATTAATTTCAGCTCGTGTTGAAAAGAATCTTTCTTTTGTATTTCTAGAATCAATCTATTTAAGGTTTTATGCATTTTCTTGATTCTTGATCTTGTCATTAGGCCTCTAATATCTTGACAAGGATCTTTAACTTTGGACTTGAAGTTGGTTGCACATTGATTCACATCACTGACTACATTGGACTGATATTCTGGTTGGACTTCTCTATTGTGCTATTTAGATGTTGTGGATATTTTAACTTTGATTGGTACTTTTTTGACAAGATGTTGTCGAAGACATCAATCCCTGCTTCCACTTCTGCCTACACTTTAGCACACTTTGACGTGGCCAAATTTGTAAGCAAGAAAGCATTTGAGCAATTTCAAACAACACTCATGAAAAAGATGTCATTTCTTGAAAGGGATATCGATGTGCATCAAGGTCCAATTGTGGACAATATTATTGAGAGGCAGTGGTAGCAATTTACTAGGTAGCCTAATGTTGTAGTTATCCTAGTCATCGAGGTATTCTATACAAATTCCTTCTTCCATCAAGAGCATTAGGTCTTTGTATCAGCCATTAATAGCACTACTTACTAATGACCATTGATAAGTGTGTATTTTACACACTTATTCGGACTCTTTAATCTCGATTCGATAAGTTTTTCTCAAGCATTTGAATGAATTAACGTTTATCGTGTAAGTGTACAGATAAGATTAAATTTAACAGGTTAAGCATCAACGAAGAATAGATCCAGTGCATAATGAAGAAAAAATAAAGAAGTAAAAATATGAAAGTGTGGCGGTGAATAGAGACATCGCTGATTGATCGCCAAATCTAGGTGATCGATCAACCGAAGCATATCAATTTTCGAGCAGAACAACTGCCGACCGATCGACCCCATTTAGGTGCTCGATCGGCAGATGTAAAACTCCAACCCTGGTGAATTAGAAGAGTAGTCGATCGATCGGCTATTGGACGGAGATCAATCGGCTACTAGACGGCAATCGATTGGTTGTCATGAATTAAATAAAGATTTGATTTTTAATTAAAAAAGATCTCAACCGTCGATCGAGGTGACATGGATTTTAATTTAGAATTAGATTACAGAGGCCAGGATGAAATAAGGGAGGATCTATCATTCAGAACAGACGGGGGATGGAGCCCGGAACGGTGCGAGAGCAAGAGGGAAAGGAGATTTTGGATCGACAACCTTAGTTTTTCTTTATCTTCCTCTTCTGAACTATGAACATCTTTATTATTCTCGTTGTTTCTCTTTACTTTAGCATGAATTAAATTTCTTTTTCTAGAGTTACGATGTAGTCGGATTATGAATATTGAGTATTTCCTTTAATGTAAATTGTTGATTTTCTGTTTTGATATTCTGTTGAGTAAATTGTTCTGTTTTTAATGCTTACGATTGCCTAATCAACAATAGTATGTTCGTAGGATTGTTTTGAGACCGAAAGGTAATAAATAATCACGCACTTGATAATTTACCATAAAAAGGATGTTAGACTAGAGATAACTAATGTGTTCATGTGGTAGTTTAATTTCTCATTCTTAATGTATTCAATTAATTTTCAGGATTAGAAACCGATAGGTAATAATTCGTTAGTTAGATAAGTTTGTCATTACTCGAGAGAGATTGATAAATACTTTTGTGAAATTGCCATCAACACATAAAAATAGAAATTAATAATTTAGATTAGGAATACTAAATAGGATTAATTTAGATGAAATCAGAAACCCTAGAGCTCTTTTATTACATTATAAAACTCATTTAATTTTCTGTTATTTAATTAATTGTTCTTGCTTTACTTTGAATCCAAATTCACTAAAATATTGTTATTCAAATTAAACTAAAATTAACTTTGTTTGATTATTAGTTAAAAAATCCTCGTGGGTTCGACATTATATTTATTACTTTATTACTTGTTGCAACTCGTACACTTACGAACTATTTTTCACAACAATCATTCAGCCATATGGGTACTTTGAGTAGTTTGTCTCTCAGTTGAACCTCGATGAGGTTATTGCCACTCTGTGTCAGCTTAGAACATAGTGGAAGGTAGCAATGAAGTGCTAGTGACCTTTAAATCAAAGGATCACTTTTGAGACATCCAGATGTAGCACTATTTCATTGGAGCTCGGCTTATGTCAATCACTCGCTAAAATGATGCGACTGAGGATTGGGTTGTCTTTCTCTATGTTATCCACACACAGTTATCAATCAATGTTAGAGCTCGGATTCACCATCCCATGCTACTTACCATTTCCTCCCCACCTGCAAACATGTATTTTTCTTCACTAATCACAGGCTTCTATCAGTAGGCTAGTGTTCTTTGGAGTTTCGAGGAGAAATTACTCCATCTGAAGCACAAGGGCTTAGTGAGAGCATTGCTCATAGCATCAGAGGCATTGCTCATAGCATCAGAGGCTGTGAGGATCACCTGAGATATAGTTTAGTAGCTGATGACAGAACACCAAGACCACAACTAGCGAAACTACTCTCTTTAGGAGCAAATACAGTAGTTTTGTGAAGAATTAGCCGAGCAGCGTAAGAAGATTTAGGATAAATACTTACCAAGTCGATGCATTTCAATCTTTATACAAGATCATGGACATTGTGCATCTTTCTTGGGAGTTCTATCATATACTCTCCCTCCGCCTCTAGAGTTTTTGTAGCCCGACGAGGCAGTCGATAGTAAGAGCATCGAGGATTTGTGGTTATCAGCGTCCTGGGTGTCTTTTTTGTGGGGGAATCTTTTTGGACCATTTTTTGTGAACAGTGGGGATACAGTTCAAAGTTTGTTTTTTTCTTATATTCTATGTAGTTTGTTATTTATTTCAGTATCTTCGCATAATTTACTTCATAATATTTATTAGTACATTTGTCTTGTTTTCTTTAATATTCTCTTTTTCTTTCTCTTTCTTTTTCATTTTTTAGTCTGTTTCATAATCCCGACAGCCATTTATATCAGGTACGTTTGTTATAAATTATTTCTATAACTAGAAGTCTTTTTCAATAAATCGGTGCACATGAATCAACTATTTTTCCTATGTGATTGTTGTATTGTGTTTTCATTAGTTTTATATTCGATAAGATAACAGGCCAATGATATAACCTCATGTAGCAAGAGGACCAATCACCGGGCCGACCCATGGGTTGGATAACCCACCGGGCCGACCCATGGGTCGGTTCTCCCGTAGGATTTCCTGGTCCCGATACGGAGAACCGAGAACCGGACTGTGGTTCTCGGTTCCCGAATCCGTGGAACCGGGACTGGTTCTGCCCACCCTTATTTTTAAGGCCATTTTGGGGACTTCTCTTTTAAGATCGTTTACCCTAGTTTGTAAGGGATGTTTAAGCTCTTTTTAGAGTCTTTTGTAAGCACTTTTTAGATATCATATTTAAGAGAGTTGTTTTCACTTTCAATCAGTAATTGTGTTGTTTGTGGTTTAGATATCAAATTTTGAGTTTTGGAGTTATAAACTTTTTAGTGTCTTTTGTAAGCACTTTTCAAATATCATATTTAAGAGAGTTGTTTTCACCTTCTATCAGTAATTGTGTTCTTTGTGGTTTAGATATCAAGTTTTGAGTTTTGGAGTTATAAACTTTTTAGTGTAGCTCGCTCACTTCTTCTTTGAAGTTTTCCACATAGTGAGCTTCACTAGAATCTCGGATTTCATCAAGTTTGGAGTGCTATTTTGCAACAAGTAACCGTTAAAGTGAAGAGTTGTTCTATAGCATCTCTTCGACCAGCTTGCACCCATTTGGTCATATTTTCTTCTCTATTTCAAATTTGACCACCAAGTTTCGTAATCACCCTCTCCATGCCTTCACCATTTTCATGTTCAAAAATAGTACCCTAACTCATTCATTTAGAACCCTAACAACCTACCCAAAGTAGCACCCAAAACCCATATTAGCTGATTGCACAAAACCCTTGCCCTTTGGTTTTTGCATCTTAACTTAATCTGATAAACCAGTAATGTTGAGTGAGTAATAAACATGTACACATGTTTAAACGAAACTTATGAATTCTTATTTATGTCTCTCGAGAATCCTCAATTTAGAGCACATAGTTTCAATCATTGTGTTGATTAAATGCTTAGAAAATATATATGTATGTAAGATGAGGTAAATTAAATAATGAATTAACACAAATTTGAAAATTACTCGAGATTTCTTTGACATCATATATCTTAGCAAAGAAAAATGTCAATTCACCACTTCGTAAAAATTAAATTACAATTAAAATATATATAATTTGACAAAGAAATTGAAAAATGATTGCAATGTATAGAAGGAATTGAAAAAGATTGGTGTAGGGAAGGATATGGATGCCAAAACTATTGATGCTAGTGCAGAGTGGTGGCATGATAAATTGAAGGTGTAGAATACAAAACTAAAAAACATTACCATATGAAATTTTGAACGTTTTGAGGATATAAGGTATTTTATTTTCTAAATATTTAGTAAGTATGCATCTTCTTGTTTGTAACAATCTTATTTTACTTTTTAGTCTTGAATTCCAGCACAAAATATCACGGCGACCTGTAATTTCGAATATTCGATATGCAATTTGCTTTTGTATGTTGGTTGGGAAGAAACTGCTCAGGATACAAGAACGTTTATCTTTGAGATAAATAATTCATCTTTAATTTTCCTAAAGATAACATTTTTTTTTAATATGTGAAACAAATTTGAAAAAATTAAATTTTGTAAAAGGAAAACCGAAGAACGTTGTCCTTTTTCAGGGTAAAAAAAAAAAAAAACAAAGAGTTTATTATTGCATGGTGCTCATGCTTTTCTTTACTTAGGTCCAATAATTGAATGGCAATAAAATAGTAGGAAGGGCTAAATATGGAAAGAAAAAAGGAAAATGAGTTTCACTTATCTTCTACAATCTATCAACAATTGCACATCTTCCTCAAACATTGCATTAATTCACTACATTGATCATATAAAACAAATAGTAAGAGACATTTGGAGTCTTGTTGTGACGTTTTTGGTACTCTTAGTACAATATTGTATGTTTTGCATCAATATTTTCACAAATTTATTCTTGAAGTTATTTCAAAACGCATTGTACTAGATAAGAATGAAAATTCTACTTATAAACTATGCAATTTTCATTCTCCCAAGCGATATGGTTTATGCACCCTCGTTGGTACGAGTGAAACACGTCACCCGTGTATATAAACAAGTACCTCAGCACACCAAAGTAGACCTCGCCAACTTAGCTCCTACGCAAAACACCGAAAGACGTATCATTTGAGTTTGAACTAGCCCTAGTTCTGGTAGAAATGGACAGGTTATCGAGAAGAGCCAGTGAACATTTTTTTTTTAAATATGAGTTCGATGACTCATATTTAGAATTTATTTTAAATTCAAAGTAAATGTTGATTTTTATTTATCTAATGAATTTTTTTATTGCAAAAGTTTTTCTAATTTTTCTCAAGATAATTATTTTTTAGTATCATTCATTCATTGACAAATGGTATAATATAAATATTTAATATAATAAATTACATGAATCAATCAATAAAGAACGTGTAATTGACACGTCAAAGTGTAAAATTAGAGTATCAACGTGATATTACTCGTTACTAATTAAATTTGAGTGATAATATGATCTTTGTTCCATTAAAAAAATCAAACAAATATACCTTTTCTATCCTCATGAACGTGATAGACTCTCTAACACTTAATTAGATGCAAATGTAGCAATTCTAAAAATTAACTTCCTGAAACGAATATAAATACGACGTTCAGTAAAAAAAATACAGTTTAAAGATAATCTTACTTAAATTTTAGCTATAGGCATCGTCCGAAGGAGAATAACTCGAAAAATATTCAACACATTTCATTCCATAAATCAAATAAAATACCAAACATAACCCATCCTTGGCGAGTTGCCTCTGCCTATCCGGCTTCATTCTCGTCCTTCGGAACCTGGCATTGCAACAAATATAACTTAAAAAACCATGGTTGATTTGTTTCTTATTTTAACTAAAAAAATATCACTGTTCATTGGGTTGTTCTTGTATTCTGCAAAACAAGCAGAATTGGACATCAATCAGAGCTAAGAACTCGGAAATTGAAGTTATTCGAGATTATGTGCAAAAGAAGAGAACATGATGCAAGAGTGAAACAGATTCTCCTGCACAACCACAATTCCATCTCAACATTATGAATCGTAATTAATGGTTCAGCTCAAACAAAGTGCATACCAACTTCTCCATTCTCGTGATTGTAAAGCTTTTATTCAAATGTAGTATTCACAGGAAGACACAGATGAGCATTAGATTCAATAAAATTTTAAACTTTTTCTATCAATCTGTGAATTTTGGAACAATCATAAAAATGGCAGAAAAGGACTACACTAAGAGTGAGTATTTGATGCTTAGGTAGTTAGTCACAAGAATGATTATATATTTTGAGAATGTTTGAGGGGATAGAACATACCAAAACTCAACCACATCAATCTAATGCATTGTTTTTTTATAGTTTTAAGAAAAACTGAGGTGACTAGTGCTACATTTAGGTTTACCAAAACAGATTCTTTCATTTCTTGGAAAATGGTTGAATTTTTTTGTTAAAAGAGAAGATTCTAACAAGGTCAATCACATTAGGGGTAGAAGCTAAGTTCAAATTACATTAGTTAGTTATGAGACTGCAAAGTTAGTGAGAAAAGCACTAATGCTGGTACTGGGTTGATCTCTTCTTCTTCTATTTTTATTCTATATTTTGGTCTTTGGCAATTTTTGGGGTCCTATGAGATTCTTCCTTCTGTTCCGTATCTTAAATTATGGAAGAATTGTTTAGACAGGTTCAGCACAAGAACAGCCAAAAGCATATTATAGTTCTGCAGCACAATTATGGGCTGCCATTTGTGTAAATAAAGCTTAGACACTTGGGAAGAAACAAATGGCATTTTGCCAAGAACATGAACAACACATGGCAAGAGATCTGAAAGAAGAAGGTGAGACAACAAGGCTATCACTTCTCTAAGCAATTCATGGAAACCAACAGACATTTTATTTAAATAAAATTTCTGGAAAACAATTTCATGGAATGCTTTCCTTTTGTGAATGATTACTAAGAAATGAAGAATGTCGAGATCCGAGGATAAGAATCAGAAACTTACTGGAAAGAAGTTGGGCTGCGAGGAAAGTGCTTTGTCAGTTCTTTCCTTTTCCCTTCTGGTCGGAAAGCCGGGTTCCGTCGCCGTAGCAGTGTTGCAAGCGGCCGTCAGAGAACTGATTGTGGTGGTGGTGATAATTCTCCATCATCGGAGAGGCTGAGACCGCCGCTCCAATGAAGAATGGTACATTGGCTCCTTCCACAGGAGAATACCTCCGGAAATGAGGTAAATTGGACTGAAGGGTCCCCCTATTGAAACCAGCAAGACCGGAAGATGAGATTGTAAAGTTGATATTATAGTCTCCAGCGCCGCCCTGATGGCTTCCGGCCGCTGGAAATTGACCGTCAGTAACACAAAACTGCTGCAACTCACCGTGATTACTATCACCGGAAATTAGTTGAAATGGGGGAGTGTGAAGCGAATTTCCCAAATGGATTTGGCTGGAAAACCCAGAAGAATGGTGAGTTCTTGACGAAGGCGGCGAGGCGAAGTAATCCAAAGGACTGGTTGCAGTAGTAACAGTACCAATTCCACAAGTGAGCAGCTCGGTGAAAGAGGCGTTTTGGGTAATGGAGTTCTCATTCTGTTCTCTTTCCTTCTCCTTTGCTGCTCTCTCTCTAGCTCTCTCTCTCGCTTTCTCTCTGTTAACCCTAATTTCGGACCGAGAAAGAGACAATCCAGACCCTTTGCTCGTTTCCGAAGTACTGCTACAGGCAGATTTGGACAAAGAAATGAGCTGGCTATGGCTGTGATTAAAATTCAGCTCTCCATCTAAATCCACCTCAGCAGAATCGAACCCTTGTGCCGTTTTCTCATAGTTGATTTGCTTTGGAGTTTCGGGAAACGAGCGGTTCAACGAAGGAAGCTCGGATATGGCGTCAGAAGCAGCTTTTATGAGCCACTCTACTGCTTTGCTAGGCTGGTCGTAGCCCAATCGATCTTGAAGATCGTAGAATTGAATGGCTGTAGCGACAGATAATCGAACTCTCCTATCTCTCAATCCTTTCGACGTCAAGACCTTACTGTGTCGATCTTTTCCTCCGGAAGCTCGAGAAACCCTAATAATTCTCGAATGGTGCCACCCACGAAGGCGGTTCAAACCGCCGTCTGAGGCGGGTTCTCTTTTCCGTTCGTCATCTTCTTCGTCCTCCCCCATCCGGTTAGAAACATTTCTTCCATTTCTAATCCTTGGAAATTTGCTGGGCTGTTGAATATCTACCACCTCCATACCACAACTCTCATTACTTTTCTCTAACAAAGGCTCATCTTTTGGCTTCCTCTTATCTTGTGAGGGGCGGAGAGAGAAAACACTTAGAGAGAGAAAGAAGAGTGCAGTTGGGGTTGCAGCGTTCTCTGCATATTGATGACGATAATTCAGAGAGTGGTTTGGCAGTGTTTAATTAAAAAGCCTTCCTTTATACGCTTCGATATATCACACCCAAAGTCAGGACCCTCTCGTTTAAGCTTTTTGCAGTTTAGCAGAATTAATCTCAGACTTTCTCAGCCTGCATTGTCATCTTCATCATCTCTGCAACAACAACAACAACAAAACTGTTTTCTTTATTGGAAAAACAAAAGAAACACAAAATCTAACTCAAACCCAGAAGATGCTTCCCATTTGAAAGAGGATCGGAGAAAGTAAAAACGAGATTCCTAAACTTTAATTTCGTCGATCTAAGAATTTCTGCTAGCCAGGAGCAACAAAAAGGTGGTTAAGTGTTCAATAATGGTGGGTAAGAGAGATCCTAGCCAGAAGATGAGCTCTCTTCACGGTATTTAAAAAGGGTTTTGCTCTTTGCCTTAAAAATGGCAGACATTACAGTGATAACCATGGTTAAGAAAGAAAAAAGAAATCATATTATCCTCCAAATCAAATATTAAATTTTTCTTTGAATTCGGGATTGGCTGACAGGTGTTGAGCTCCGAGAAGCAAACCTAGATTTTTAGGCAGCTGCTTTTCTGTGTTGGTGAATTCAAGATCTGTGCACTGTGCTTTAGTGCTTCCTTAAATCAACCCAGAAGAACTATATTCAACCTGCAATTTTTTTTTTTTTGGAGAATCTCAGATTAAATTCTTCTCAAACAGAAAAATTTCGAAAAACAGAAAGCTTTTTGAGAGAATTTTGCTACACATTGCGTCTTTTATGAAAAAAAAAAAACAAAAAGAAAAAAAACACATACACAACGCAATCTCCACCTCCAGAAGTTCTACTTTTCTTCGTCGTCTTCGTCTTCACTTTTAAACATAGAGAGAACAAACTTTCAGAAGCTTGATGTAGAGCTGCTGTGAACGAACTGGGGTTATAAAGTGAGAAAAAACTGGAAAAGATGAGAGGCAAAACGGAGATGGAGAAAAAAGAAAGTGAAATCCCTTACAATCACCGGCTGAATGGAGCTCGAGGTTCGAAGTGACAACGGCTTAAAAGTAGAGAGAGAGAGAGAGAGAGAGAGAGGTCTTCTCTTTCTTCCCTCGTTGGCTCAACCCACCGGGCTTATCGGAAAGAACGGACACAGCGCCGTTCCTTTCTTTTAAGATTCTCATTCTTCATACTTTGCCCTTCCTTTTCTCTTTATTATCCAAACTACGCATTTTATTCTTTTTTCAATCATAATAATCCTTTATCGAGTTTTTTTTTTTCTTTTTTGTTAATGACGTGGTAACAAAGTTTTCAACATAAGCTAAGATAAAATAAATAGGATAGATTTCAAAATAACCTCTGAAGTATGGGTATTTATCGAAAAAATCCTCAAACAAAAAATCATCGCAGTCAAAACCTCGAAGTATCAAAAACTGTCAAAAAAATGGCGAAGAGCTTCGGAGGGCATGATAGCCCCCCAAATCTGAAATTACACTGGATTCGGGGGGCCGATTTAAAATTGCGGCCCCTGCGTCTGTTTTTTCATTTTTTTTATAAATTAATAAAAAAATATCAAATCATATTCAATTCAATTGAAATTTTTACCATATGTTCATTACATTATGGAAAAATAATATAAAAAGTTTCGTGATTTTTTAACACTTTTATGCAAATTAGTGACATTTTCAACTTCAAAGGGCCATAATTTTTGCGACGGGTATCCGAGTGAAGCTGACAATATATCAAATCGAAACTCGCGCAGAGATCTACACAGTTGATCGAGGTACATTCCCATGACATCCTTTTTGAGATCCAAAATCTATCGTTTAAGACCTTAAATTGACGTCTTAAGAAGAAATGATGATTTAATTTTTTAAAAAATACCAAATCATATTCAATTTATTTGAAATTTTTACCACATGTTTATTACATCATAGAAAGATAATGTAAAAAGTTTCATGATTTTATAACACTTGTGCGATATATTGTAATTTTAATGACATTATTTTATAAAAAATTATATTAAATCATAACAATTTTAAAAAATTCACGAAACTTTTTACATTATCTTCCTATGATGTGATGTAGAGATGTTAAACGAGCGAGTCGAGCCGAGAAAGACCCGACTCACCGAGCCTGTCGAGCCAAACGAGCCGAGCCGAGCCTAACGAGTCTGCCGAGCCTAACTAGCCGAGCCTAACGAGCTGATCTTTAAAAAATTTACAACCCGAGTTTACTCGCGAGCCACGAGCCTAACGAGCCAAGCCGAGCCGGTCCAACAAGCGTAACGAGCCGAGCTTAATGAGCCAAGCATACAATTACATAAATAAAGATTTCAGATTGTATAACTAAAATATATCATAAAATATAGCAAATTCACAAGGCAAGCTATAATTACCTAAATTTAAAATAAATATGTCCTCAAATTGAATCCATAAAATAAACTAAAAATGTAGATGAAAAATAACAAAACTCATGATTGGTCGGGCTCATTGTTGTCCATGTCCTCACTCTCTTGTGGAAGGTGATATGGTCTCAATAGGTGCTCCGGGAAGATAGGTAAACTTGGCTTCGCTTGATTCAAATTGTCATAATGAGCATTTAATGCTCTCACATATCGTGCAAAGAAGTTTTTCTGCACTACCGAATGATTTTGCTTATATGTCAACCAATGTTTGATGCGATAGTGATCACGTGATAACTGTCTTTGCTGATCGGAAATATTTTCCAGCCCTTGTCTTACATCTTGTTCAAAGCTGGTTTGTTGAGCAGCCATATTGGCAAGCATTTGGCCTTGTTGGATTGTAAGATTTTCTAACATCTGCTCCACATCGTTAGTTGAGTAAGAGCGAGGTGGCACGACAGATGATGAAGAGGCGCCTTGATCGGGAGGCATAGTTGATTTATTTTCATATCGCTAATTTCGACGAGTCTCGGCTTGCTCTCTTTTTGCCTCTGCTATGCTACATTGTGCATTCGTCATAGTACCATCTTTGCGCCGGATAAGAGGCAAGGGCATTAGTGGAAGAGAAATTTCAGCATCAGTACCATGCTCAATGAATCCCAATCCATTTTCTCTAGCTTCGTCGTACGACCACTTAGGTATTCTTGAAATATTTGAAGAGACATAAAGCTTTGGCTGAATCCAAGGCTCATCAGTTGAGATCATAGGGACATTCTCTACCGCGCATAGGTGCGTGATGAGGATGGGGTGGATATGGCCAGCAGTAGTTGAACCCTTACGATATGCACTGATATTATTATGGATAATTCACCCGACATTTATGGAGCGACCTGTGAGAATGCAATACATGAGTACCGCCTGCTCTTTGGTAAGCTCGGAATTCTGGGACGTCGGCATCAAGTTTCCCCTGATAAACCTGCACCAAGTTTAAGCATAGCAGTTGAGACAACTTAGTATCAAGTGTAATGGTTGAGCTCGATTGACGATTGAGTAAACCCACTGTGAACCTCGGTGTCCCATCTCTTGTATGATCATCTCATAATCTGGTCCCTCTTTCATCATGATATGATAATCATCTACATATAAGTTCTCCAAACCAAGCTTAGCATTAATGATCTCGGCGGAGAAATGGATGATCTTGTTACGAACTTCAACCGTACTATCTAAATTGGATACCCTCATATTTGCGTAAAATTCACGAACGATACTTACGTTCGCATCACCACCTAATACAGCAAGAGTCTCCCATTTTCGTTACCTAAGCATGACTAAAATATCTCCATCATACCGATCGAGTTGAAATTAGATTTCGCATATAATAAGTTTATTTTTTGCCATAAAATCCATGAAATATTTTCTTGCCTTAGAATTTACGAATGAGTTATCGATTTGAGAGTTTGAGCTAGAAGAACCTTTCAAACGTTTTGGCGGCATATTTTTTTAACCTGTGAGTTACACAGAACTCAAATACTAAACACCCAAATAAACAAGATATTTGTGTACAATAACTTCAACCACACCCAAATAAACAAGATATTTGTGTACAATAACTTCCAACACACAAAATATAAAGAGAATGTAACGCCCCGAGTTATCTGAACCCGGTTCGCTACACAAAATACTGAACCGAACTATGGCTTTTTGAGAAAATTTTAAAATTTCATTCAATGATTAAGATTTGACTCTTAAAACGTTGAAACTTGCAGCGGAAAAATCATCATATAAAAATAATATTTATTAAATAGTTAAAATATTCAAGACAGTTGGTTGAAAGAGAAAAGAAAACAGAACACACCGACCGATCACTAAACGACAAAGGTCTTTTACTTACAAACAGAACAGAACACCTCGACTGGTCACTAAACGACAAATATTCTCAGCTCATATCTGCCGATAGAACAAACTGCGTCTTTCGATCGCTAGACGACAAAAATCCTCAATTCACATCTACCGATCGCAAAACGACAAATTTCTTCCTACATCATCCGATTACCAAAAACGACAAAGTTACTAAAGACTTATACCGAAGACATCTACCGATGGCTTCTACTGAAGACATCTTCCGATGGCTTCTTCTGAAGACATCTTCCGATGGCTTCTTCTGAAGACATCTTCCGATTACAAAACGACAAATTCTAATACTCACTTCCACTGATGGACTAATCCACCGATAGACAAAACTCTCGACTTCTACCGATAGACTAAATCCACCGATAGACAAAACTCTCGACTTCTACCGATAGACTAAATCCACCGATAGACAAAACTCTCGACTTCTACCGATAGACAAAACTCTCGACTTCTACCGATAGACAAAACTCTCGACTTCTACCGATAGACAAAACTCTCGACTTCTACCGATAGACAAAACTCTCGACTTCTACCGATAGACAAAACTCTCGACTTCTACCGATAGACAAAACTCTCGACTTCTACCGATAGACAAAACTCTCGACTTCTACCGATAGACAAAACTCTCGACTTCTACCGATAGACAAAACTCTCGACTTCTACCGATAGACAAAACTCTCGACTTCTACCGATAGACAAAACTCTCGACTTCTACCGATAGACAAAACTCTCGACTTCTACCGATAGACAAAACTCTCGACTTCTACCGATAGACAAAACTCTCGACTTCTACCGATAGACAAAACTCTCGACTTCTACCGATAGACAAAACTCTCGACTTCTACCGATAGACAAAACTCTCGACTTCTACCGATAGACAAAACTCTCGACTTCTACCGATAGACAAAACTCTCGACTTCTACCGATAGACAAAACTCTCGACTTCTACCGATAGACAAAACTCTCGACTTCTACCGATAGACAAAACTCTCGACTTCTACCGATAGACAAAACTCTCGACTTCTACCGATAGACTAAATCCACCGATAGACAAAACTCTCGACTTCTACCGATAGACAAAACTCTCGACTTCTACCGATAGACAAAACTCTCGACTTCTACCGATAGACAAAACTCTCGACTTCTACCGATAGACAAAACTCTCGACTTCTACCGATAGACAAAACTCTCGACTTCTACCGATAGACAAAACTCTCGACTTCTACCGATAGACTAAATCCACCGATAGACAAAACTCTCGACTTCTACCGAAGACATCTTCCGATGGCTTCTTCTGAAGACATCTTCCGATGGCTTCTTCTGAAGACATCTTCCGATGGCTTCTTCTGAAGACATCTTCCGATGGCTTCTTCTGAAGACATCTTCCGATGGCTTCTTCTGAAGACATCTTCCGATGGCTTCTTCTGAAGACATCTTCCGATGGCTTCTTCTGAAGACATCTTCCGATGGCTTCTTCTGAAGACATCTTCCGATGGCTTCTTCTGAAGACATCTTCCGATGGCTTCTTCTGAAGACATCTTCCGATGGCTTCTTCTGAAGACATCTTCCGATGGCTTCTTCTGAAGACATCTTCCGATGGCTTCTTCTGAAGACATCTTCCGATGGCTTCTTCTGAAGACATCTTCCGATGGCTTCTTCTGAAGACATCTTCCGATGGCTTCTTCTGAAGACATCTTCCGATGGCTTCTTCTGAAGACATCTTCCGATGGCTTCTTCTGAAGACATCTTCCGATGGCTTCTTCTGAAGACATCTTCCGATGGCTTCTTCTGAAGACATCTTCCGATGGCTTCTTCTGAAGACATCTTCCGATGGCTTCAATAAAAGTTTAAACCGCGGGTTGCTTTAAAGGTGAAGAAAGTCAAACGCACCTGCCGCTGAACCAAGTCAACGGAAGGGCTAAAAACAAAAAAGAGAAACGGAAGCCGTCCTCCGGTCATAAAACGACAAAATATTCTCTCCATCTTCCGGTGGTTTTACTCACGGTATTCGCCGGTGACTAAACGACAAAAATGCTCTTTACAACTTCCGATGACGTCAGCCAGATGCCTTCCTTCATCCGATATATTTAAACCTACATCTTCCGGTGGATTAACACACGACATCCACCGGCCACTAAACGACAAAGAGTTTTTACATCATCCGATGGCTTATCCGAAGACATCTTCCGATAAAATAAAACTACATCGTCCGATGACGTCAGCCGGATGATTCATTCATCCGATCGACTCAACCAGACATCCACCGGTGAGGCGAACTGCCATACCGATAGAGGACAGATTAACAACTCAACATCTGCCGATAGACTCCATCTACCGACAGAGAGCAGAACAACAACTCTAACTACGGAAAGGAAATTTTCTCACTTCACTTAAACATTTCAGACCAATGCATTACTAAAATTTAGTATGAACCAACATTTAAAATCTCACAGAAATACTATTGTCAGAAAATCTCAAAACAGATTCAAAACATTAAAAACCATTCTATCGTGAAAACTTAACATGTTCAGACTTAACCACTATCAAATAGACCTCAACATCTGCTGACACCAGTTAACCCGCCTCATCAGCTTTCGAGTCGAGACATGGATGAACTCCTCCAACCACAGCTAATCATCTGTGCACTCAGGAAATTCACCTGCAGTATCCTCAACACCTACATCACAAAACTCATCTATTAGCCTAATGCTAAGTAAGTAAAGCGATAATGAAATGAAATACTGAAATATGATCTTAAATATGCAGTTTCTACTTTCATTCCTCAGTTATGTTGCATTCGTTCACTGGTCTGATGATCCCTGATACAATGGGAGGTGGATCAGTTTTCCCAGGGTATAAATCCATTTGTACGATTTAAGGGGCGGATTAATTCCCTTAAAAGTATACTGATGATCCCTGATACAATGGGAGGTGGATCAGTTTTCCTATGGTATAAATCCATATGTACGATTTAAGGGGCGGATTAATTCCCTTAAAAGTATACTGTCACAATCTGTTCACATCTCACCATGCTACTTCATGTAAATTCATTTTCGTTTTCTTTCAAAATATGATGCATGGCAACTGAAAAGAAACATTCATTCATGCACACACAAATCCTACTGTTTTGTGATGTAGGCCCGAAGGCACATGCAAACTCTACTTACCTAGTCTCCTGGAGAAAGCTTGGTTGCAAACTACTTCGGGTATTAACCAAACCTAAAACCATAGACAGAGCATACATTAAATTTCCTCTAATCTTCATTCTAAACCACCAGAAATCTAAGGGAAACTGTTTTGGGAACTCTAGCCATTGTGCATTCTCGATTTCAACTTAAACCGAAACCACCACTCGCTTACCGCCTTCACAAATCCTCATTTATCACCCCTCCTACCAACGATAGATACAATGTAGCAAAAAATAGAAGTAAAACTCACCAAGTTCGGAGGAAATCGCTGGAGGAAGTCGAAGGGAGTCTCCTATCGCGCTCTGCTAAGCTGAGGAGCTGAGAATGAGGAGGAAATAAATCAACAGTGGCGGCTACTTCATTAATAGTTCCCTTAAATACGTTATCCACCTTTAAATTTCTAATTACTCTTATGCCCCTGCCTAGTCATCCACTAACCCTACATATAATATTGTCATATAAATTGTGTCATTTGTTTAAAGGGAACAGAGGAACGGTTTGATAGAACCGAGTATTACAATCTACCCTCCTTAAAAGAATTTTGTCCTCAAAATTCAGTACCTGAATAATTCTGGATATTGGTCCATCATGTCTTGCTGGCGCTCCCAAGTTGTCTCCTCTATGCTCTGATTGTGCCATAAGACTTTCACAAGTGGAACTTCCTTGTTGCGCAATACCTTCGTTGCATAGTCCAAGATCCTTACAGGTTTATCCTCATATGCAAGAGTAGGAAGAACCTCGATGCCCTGCTGTTCCACAATCTGATATGGATCTCGAACACACTTCTTAAGCATAGAGATATGAAACACATCATGGATTCCTTCCATAGAGGTTGGTAGCTGTAACTGGTAGGCTGTCTTCCCAATCCTTCTCCAGATCGAGAATGGTCCAATGTATCTGGGGTTCAACTTTCCTCTCTTCCCAAATCTCACAACTCCTTTGAATGGTGACACCTTAAGAAAAACTTCATCACCTACTTCAAACTCTAATTCTCTCCGCCTTTTATCAGCATAACTCTTATGGCAGCTTTGAGCTGTCAGAATTCTCTGTCGGATGAGGGCAACCTTCTCCACAGTCTGTTGCACAATGTCAGGACCAAGCAACTGCGCTTCTCCAATTTCATCCCAGTACAAAGGAGATCTGCATTTTCGTCCATATAATGCTTCGTATGGCGCCATGCCTATTGTTGCTTGAAAACTGTTATTGAAAGAGAACTCAACCAATGGTAAATATTTACTCCACGATCCTTGAAAATCCAATATGCATGCTCGGAGCATATCTTCCAATGTCTGAATGGTTCTTTCGGATTGTCCATCTGTTTGAGGGTGGAAAGCTGTGCTAAAATTAAGCCGTGTTCCCATAGCCTTGTGCAAACTTTTCCAAAACTTAGATGTAAATCTAGAGTCTCAGTCTGAAACTATTGAACTTGGAACTCCATGCAATCTGACAATCTCTTGCATGTACAATTCAGCTAGCTGAACCATTGAGTAAGTTATCTTAATTGGCAGAAAATGAGCAGATTTGGTTAGACGGTCAACTATAACCCAAATTGCATCATGTCCCTTTGCTGTCCTAGGTAATCCAACGACAAAATCCATTGTTATTTGTTCCCATTTCCATTCAGGAACTGGTAAAGGTTGCAATGTTCCTGAGGGTCTCTTATGCTCGGCTTTAATCTGTTGACAACACAAACATGATCCTACATATTCTTCCACGCTTCGTTTCATACTAGGCCACCAGTAGTGTTGCTTAAGGTCTCTGTACATCTTTGTACTTCCAGGGTGAACTGAGAACTTGGAAGAGTGTGTTTCAGAAAGAATCTCATCACGGAGCTCCTTATTGGCTGGAACAAACCACCTATTTCTAAACTTGAGGATCCCGTTAGTAGAATGGTTAAAATCTGATTGGTCCGTAGAATTCATACTTGACTTATACTTGTTACACTCATCATCATTCGTCTGAGCTTCCTTTATTTTCTGGCTGATAGTATAGCTGATATACTGGTTACTGCTTCTAAGTTAATTTTGGAATTCTGACTCTAAAGCTAATGGCATACTGAAAATCATAGGTGGGTTGATGTTGTTACTCTACTCAAGGCATCTGCCACAACATTTGCCTTGCCGGGATGATATTTAATCTCGAAATCATAGTCCTTAACAAATTCCAACCATCGTCGTTGCCTCATGTTGAGTTCCTTCTGTGTGAAAATATACTTCAGGCTCTTATTTTCTGAAAATATCTCACAAGATTGTCCATACAAATAGTGCCTCCAAATTTTAAGTGCAAATACAACTGCAGCTAATTCTAAGTCATGGGTAGGGTAGTTCTTTCATGCATTTTTAACTGCCTAGAAGCATAAGCTATAATCTTTCTATCTTGCATTAACACACACCCAAGACCAATCCTGGAAGCATCACAGTAAATGCTAAACTTTCCACTCTCATCGGGTAGGGGTCAATATAGGGGCATTGTCAGTCGCGTCTACTTTTCAAGGTCTGGAAACTGGATTCACACTCCTCAGTCCAAGCGTAATTGATATTTTTCCTAGTTATCGAGTGAAGGGTGTTGCAATCCTGAAAACCCTTCAATAAATTTTCTGTAATATCCTGCTAACCCGAGGAAACTTCGAATATCTGTAGCATTCTTTGGTTGGGGCCACTCATGAACTGCGTGAAACCTTTTTTGTTTTTTTTTTTTTTTTTTTTTTTTTTTTTTTTTGTTTTTTTTTTTTTTTTTTTTGTTTTTTTTTTTTTTGTTTTTTTTTTTTTTTTTTTTTGTTTTTTTTTTTTTTTTTTTTTTTTTTTTTTTTTTTGTTTTTTTTTTTTTTTTGTTTTTTTTTTTTTTTTTTTTTTGTTTTTTTTTTTTTGTTTTTTTTTTTTTGTTTTTTTTTTTTTTTTTTTTGTTTTTTTTTTTTTTTGTTTTTTTTTTTTTTTTTTGTTTTTTTTTTTTTTTTTTTTTTTGTTTTTTTTTTTTTTTTTTTTTTTGTTTTTTTTTTTTTTTTTGTTTTTTTTTTTTTTTTTTTTTTTTTGTTTTTTTTTTTTTTTTTGTTTTTTTTTTTTTTTTTGTTTTTTTTTTTTTTTTTTTTTTTTTTTTTTGTTTTTTTTTTTTTTTTGTTTTTTTTTTTTTGTTTTTTTTTTTTTTTTTTTTGTTTTTTTTTTTTTTTTTTTTTTTGTTTTTTTTATCGACAGATATTCCATCTCCAGAGATCACATGACCAAGAAAGTGAACTCTGTCCAACCAAAACTCACACTTGAAAAACTTAGCATAAAGCTGATGCTGTCTAAGTACCCCTAACACCAAGCTCAAATGCCTTGCATGCTCATCCTTAGTTCTAGAATAGATCAGAATATCATCTATGAATACTATGACAAACTTGTCCAAAAACTCATGAAACACCCTATTCATGAGATCCATGAAGGCTGCTGGTGCATTTGTCAAACCAAAAGACATAACCAAAAACTCATAATGTCCATACCTTGTGCGAAAGGCAGTCTTTGGGATATCTTCAGATTTTACCTTCAGCTGATAATAACCGGACCTAAGGTCAATCTTAGAGAAAACTCTTGCGCCCCTAAGCTGGTCAAATAAGTCATCAATTCTCGACAAAGGGTATTTGTTTTTCTTATTCAATTCTCTATAATCAATGCACATACGCATTGATCCATCTTTCTTCTTGACAAAAAGGACATGTGCACCCCACGGTGAAAAGCTTGGGCGTATGAACCCTTTTTCCAATAGATCCTCCAATTGTTTCTTTAATTCCTTAAGTTCAGTTGGAGCTAACCTATATGGATTTTTAGACACAGGCTCGGCTCCAGGGTAAATATCTACAACAAATTCGATTTCCCTATCTGGTGGCAAGCTAGGAAGGTCATCTAGAAACACTTCTGGAAAAACTTGGACAACTAAAACATCCTTGGGGTTCGATTTTTCTACTAGTTGTGTGTCTAAAACACAGGCCAAAAAGCACAAATATTCACCACACAGGGAAGGTCTAGTGTTAATAGTAGTCATCACAAACATTTCCTTACTCTTCTTTGAAGCTTGAAAGGTATGTGTCAACTTACCAGGGGGTTGAAAGCTAACTATTCCAGTTCTACAATCTATACTGGCATAATGCTTAAACAACCAATCCATTCCTAGGATCACATCAAATCCCATTATGTCCATAACAATAAGATCAGCAGGCAAATTCATGTTCCCTACTAACACCACACTATCAAGCATCATTTGACTGGAGTGCATGTGCTCACCAGAAGGTAATACTACGTTGTACACGTGCTCAAAAGGAGTAAACCTTACATCTAACTTATCAGCAAATGCAGAGGCTATAAAAGAATGCGTTGCATCCGAATCTATCAAAGTAAAAGCAGGTACAAAGTTGATCAATATAGTACCTGACACCACAGCAGGCTGGTCCTCTTCTCCTGACTCTATCATGGAGAATATTCTAGGCTTTATCCTAGCAGGGCCACTCTTCGACGTTGGGCAGTCTCTAACAGTGTGTCCGGCTTGTTACAGTTGAAGCATCGAAGGACTCTGGGCTTAGTGCAGTCCTTGAATGAGTGTCCAACCTCCTCACAGTTGAAACACCTTCTGGAGGTCCACCTACATTCCCCCAGGTGATTCTTCAAACATGTTGGACATTGGGGAAAATTCTTAACATCCTGCACTTTCCTTCCTGCTCCCTAGCTACTTTGGCCTTCACTTGGCCTCTTTGTTCCCCTTTGCTGGTGTGGCTGGTTAAACCTTTGTGGGGCCTCCTTTGGTCCAGCACACTTCCTTTCAGCCTCTTCCACTTCCAGAGCAGTGGACACAACTTCACTGAACGTTAAACCTTTAATGCCACAGAATTTGACTCCTCAATAAATCTTCGGCTTCAGTCCATGCACGAATTTGAACACCTTATCCTCGTCCTTATGAGCAAAATGTCCAGCAAACCTGGACAAGGACACAAATTGCCTACTGTACTCTGCCACCGACCCTGTCTGCTTCAAATTCAGAAACTCCAACTTCTTTGCGGTCTGGACCGTGCTGTTAAAATATTTCTCATAGAAGACGTCCTTAAACTGTGACCAAGTCATAGTCAGAACGTCAGTGGTGGTTTCAACTGTTTCCCACCAGAGTTGAGCTTCGCCCGCCAAGTGAAATGTTGCTAATGTGACCTTATCTCCTTCTCCTATGCTGGCGCACCTAAACATACTCTCTATCTTCCTAAGCCACCCTTCAGCCACAACAGGATCAGATGACTGACCATCAAACGTGGTGGTCTTAGTCTCCGGAATCTATCCCCGGAATGCTCATTACTAGGACCCGAGTTGGCACTTCCTTGCACCTCTCGGTTCAGCAGTACTCCTAGTTGATCGGATTGCTGGCGCATTAATTCTGCCTGCTATCGCACTAGATCTGTCAACTGTCCGATTGCACTAGAATCTTCCGCGCTTCCCGGAGTTGGTGTCTCTCTCTGCACTCTTGGCCTTCCTGGTCGTCGGGACATTTTGCTATATTCCTGCGCAGGGTTAACTATCTTTATAAACATCTAAGTACTAAGGCTAACATAAACACTTACAGTTGTTGGAGTGCTCCCATGCAACGACTGGCACTGATTAGTAATCTTTTGAACGGTTTAACTGAATGTCTCTGATACCACACTGTAACGCCCCGAGTTATCTGAACCCGGTTTGTCACACAAACCTCGTACATGACTAAACTTTCTACCATATTTTTTTTGCTTGCAGCGGAAATCATTTAAACAAAATAGAGCTGAACAAAATCATAAAAAGTGTTTGGATAATCGGGCGGAATATTAGAAATAGTTGACCAAGGGAAAATAAAAGTTTAAACCGCGGGTTGCTTTAAAGGTGAAGAAAGTCAAACGCACCTGCCGCTGAACCAAGTCAACGGAAGGGCTAAAAACAAAAACAGAAACGGAAGCCGTCCTCCTGGTCATAAAACTGACAAAATATTCTCTCCATCTTCCGGTGGTTTTACTCACGGTATTCGCCGGTGACTAAACGACAAAAATGCTCTTTACAACTTCCGATGACGTCAGCCAGATGCCTTCCTTCATCCGATATATTTAAACCTACATCTTCCGGTGGATTAACACACGACATCCACCGGCCACTAAACGACAAAGAGTTTTTACATCATCCGATGGCTTATCCGAAGACATCTTCCGATAAAATAAAACTACATCGTCCGATGACGTCAGCCGGATGATTCATTCATCCGATCGACTCAACCATACATCCACCGGTGAGGCGAACTGCACATACCGATAGAGGACAGATTAACAACTCAACATCTGCCGATAGACTCCATCTACCGACAGAGAGCAGAACAACAACTCTAACTACGGAAAGGAAATTTTCTCACTTCACTTAAACATTCAGACCAATGCATTACTAAAATTTAGTATGAACCAACATTTAAAATCTCACAGAAATACTATTGTCAGAAAATCTCAAAACAGATTCAAAACATTAAAAACCATTCTATCGTGAAAACTTAACATGTTCAGACTTAACCACTATCAAATAGACCTCAACATCTGCTGACACCAGTTAACCCGCCTCATCAGCTTTCGAGTCGAGACATGGATGAACTCCTCCAACCACAGCTAATCATCTGTGCACTCAGGAAATTCACCTGCAGTATCCTCAACACCTACATCACAAAACTCATCTATTAGCCTAATGCTAAGTAAGTAAAGCGATAATGAAATGAAATACTGAAATATGATCTTAAATATGCAGTTTCTACTTTCATTCCTCAGTTATGTTGCATTCGTTCACTGGTCTGATGATCCCTGATACAATGGGAGGTGGATCAGTTTTCCCAGGGTATAAATCCATTTGTACGATTTAAGGGGCGGATTAATTCCCTTAAAAGTATACTGATGATCCCTGATACAATGGGAGGTGGATCAGTTTTCCTATGGTATAAATCCATATGTACGATTTAAGGGGCGGATTAATTCCCTTAAAAGTATACTGTCACAATCTGTTCACATCTCACCATGCTACTTCATGTAAATTCATTTTCGTTTTCTTTCAAAATATGATGCATGGCAACTGAAAAGAAACATTCATTCATGCACACACAAATCCTACTGTTTTGTGATGTAGGCCCGAAGGCACATGCAAACTCTACTTACCTAGTCTCCTGGAGAAAGCTTGGTTGCAAACTACTTCGGGTATTAACCAAACCTAAAACCATAGACAGAGCATACATTAAATTTCCTCTAATCTTCATTCTAAACCACCAGAAATCTAAGGGAAACTGTTTTGGGAACTCTAGCCATTGTGCATTCTCGATTTCAACTTAAACCGAAACCACCACTCGCTTACCGCCTTCACAAATCCTCATTTATCACCCCTCCTACCAACGATAGATACAATGTAGCAAAAAATAGAAGTAAAACTCACCAAGTTCGGAGGAAATCGCTGGAGGAAGTCGAAGGGAGTCTCCTATCGCGCTCTGCTAAGCTGAGGAGCTGAGAATGAGGAGGAAATAAATCAACAGTGGCGGCTACTTCATTAATAGTTCCCTTAAATACGTTATCCACCTTTAAATTTCTAATTACTCTTATGCCCCTGCCTAGTCATCCACTAACCCTACATATAATATTGTCATATAAATTGTGTCATTTGTTTAAAGGGAACAGAGGAACGGTTTGATAGAACCGAGTATTACAATCTACCCTCCTTAAAAGAATTTTGTCCTCAAAATTCAGTACCTGAATAATTCTGGATATTGGTCCATCATGTCTTGCTGGCGCTCCCAAGTTGTCTCCTCTATGCTCTGATTGTGCCATAAGACTTTCACAAGTGGAACTTCCTTGTTGCGCAATACCTTCGTTGCATAGTCCAAGATCCTTACAGGTTTATCCTCATATGCAAGAGTAGGAAGAACCTCGATGCCCTGCTGTTCCACAATCTGATATGGATCTCGAACACACTTCTTAAGCATAGAGATATGAAACACATCATGGATTCCTTCCATAGAGGTTGGTAGCTGTAACTGGTAGGCTGTCTTCCCAATCCTTCTCCAGATCGAGAATGGTCCAATGTATCTGGGGTTCAACTTTCCTCTCTTCCCAAATCTCACAACTCCTTTGAATGGTGACACCTTAAGAAAAACTTCATCACCTACTTCAAACTCTAATTCTCTCCGCCTTTTATCAGCATAACTCTTATGGCAGCTTTGAGCTGTCAGAATTCTCTGTCGGATGAGGGCAACCTTCTCCACAGTCTGTTGCACAATGTCAGGACCAAGCAACTGCGCTTCTCCAATTTCATCCCAGTACAAAGGAGATCTGCATTTTCGTCCATATAATGCTTCGTATGGCGCCATGCCTATTGTTGCTTGAAAACTGTTATTGAAAGAGAACTCAACCAATGGTAAATATTTACTCCACGATCCTTGAAAATCCAATATGCATGCTCGGAGCATATCTTCCAATGTCTGAATGGTTCTTTCGGATTGTCCATCTGTTTGAGGGTGGAAAGCTGTGCTAAAATTAAGCCGTGTTCCCATAGCCTTGTGCAAACTTTTCCAAAACTTAGATGTAAATCTAGAGTCTCAGTCTGAAACTATTGAACTTGGAACTCCATGCAATCTGACAATCTCTTGCATGTACAATTCAGCTAGCTGAACCATTGAGTAAGTTATCTTAATTGGCAGAAAATGAGCAGATTTGGTTAGACGGTCAACTATAACCCAAATTGCATCATGTCCCTTTGCTGTCCTAGGTAATCCAACGACAAAATCCATTGTTATTTGTTCCCATTTCCATTCAGGAACTGGTAAAGGTTGCAATGTTCCTGAGGGTCTCTTATGCTCGGCTTTAATCTGTTGACAACACAAACATGATCCTACATATTCTTCCACGCTTCGTTTCATACTAGGCCACCAGTAGTGTTGCTTAAGGTCTCTGTACATCTTTGTACTTCCAGGGTGAACTGAGAACTTGGAAGAGTGTGTTTCAGAAAGAATCTCATCACGGAGCTCCTTATTGGCTGGAACAAACCACCTATTTCTAAACTTGAGGATCCCGTTAGTAGAATGGTTAAAATCTGATTGGTCCGTAGAATTCATACTTGACTTATACTTGTTACACTCATCATCATTCGTCTGAGCTTCCTTTATTTTCTCTAAAATGGTAGGCCTTAAGGTTATGGCTGATAGTATAGCTGATATACTGGTTACTGCTTCTAAGTTAAATTTTTGGAATTCTGACTCTAAAGCTAATGGCATACTGAAAATCATAGGTGGGGTTGATGTTGTTACTCTACTCAAGGCATCTGCCACAACATTTGCCTTGCCGGGATGATATTTAATCTCGAAATCATAGTCCTTAACAAATTCCAACCATCGTCGTTGCCTCATGTTGAGTTCCTTCTGTGTGAAAATATACTTCAGGCTCTTATTTTCTGAAAATATCTCACAAGATTGTCCATACAAATAGTGCCTCCAAATTTTAAGTGCAAATACAACTGCAGCTAATTCTAAGTCATGGGTAGGGTAGTTCTTTTCATGCATTTTTAACTGCCTAGAAGCATAAGCTATAATCTTTCTATCTTGCATTAACACACACCCAAGACCAATCCTGGAAGCATCACAGTAAATGCTAAACTTTCCACTCTCATCGGGTAGGGTCAATATAGGGGCATTGGTCAGTCTACTTTTCAAGGTCTGGAAACTGGATTCACACTCCTCAGTCCAAGCGTAATTGATATTTTTCCTAGTTAATCGAGTGAGGGGTGTTGCAATCCTTGAAAACCCTTCAATAAATTTTCTGTAATATCCTGCTAACCCGAGGAAACTTCGAATATCTGTAGCATTCTTTGGTTGGGGCCACTCCTTAACTGCTTGAACCTTGGCTGGATCGACAGATATTCCATCTCCAGAGATCACATGACCAAGAAAGTGAACTCTGTCCAACCAAAACTCACACTTGAAAAACTTAGCATAAAGCTGATGCTGTCTAAGTACCCCTAACACCAAGCTCAAATGCCTTGCATGCTCATCCTTAGTTCTAGAATAGATCAGAATATCATCTATGAATACTATGACAAACTTGTCCAAAAACTCATGAAACACCCTATTCATGAGATCCATGAAGGCTGCTGGTGCATTTGTCAAACCAAAAGACATAACCAAAAACTCATAATGTCCATACCTTGTGCGAAAGGCAGTCTTTGGGATATCTTCAGATTTTACCTTCAGCTGATAATAACCGGACCTAAGGTCAATCTTAGAGAAAACTCTTGCGCCCCTAAGCTGGTCAAATAAGTCATCAATTCTCGACAAAGGGTATTTGTTTTTCTTATTCAATTCTCTATAATCAATGCACATACGCATTGATCCATCTTTCTTCTTGACAAAAAGGACATGTGCACCCCACGGTGAAAAGCTTGGGCGTATGAACCCTTTTTCCAATAGATCCTCCAATTGTTTCTTTAATTCCTTAAGTTCAGTTGGAGCTAACCTATATGGATTTTTAGACACAGGCTCGGCTCCAGGGTAAATATCTACAACAAATTCGATTTCCCTATCTGGTGGCAAGCTAGGAAGGTCATCTAGAAACACTTCTGGAAAAACTTGGACAACTAAAACATCCTTGGGGTTCGATTTTTCTACTAGTTGTGTGTCTAAAACACAGGCCAAAAAGCACAAATATTCACCACACAGGGAAGGTCTAGTGTTAATAGTAGTCATCACAAACATTTCCTTACTCTTCTTTGAAGCTTGAAAGGTATGTGTCAACTTACCAGGGGGTTGAAAGCTAACTATTCCAGTTCTACAATCTATACTGGCATAATGCTTAAACAACCAATCCATTCCTAGGATCACATCAAATCCCATTATGTCCATAACAATAAGATCAGCAGGCAAATTCATGTTCCCTACTAACACCACACTATCAAGCATCATTTGACTGGAGTGCATGTGCTCACCAGAAGGTAATACTACGTTGTACACGTGCTCAAAAGGAGTAAACCTTACATCTAACTTATCAGCAAATGCAGAGGCTATAAAAGAATGCGTTGCATCCGAATCTATCAAAGTAAAAGCAGGTACAAAGTTGATCAATATAGTACCTGACACCACAGCAGGCTGGTCCTCTTCTCCTGACTCTATCATGGAGAATATTCTAGGCTTTATCCTAGCAGGGCCACTCTTCGACGTTGGGCAGTCTCTAACAGTGTGTCCCGGCTTGTTACAGTTGAAGCATCGAAGGACTCTGGGCTTAGTGCAGTCCTTGAATGAGTGTCCAACCTCCTCACAGTTGAAACACCTTCTGGAGGTCCACCTACATTCCCCCAGGTGATTCTTCAAACATGTTGGACATTGGGGAAAATTCTTAACATCCTGCACTTTCCTTCCTGCTCCCTAGCTACTTTGGCCTTCACTTGGCCTCTTTGTTCCCCTTTGCTGGTGTGGCTGGTTAAACCTTTGTGGGGCCTCCTTTGGTCCAGCACACTTCCTTTCAGCCTCTTCCACTTCCAGAGCAGTGGACACAACTTCACTGAACGTTAAACCTTTAATGCCACAGAATTTGACTCCTCAATAAATCTTCGGCTTCAGTCCATGCACGAATTTGAACACCTTATCCTCGTCCTTATGAGCAAAATGTCCAGCAAACCTGGACAAGGACACAAATTGCCTACTGTACTCTGCCACCGACCCTGTCTGCTTCAAATTCAGAAACTCCAACTTCTTTGCGGTCTGGACCGTGCTGTTAAAATATTTCTCATAGAAGACGTCCTTAAACTGTGACCAAGTCATAGTCAGAACGTCAGTGGTGGTTTCAACTGTTTCCCACCAGAGTTGAGCTTCGCCCGCCAAGTGAAATGTTGCTAATGTGACCTTATCTCCTTCTCCTATGCTGGCGCACCTAAACATACTCTCTATCTTCCTAAGCCACCCTTCAGCCACAACAGGATCAGATGACTGACCATCAAACGTGGGTGGTCTTAGTCTCCGGAATCTATCCCCGGAATGCTCATTACTAGGACCCGAGTTGGCACTTCCTTGCACCTCTCGGTTCAGCAGTACTCCTAGTTGATCGGATTGCTGGCGCATTAATTCTGCCTGCTATCGCACTAGATCTGTCAACTGTCCGATTGCACTAGAATCTTCCGCGCTTCCCGGAGTTGGTGTCTCTCTCTGCACTCTTGGCCTTCCTGGTCGTCGGGACATTTTGCTATATTCCTGCGCAGGGTTAACTATCTTTATAAACATCTAAGTACTAAGGCTAACATAAACACTTACAGTTGTTGGAGTGCTCCCATGCAACGACTGGCACTGATTAGTAATCTTTTGAACGGTTTAACTGAATGTCTCTGATACCACACTGTAACGCCCCGAGTTATCTGAACCCGGTTTGTCACACAAACCTCGTACATGACTAAACTTTCTACCATATTTTTTTTGCTTGCAGCGGAAATCATTTAAACAAAAATAGAGCTGAACAAAATCATAAAAAGTGTTTGGATAATCGGGCAGAATATTAGAAATAGTTGACCAAGGGAAAATAAAAGTTTAAACCGCGGGTTGCTTTAAAGGTGAAGAAAGTCAAACGCACCTGCCGCTGAACCAAGTCAACGGAAGGGCTAAAAACAGAAAACAGAAACGGAAGCCGTCCTCTGGTCATAAAATGACAAAATATTCTCTCCATCTTCCGGTGGTTTTACTCACGGTATCCGCCGGTGACTAAACGACAAAAATGCTCTCTACAACTTCCGATGACGTCAGCCAGATGCCTTCCTTCATCCGATATATTTAAACCTACATCTTCTGGTGGATTAACACACGACATCCACCGGCCACTAAACGACAAAGAGTTTTTACATCATCCGATGGCTTATCCGAAGACATCTTCCGATAAAATAAAACTACATCGTCCGTTGACGTCAGCCGGATGATTCATTCATCCGATCGACTCAACCATACATTTACCGGTGAGGCGAACTGCACATATCGATAGAGGACAGATTAACAACTCAACATCTGCCGATAGACTCCATCTACCGACAGAGAGCAGAACAACAACTCTAACTACGGAAAGAAAATTTTCTCACTTCACTTAAACATTCCAGACCAATGCATTACTAAAATTTAGTATGAACCAACATTTAAAATCTCACAGAAATACTATTGTCAGAAAATCTCAAAACAGATTCAAAACATTAAAAACCATTCTACCGTGAAAACTTAACATGTTCAGACTTAACCACTATCAAATAGACCTCAACATCTGCTGACACCAGTTAACCCGCCTCATCAGCTTCCGAGTCGAGACATGGATGAACTCCTCCAACCACAGCTAATCATCTGTGCACTCAGGAAATTCACCTGCAGTATCCTCAACACCTACATCACAAAACTCATCTATTAGCCTAATGCTAAGTAAGTAAAGCGATAATGAAATGAAATACTGAAATATGATCTTAAATATGCAGTTTCTACTTTCATTCCTCAGTTATGTTGCATTCGTTCACTGGTCTGATGATCCCTGATACAATGGGAGGTGGATCAGTTTTCCCAGGGTATAAATCCATTTGTACGATTTAAGGGGCAGATTAATTCCCTTAAAAGTATACTGATGATCCCTGATACAATGGGAGGTGGATCAGTTTTCCTATGGTATAAATCCATATGTACGATTTAAGGGGCGGATTAATTCCCTTAAAAGTATACTGTCACAATCTGTTCACATCTCACCATGCTACTTCATGTAAATTCATTTTCGTTTTCTTTCAAAATATGATGCATGGCAACTGAAAAGAAACATTCATTCATGCACACACAAATCCTACTGTTTTGTGATGTAGGCCCGAAGACACATGCAAACTCTACTTACCTGGTCTCCTGGAGAAAGCTTGGTTGCAAACTACTTCGGGTATTAACCAAACCTAAAACCATAGACAGAGCATACATTAAATTTCCTCTAATCTTCATTCTAAACCACCATAAATCTAAGGGAAACTGTTTTGGGAACTCTAGCCATTGTGCATTCTCGATTTCAACTTAAACCGAAACCACCACTCGCTTACCGCCTTCACAAATCCTCATTTATCACCCCACCTACCAACGATAGATACAATGTAGCAAAAAAATAGAAGTAAAACTCACCAAGTTCGGAGGAAATCGCTGGAGGAAGTCGAAGGGAGTCTCCTATCGCGCTCTGCTAAGCTGAGGAGCGGAGAATGGGGAGGAAATAAATCAACAGTGGCGGCTACTTCATTAATAGTTCCCTTAAATACGTTATCTACCTTTGAATTTCTAATTACTCTTATGCCCCTGCCTAGTCATCCACTAACCCTACATATAATATTGTCATATAAATTGTGTCATTTGTTTAAAAGAAACAGAGGAATGGTTTGATAGAACCGAGTATTACACCTAATGCTAAGGAAGTAAAGCAAATATGAAATGGAATGCTGGTGAGCAACCCACCCATTTAACATCTATAATGTGATGAATATGTGGTAAAAGTTTTAAGTGAATTGAATATGATTTGGTTTTTTTAAAAAATTATTTTAAAATAATGAAGAATAATTCGAGACTGCGGGGGACCGACTATAGTATGTGGCCCCTTGAATTTTTATACGGTCCCCAAAAATTTTTATGTGGCCCCCCGAATCCAGTTTATTTTTAGATTCGAGGGGCCGCGATTTTAAATCAACCCCCCGAAGTACAATTTTGGGGGCATGCAGTTCTCCGCCAGGATTTTTTTAACAGTTTTTGTAACAACCCCCGTTGGAGTTTCCACGTAATTCATAACTTAACCTCTTAATCAATCGATTCTTACTTCATGAACCTTGTTCATTATTAGTATTATATAATTTTTTTTTTTTGCAAACATCTCCTAAACCACATCTGCCGATAGAGTCATAGACTCGCATCGACCGATGGTCACGTGCCCGCCACACGACACATCTGTTTCTAAACATCTCTTAAATTGCATCTGCCGATAGAGTCATAGACTAGCATCGACCGATGGTAAAGCATCTACCGGTCACTAGGCGACAAACTAGCTCTTAAATCATCCGGTATTTGAAATACCTTACATCTACCGATAGACATGTGCAATTCACGTGTTCACTTAATACACCTTCCGATAGAAATCATCCGTCGGTAGATGCAAACTCTTAACATCTTTCGATAGAAATCATCCGTCGGTAGATGCAAACTCTTAACATCTTCCGATAGAAATCATCCATCGATAGATGCAGACTCTTAACACCTTCCGATAGAAATCATCCGTCGGTAGATGCAAACTCTTAACATACTTCAATCCACATTGACTCAACACTCATATGTATGAAAATCAGAGACTCATCCAAACATTCTTATACGGAAGACTTAGTTAAAGTAACTCTTTCCAGACTCAGTAGTTAAACCAGACAATTACGAAGCTCAATGTTAAAATATAATCTCATTCTACTTAAACATCAGTTCATCATAAATCGTACTGACACATTATGAGCTTAATTATGGGTTATATTTGCCTGCCAGCCACAGTCTTCCACCCAGAGCACCATCCTGCAACCAGCCTTTAGGCATCATCACTGAATTTGGAATCCTCACCTGCTAAATCTTCACCTACACCATAAGGTTTAAACTATAAGCCTAATGCTTAGTAAGGAATGCAATGCTAACAAGTATACATGAATGCTCATTTTAAGAAAACAAATGCTCATGAATCTTTTCTTATTCATATTCATACTTAAGGTCTTCATTTTTGTTCATCGTTCGTATTCACCGTTCGTAATCATCATTCATGCTCATCATTCATATTCATCATTCATATTCATTATTCATATTCATCATTCAGGTTATGTGAATTAAGAGAGGATTTGTGCCGGTAAGGGGGGTTGACAGTGCGAGTGTACATAGTCCCTTGCGGGTCGTAATCATGGTCCTTCCTTTTGGACAATGACATACGCCAAACCACCTCCAACCCTCACTTAATTCACGTTGCATAAGTTTTATGTTCTTATCTTGTTCATGAGGAAAACATGCTCTTAAAACATTATCATATGCATAAAACGTTCATGATGCATGAACATGAGAACTCCTAACTCATCAAGCCACAGAATAATGCATTCATCCGACGGGAAATCATACCATTAAGTTAAACATCAACATAAGTAACAGACAGTAACTTAAATAACTTCTAATCATCGTATCGGTTTCTACCTAGCATCCTTGTGATGTAGGGCCCTAATGGCCGGAAATCTTACACATTCACTTACCTGGTTTCCTTAGCAACTTGAACTCCTTTCTTCGAACTTCTTCACCTAAAACATTTCACATCACAGTAGTTAAAACAAAACCCTAAAAGTTCCAATCACAAGTCATCCTAGAATCTAATAACTAAAGTCATTCCCGAAATCCCCTAGTCTAGTTCTCTATGTGCAGTCAGAAATCCAAAATCAAAACAGCTAGGTCCAACTATCGATTAATCAGGGTCGGTTATATTAAATGTCCAGAATCGATTCGAAAATGACATTACAAAAATCCAGGTTATAATTGTCGCTATTGCTACTCGGCCATTGGAGAAACCAAATTCCAACGCCAAGCTGAAAAACAGAGTTTAACAACTAACTGACAACTACATTGTCTAATCCATACCTTGAGCGTAGAGTATCCGAGAAATAGCAAGGGAACCGATCGTCGAAGGAAGGATTACTGGCAGGCAGAGAGCGAGAGCTCGGGAGAGAAAATCGCTGAAAGGAAAAAGTGTCGGCTACAGTTGTATTGGTGAGATTTAAAAACTTTCCATCTCCTTTATATATCGATCACAGCCCACCCTAATTTCAATTTTGCCACTCAACCTAGTTCACACAATTTAGAACAAATCTTGGTATTAAATTTAAATCAAAAGTTCCAAAAAAATAAGGGTGACAGTTAATTCCGTTAAGAAAATCACCTGACTGAAAATGTCGGGTGTTACATCCACCCCTCCTTAAACAAAATTTTCGTCCCCGAAAATTGATAAAACAAAGAGCTCCAGATATTTGTCCAACATATCTTGCCATTGTTCCCATGTGGCTTCTTCAACTCCATGTTTTGTCCATAAGACCTTAACCAATGGAATTTCCTTATTCCTCAGAGTTTTCATAGCAGATTCCAAAATTTGCACTGGCTTCTCTTTATACATTAGTGTTGGCTCAATTTCAACATCCACTGACTTAACAATTTGTGTAGGATCCCGTATGCATTTTCTTAACATTGACACATGAAAAACATTGTGAACTTTTTCCAATGATAGGGGCAATAGCAGTCTATAAGCTGTGTTGCCGACCCTCTCCAAGTCAGGGAACGGTCCAACGAATCGCGGGTTAAGTTTCCCCTTCTTGCCAAATCTTAGTACTCCTTTAAACGGTGAAATATTTAAGAAAACTTCATATCCAACGGCAAATTCAAGATCTCTTCTCCTTTGGTCTGCATAACTTTTCTGTCGGCTTTGTGCAGTAATCATTCTTTTCCTGATAATGGTAATCTTGTCTGACATCTGTTGCAAGATCTCTGGACCTAGGAGTTTTGCTTCACCAACCTCATCCCAGTACAAAGGCGATCTGCACTTTCTGCCATAAAGTGCTTCATAAGGTGCCATACCAATGGTGGACTGGTAACTATTATTGTAGGAGAATTCCACCAATGGTAAATATCGACTCCAAGATGTCTGGAAATCTAGCACACACGCTCTTAACATGTCTGTTAGTATCTGAATGGTCCTCTCAGATTGACCATCGGTTTGAGGGTGAAAAACAGTACTGAAGGACAATTTTGTTCCTAACGTGCCTTGCAAACTTTGCCAAAATCTCGAGGTAAATCTAGGATCACGGTCGGAGACAATGGACAAGGGGATCCCATGCAATCTGATGATTTCCTAAATGTACAGGTTAGCAAGTTGTTCCATTGTAAAAGTCATTCTTACTGGTATGAAGTGTGCTGATTTTGTCATTCTATCAACCACAACCCAAATACTATCATGTCCTTTGATTGTCTTTGGTAATCCTACCACAAAATCCATGGCAATGTTTTCCCACTTCCATTCATGGATCGGTAAGGGTTGAAGAGTACCTCCTGGGCGTTGGTGCTCTGCCTTAACTTGTTGGCAAACCAAACATGACTCCACATACTTGGCAATATCCCTCTTCATAATTGGCCACCAATAATGTAACTTCAAGTCCCGATACATCTTGGTGTTACCAGGATGTACAGAAAAGGTAGACGAGTGAGCCTCGGTCAAGATCAACTTACGTAGTTCTTCATCATTTGGAATATACCATCGATTCCTAAACTTCAAAATACCATCTTTGGAGAGACTGAATTCAGAGAAGGCATCCTGCAACTTACTCATCATACTATTATTCTCCTTTGAATCCTTCTATTGTGCCTCTTTGATTTTTATCCAAAATAGTTGGTCGAATGGTTAAGTCAGCAAGTAAAGTTGACAACTCAGGAACTATTTCCAACTCGAACTTCTGAACTTCCTTCCATAATGGTACAGACATGGTTGATACAGCGGGCTGCATCGTCTTAGACATTCTACTTAATGCATCAGCCACAACATTGGCCTTACCCGGGTGTTATTTAATTTCGAAGTCATAATCCTTAACAAACTCCAACCAACGTCTTTGTCTCATGTTTAATTCCTTTTGGGTGAAAAGGTACTTCAGGCTTTTATGGTCAGAAAACACCTCACACTGTTGACCATACAAATCGTGTCTCCAAATCTTTAAAGCAAAAACAACTGCGGCTAACTCTAATCCTTGAGTGGGGTAATTCTGTTCATAACTCTTCAGCTGCCTAGAGGCATACGCCACGACCTTTTCTTCTTGCATCAAAACACACCCCAGTCCAACTTTGGATGCATCACAGTAAACACTAAACTTTCCTTCTTCGGTTGGGATAGTCAGTAGCGGGGCTGTCGTCAACTTCAGCTTAAGTGTTTGGAAGCCTTCTTCACAAGCTTCTGTCCAAGAGTACTTGGTGTCCTTCTTAGTCAAACTTGTTAAAGGTTTAGCTATCATTGAAAATCCCTTAATAAACTTCCTATAATAACCTGCCAGACCAAGGAAACTGCGGACTTCACTGGCATTCCTTGGCTGTGGCCAGTCCTTAACTGCCTGAATTTTGGTGGGATCTACTGATATACCTTTAGCAGAGATGACATGGCCTAAGAAGTTAACCTTATCCAACCAGAACTCACACTTGGACAACTTGGCATAAAGTTGTTACTGTTTCAGGGTTGTCAAAACTATTCTTAAGTGTTCTTCATGGTCAGCTTCAGTCTGTGAGTATATAAGAATATCATCTATGAATACAATCACAAACTTGTCCAAATATTCACGAAACACTCGATTCATCAAATCCATAAAAGCTGCAGGTGTATTGGTTAATCCAAACGACATTACAAGGAATTCATAATGTCCATAGCGGGTCCTGAAGGCTATCTTAGGTATATCACCCTCCTTAACCTTCAATTGGTAATATCCCGAACGCAAGTCAATCTTTGAAAATACTTTAGCTCCTTGTAATTGGTCAAACAAGTCGTCAATTCGGGGCAAGGGGTACTTATTCTTAATTGTCAACTTGTTCAGTTCTCGGTAATCTATGCACATTCTAAGAGAACCGTCTTTCTTCTTAACAAATAAAACAGGTGCACCCCAGGGAGAACTACTGAAGCGTATAAACCCTTTGTCTACTAATTCCTGCAGTTGGACCTTTAATTCATTCAGTTCAACTGGTGCCATGCGGTAAGGGTTCTTGGATATAGGTAATGCCTCGGGGTATGTATCGATTACAAATTCAACTTCTCTATCCGGTGGTAATCCAGGCAAGTCATCCATAAATACTTCAGGAAACTCCTTAACTATGGGAATATCTTGAAGTTCAACTTTGTTCTTCACCCGAATATCGATTACACTAGCTAGATAACTCTCACAACCATCTTTCAATAACCGTTGAGTCTCTAGTGAGGATATAATCGGTATTTTACTTATTTTTGGGATAGCTTGGAAAGTATACTGATCTCCATTTGGGGGTCGAAACTCAACTAATCCAGACCTACAACTTATCGTGGCATAATGTCTAGATAACCAATCCATTCCTAATATAACTTCATATCCCTTCATGTCAATTACAATCAGCTCTACATATAACTTCTTATCTCCTAAGGACACAATGTCACCCTTCACTATCTGTTCAGAATGTAAGGATTTTCCCGACGGTAACATGACACTATATGGCCTATCAGTCGATAAGTATCCTAACTTATGCTTACAGACAAACAGGGTTGCTATAAATGAGTGTGTGACTCCTGTGTATATAAGTGTATAAGCAGAAACACCACAGATCATAATTGTACCTGATATGACCGTATGCTGAACAGCTTCTTCATCCTCCATCATAGCAAAGACTCTGGGTACTATTCTTGCTCGATTGGGGTCTGGTGGCATGGGGCAGTCTTTGACTACATGTCCGACCTTGTCACATCTAAAACAGCGGCCAAAAAGTAACTTGCATTCGCCGGGGTGGTTCTTATGACAGGTGGGGCATAAAGGGGCCATTGGTCGCTTTCCTTTTCCTTGATCATCATTTGAATTGAAGGTTCTCTTTATGCCTTGCTGTTGTTGTTGTGGTCCCCTGTTCTGTTGCGGTTGCCTTCCTTTGTTCTGACGTGGCGGCGGCTGAGCCTCTTTAGTAAACTTCCTTGATGATTCGCGCTGTGCATATGTCGATATCTCAGCCTCTTCCAGTTCTAGAGCCTTAGCTATCACTTCAGCATAAGGTACATTATGTATTCCAGCAGTCTTTACTCTCATATACAGACTTGGTTTCAGTCCTTGAACAAATTGGTGGATCTTATCCTCATCATCTTCTATCAGTCTGGGTGCAAACCGGGATAAAGCCTCAAACTTACATATGTAGTCCGTCACAGAGCCAAACTGACGTAACCTCATGAACTCCTTGTTCTTGTTGGCCCGAACAGTCTTATTGAAGTACTTGTCAAAGAAGGCAGTCTTAAACATTTCCCAGGTCATAGCTCCTGCATTAGCGGTGCTCTGGATTGAATCCCACCAATGTCTTGCACCCAATTCCAAATGAAAGACAGCATATGTGACCTTATCCCCTTCGTCAACCTTTGCATACTTAAACATATCCTCCATCTTTCGAATCCATTCCTCAGCATAAACAGGATCTGAAACATGTCCATTAAACACCGGGGGTCGAAGCCGGTGAAAACGCTCACCACCATGATCATGAGTTGCATTAGTACTAGAATTCGCTTGTTCTTCCCTAGCAGCCATCAGCTATTCGATCTGGAGAGATTGGCGCATGACCAACTCTGTCAACTGAGCAATGGCATCACTATCCTCATTAGCCTCTCTTTGCTGACCTCTTATCATTTTGAGATTCCTAAACAAATATTCATAAATACATCTTAACATAATGACATTACTTAAAAACGTAATTACTTACAGTTGCTGGAGTATACTCAGGTGGCAATCTGTGCTAGGAGGCAGTCTGCAGAATCGATTTTAGAACCCGATTTTGCTTTGATACCATAATTGTAACAACCCCAGTTGGAGTCGCCACATAATTCATAACTTAACCTCTTAATCAATCGATTCTTACTTCATGCACCTTGTTCATTATTAGTATTATATATATTTTTTTTTTTGTAAACATCTCCTAAACCACATCTGCCGATAGAGTCATAGACTCGCATCGACCGATGGTCACGTGCCCGCCACGCGACACATCTGTTTCTAAGCATCTCTTAAATTGCATCTGCCGATAGAGTCATAGACTCACATCGACCGATGGTAAAGCATCTACCGGTCACTAGGCGACAAACTAGCTCTTAAATCATCCGGTATTTGAAATACCTTACATCTGCTGATAGACATGTGCAATTCACGTGTTCACTTAATACACCTTCCGATAGAAATCATCCGTCGGTAGATGCAAACTCTTAACATCTTCCGATAGAAATCATCCGTCGGTAGATGCAAACTCTTAACATCTTCTGATAGAAACCATCCATCGGTAGATGCAGACTCTTAACACCTTCCAATAGAAATCATCCGTCGGTAGATGCAAACTCTTAACATACTTCAATCCACATTGACTCAACACTCATATGTATGAAAATCAGAGACTCATCCAAACATTCTTATACGGAAGACTTAGTTAAAGTAACCCTTTCCATATCTTTAAAATCATCCCCAGACTCAGTAGTTAAACCAGACAATTACGAAGCTCAATGTTAAAATATAATATCATTCTACTTAAACATCAGTTCATCATAAATCTTACTGACACATTATGAGCTTAATTATGGGTTATATTTGCCTGCCAGCCACAGTCTTCCACCCAGAGCACCATCCTGCAACCAGCTTTTAGGCATCATCACTGAATTTGGAATCCTCACCTGCTAAATCTTCACCTACATCATAAGGTTTAAACTATAAGCCTAATGCTTAGTAAGGAATGCAATGCTAACAAGTATGCATGAATGCTCATTTTAAGAAAACAAATGCTCATGAATCTTTTCTTATTCATATTCATACTCAAGGTCTTCATTCTTGTTCATCGTTCGTATTCATCGTTCGTATTCATCGTTCATGCTCATCATTCATATTCATCATTCATATTCATCATTCAGGTTGTGTGAATTAAGAGAGGAGTTGTGCCAGTAAGGGGGGTTGACAGTGCGAGTGTACATAGTCCCTTGCGGGTCGTAATCATTGTCCTTCCTTTTGGACAGTGACATACGCCAAACTACCCCCAACCCTCACTTAATTCACGTTGCATAAGTTTTATGTTCTTATCTTGTTCATGAGGAAAACATGCTCTTAAAACATTATTATATGCATAAAACGTTCATGATGCATGAACATGAGAACTCCTAACTCATCAAGCCACAGAATAGTGCATTCATCCGACGGGAAATCATAGCATTAAGTTAAACATCAACATAAGTAACAGACAGTAGCTTAAATAACTTCTAATCATCGTATCGGTTTCTACCTAGCATCCTTGTGATGTAGGGCCCTAATGGCCAGAAATCTTACACATTCACTTACCTGGTTTCCTTAGCAACTTGAATTTATTTCTTCGAACTTCTTCACCTAAAACATTTCACATCACAGTAGTTAAAACAAAACCCTAAAAGTTCCAATCACAAGTCATCCTAGAATCTAATAACTAAAGTCATTCCCGAATCCCCTAGTCTAGTTCTCTGTGTGCAGTCAGAAATCCAAAATCAAAACAGCTAGGTCCAACTATCGATTAATCAGGGTCGGTTATATTAAATGTCTAGAATCGATTCGGAAATGACATTACAAAAATCCAGGTTATAAATGACGCTATTGCTACTCGGCCATTGGAGAAACCAAATTCCAACGCCAAGCTGAAAAACAAAGTTTAACAACTAACTGACAACTACATTGTCTAATCCATACCTTGAGCGTAGAGTATCCGAGAAATGGCAAGGGAACCAATCGTCGAAGGAAGGATTACTGGTAGGCATAGAGCGAGAGCTCGGGAGAGGAAATCGCTGAAAGGAAAAAAGTGTCGGCTACAGTTGTATTGGTGAGATTTAAAAACTTTCCATCTCCTTTATATATCGATCACAGCCCACCCTAATTTCAATTTTGCCACTCAACTTAGTTCACACAATTTGGAACAAATTTTGGTATTAAATTTAAATCAAAAGGTCCAAAAAAAATAAGGGTGACAGTTAATTCCGTTAAGAAAATCACCTGACTGAAAATGTCTGGTGTTACAGTTTTTTATAGTTCGAGGTTTTGACTGCGAGGACTTTTTGTTTGATGGTTTTTTCGATAAATACCCATACTTCAGGGGGTATTTTGGAATTTACCCAAATAAATACGATATAAACAAAGGCTAGTAAAAAAATTCTTAAGTTTCTTTAATGATTCAATTAGTTAAAAATTCATATATTCTAATTTTAGTTTTTACTTATATAAAAAATTAAATTAATTAACAGGCATTTTTTATTTTAAAAAAATGAAGAAATAAGAAGGTAAAACCATTTGGGTCCTTTACTAAGACATCAATATTTTTACAGGACTAAGTGTCATGGCACAATCCATATTCGGTTCATACTAAAAGAAATATATAATTCCTTAGGAGAGTGAAAAATATATTATTTATAAGTAAATTTTTACTCCTTACTTAATACAAAGTGTTTTGTACTGACTCCAAAAATAAAACTATACGAGTTTCGTTCCAAAGTAAATAATATTATAATAGGAGTATTGGGGATGTTACAACATGGTAACGTTGTCATTTTCAAATATAGCACAAAATAATAAAGTTGTACAGGAAACATTAACTTTTTTTTTATTATGAAACTGATTTATAATATTTTAAGAAATGCTTTTCAAATTGGATAATAAAGATTGAGTCATTGAATTTGGAAAGAATAAAAATTGTATAATATGTCCAAATTTTAAAGTATTTCCGCAGTCGAAATTCTAGTGCTCCCCAATTTTCTACATAAATAATTAACTTTAAGGATATTTTTTTAATTCTTCTGTAAAATGTTTTTCTTCCTCACTCAAGTGTGGTATTAATTTCAAATAACCTAAAAGAAATTTGAGTAAATTGATTGAAAATGATGGAGGTCTAAGATGTTGCAAGAGTTGTAATACTTAGAATATAGTTGTAATTATTTATTATTTATCCTCAATGGTATCTCAAATTGACAACTAATAATAACCCAAACCATAGTTCTTCATTCCATGATTTTATAGGTTTTGTCAATCAGTCAAATTCTGTGATGCCCCCAAACCCGATTGGGGTCGAAGGGCCTCATTCTGGACACTTTTAAAATGTGGACTATTTTTTTTTGAAGTTTTACTTTTAAAACCTTGACAGAGAAAACCTCCACTGGAATTGAAGACAATAAGACAATTAAAATAGTCAACAGAAATAGATGGCATAAGTAAAACAGGAAGATAGAAGGCAAGGAGAAATGAAAACAGTTCCGGGATTTTCACTGGGACTTGACTTCGACTTAAATAGGATTCTGGCATTTGGACGTTTTAAATAAAAGGCAGAGTGAACAACAGGAACTGAGGGCAGAATAGACGACAGACATGCCGTGGAAGACTTAATAAAATGGAAAACGTAAACTAGAAGTCACGCAGTGGGAAGCTACAGTGGATGACAGAAGCTATGGGCAACAGAAGTGCAGAAGCTGTGGACGACAGAAATGCAGAAGCTGTGGACGACAGAAGTCCAGAAGTTGTGGACGACAGAAATGCAGAAGCTGTGGACGACAGAAGTCCAGAAGCCGTGGACGACAGAAATGCAGAAATTGTGGACGACAGAAGTCCAGAAGCCATGGACGACAAAAATGCAGAAACTGTGGACAACAGAAGTCCAAAAGCCGTGGACAACAGAAATGCAGAAGCTGTGGACCACAGAAGTCCATAAGCCATGGACGACAGAAATGCAGAAGCTGTGGACGACAGAAGTCCAGAAGCCGTGGATGACAGAAATGCAGAAGCTGTGGACGATAGAAGTCCAGAAGCCGTGGACGACAGAAATGAAGAAGCTGTGGACGACATAAGTCCAGAAGCTGTGGACGTTTGAAATCAAAGGCAAAACAAAATAGTAGACAACAAAAGCCTGTGGACGTTTAAAATAAAAGGCAGTAACCGTGGACGTTTGAAATGAAAGGCAAAATCTTTGGACAACAGAAGCCGTGGCCGTTTGAAATAAAAGGCAGAATGGACTTTGGACGTTTAAAATAGACGGCAGAATGGATGTCAGAATTGAAAGACAAAATGGACGATAGAATTGAAAGACAGAATGGACGACTAACACTTAGCCAAATACTTGAAACAATTACTCGACGGGCGATACTGTGGACAACTGCAGAACTGGACTACTGTTTTAAGGAACAGCGTGGACGACTAATTTCAAAGGGCAGCGTGGACGACTGTTTTAAAGAACAGCATGGACAAACATTTTACAGAACAAAATGGGCAACTATTTTTTTGAAAGCTGAATGGACATGGCTGTTTTACAGTACGAAATGGGCAACTATTTTTGAAGGCAGAATGGACGTTGGACATTTGAACTTAAACGACAGAATGGACGACAGTTTTAAAAGAACAACACCTCACTGATCGATCTGCTATCATAGCCGATCGATCGGCTACCTCTCTGTTTGACAGTTTACATCACTTGACACAAAAAGCTTCAACTTCAAAAACCCGATTAAACATAGTTTTAAAATATCAACACAGAGTTTGTACACAATTTTAAAATCTCAGAAGCTGTACAGAACTTGACATAAACTTCAAGAATTCACCAAACATAAATTGTAAAAACATAAACACTTCACTCTCTCTGGTCAGAAATGTGTCTGGCTGCCGCAACTACCCCCGAAAGCTCGTGCCACCAACCACCTATTCGTTGTCCTGAGGCACAAAATCCTCATCTGGAGGATCCATACCTACATCAGGGAGTTCAACTATGAGCTTAAAGCTCAGTAAGAACATATAATGTAGTGATGCATATGCTATGCATGAACTTTCGAAATACAGTGACATTACATTACATTACTTTTATCTGTCATAAGGGTATAAGTGAGACTTATAGGGAAAACTGGCGAATGCACTATCAGGAACATAAAAGGGGTGCACTTTCAGGCACATTACAGGAATACAGAACAGAACAGAAAAGAACAGGGGGCCAGTCCCCGTCCCACACTTAACCGAACATTACATTACCGGTTTTATCTTTCTTAACTTCAAACCGTGTGCAGAAAACATTTACATGACTTTCAGAGAAAACGTGTATGCATGAACATTTATGGTACTTGAACATAACATAGACATGCGACAGAATAACAAAGCAAGACATAAAATAAAACACATCTCACTTAGAACATAACCTATGACCTAACTACCCAACAACCAGAACTTAGTACCTCTGTAATGTAGGCCCTTAAGGGCCAACTTAAGCACATGAACTTACCTGTTGTCCGTGAGTTGCAGCTTTGATCGTAAGTCCTCAGCGATCCACGGATCTACATCATGCACGATCGGACATTAACCCTAAAACTTCAAGAAAACTAGCGTTTAACTTGTCCAAACTCATTAACTTTAGTAGATGACTACCTTAGGCAGTGAAATAGAAAGAAACTGGGGAGATCGGAGGAGCTTCGATGGTCGTTCGTCGTCTGGGAGAGAGAATGCAGAGAGGAGTAGAGAGAAACATAGAAGAGAAATCAGAAGGGTTTCACGTAGAGAAAAGAAAGAGAGAGGGGGGCTTGGCTTCTTCAACAAGACTGGACACTTGGCTCTCATTCATTGGCTTCCTCCCACCAACTTTAATTCCTACCTAAACTTTCCCTTCATTGGTTTTCTAACTAAATGACTTGTTTTGGTTACACTTTTGTTTAGTTTTCCACTAAACATCCCAACAAATTTCACCAAAACATTCATTATATTAATATAAACCTAATCTCGTTCGATAATTCGAGGGATAATTTCTTGGCCAAAAAATGCCGGGTGTTACAAATTCAGTACAACAAAAAAGTAGTATTTTAATTGATGCCCATATTGTTAAGATTATAAAATAATGGTACCTTACTTTAAAGACATTCGTAGTCTTTTAATCAAAGATAGTCATGAGATAAAAGTCAAGACATGCTCAAAGACAAGTAACGACATGTTTTGATCAACAAGTTCAATCAAGTTAGCATAGATCCTAGGCATGGATTGATCTATCAAAATAGGTTATAACAAATCTAGCACAACCTTACACATAGATGATCAGGAATCAAGGCTTCGTACTTGTTATGAATCTAACAATAAAACAAAAAAAAAAAATACGAAATTGAACACCAAGATTTAACAAGAAAAAATTTTTTTCAGAATAAAATTATAAGTAGCAGAGAAATACATTCTATGTAGACCAAATTACAATTGTGAGTTTCATGATTAAAGTTTGCACGTATTTATAAAATAAAGAAAAAGTTTAAAAAGAATTCATCAGTCGACCCAAAAAGAATCTATATAACCGAAGTATGAAAGAAATTATTTTGACACGAATTTCATAATAAAGATCCATAATGCAAAGTTTTCAACCAAGTAGATTAACGAACTCTAATAAGCTCCATATTGACATCCTCTTAAACGAAATGTAAAAGGAGATACTGTTTAACACTCTAAAAATACTTCAAAACAATGATTTTTTATTTATGGTGTAAAAAGTGTAAAAAATATTAGTAATTTCATATTTGCATTAATTTGAAAGATATTACATTGGTAAAGTTGTAGATAATTGAAACAAAGAGGTTTGTTTTGTGACAGCCCGGAACCCGGTCCCGATCGGGATCCGAGAGCCAAGCCATCACTCCGAACATTTTAAAACATGACATATATTTTTTTTTTGAATTTTACTTTTAAACTTTAACAGCATTCAGAATCGAGTGACAAGAAATCAGAAGACGTATTAAAAATTTGGACTACAGTGATAGAAGACCAAAGACAACAGGAAGAAACATAGAAAGACCCTCTCTGGAATTGAAAACTGGGATATAATATAGAACCAGGTTACAGAAATAAATAACAGAAGAAGATAGGAAAAACAAGAAACATAAATGGACGACTGGGGGGAATAAACAGAATAAAACAGGAAATAAAAATGGGAAGAACGTAAACTAGAAGACATATTGTGGAAGGCTACAGTAGTCGTGGACATTCGGGGGCTGTGGACAATCGCACAAAAGATAGAATCTGTGGACGTTTGAAATAAAAGACCGAAACAGTGGGCACAAGAGTCTGTGGACGTTTGCACTAAAAGACAAAAATAGTAGACACAGAAGTCCGTGGACGTTAAGTCCGTGGACGTTAAGTCCGTGGACGTTTAAAATCAAAGACAGACTTTTGACTTTTAAAATAACAGGCAGACTCTCGGCGAAGTTATCGTGGACGATAACTTTGGACGATAACACATAGCCGAATGAAGGATAGAAACCGAAGGCAAAATAGACTATTATTTTGAAGGCAGAATGGACGTGGACGAATGTTTTACAGAAAAGAATGACAATTGTTTTACTGAAGGCGTGGACGACTAACACTTAGCCAAATACTTAAAAACTCGAAAGACAGAAACTGAAAGACATAAAAACAGAGGGCGTGGACGACTATTTTCATAAAAATAGAAGGCGTGGACGACTATTTTCAAAGACAACGTGGACGTTTAAAATAATAGGCAGACCTTGGACTTTTAAAATAACAGACAGACTCTCGGCGATGTTATCATGGACGATGACTTTGGACGATAACACTTAGCTAAATAAAAGACAGAAAACCGAAGGCAAAATAGACAACCAAAACTGGAGGTAGAATGGACGACTGTTTTACATAACAGCATGGACGACTGTTCACAAAACAAAATAAACAACTCTTTTACAGACAAAATGGACGATATTTAACAGGGAGACATTAAAAACAGAAAGCATGAAAACAGAAGGCATAAGAATTACAAATTTCACAAAAAACCGATTCAAAACACTGTTTTAAAACATGCATAAAAACATGACAGAAGTGCAAGAAAAAAGACTGCATAGATAGCTCTAAAACGCGAGACAATCCATGCACAACCTAAAAGAGGAGAACTCCAAGCAGTTCCAGAATAAATCAAAATATGCTTTCAACTGTCAATTACAGAGGTTTAAAAACTTGAACACCAAAACCTATACATTACAAAAATCCCAACAGAGTTCCCAACAGTTTAAAACAAAAACACCAAAATCTTAACAGAGTTTCCAGACATGAAATTCACATTAAAACTTAAACCTCGGGACAGAAATACGTCTGACTGCAGCAACCAAACTCCATGAGCTCAATCCGCCAACCTCCCCAACTCATCAGCTTGAGGCACAAAGTCCTCATCTGGAGGATCCATACCTACAACAGGAAGTTCAACTATGAGCCTAGAGCTTAGTAAGAACATGAAATGCGGTGATACGTATGCTGTGCATGAACATTTTCAAATACATGAACATCACATTACTTTACATTACGTTCACTGGACAAGAAGGTATAAGTGGGAAGAAGAGCTGGCGCAACAGGAGTACATGCCACAACAGGACATAACTGGAGTACATGACAGGATGCCAGTCCTCGTCCACACTTAACCATACATTACATTACAGGTTTTATCTTTCTTAACTTCAAATTCGGTGCTGAAAACATTTACAGGGTTTTCCAAAAAACGTGTATGCATGAACAGGTATGATGCTTAAACTCAACATATACAGGTGATAGAATAAAAACTACTGGAAACAGAACACAAAGAACACGTTTAACTTAAAGTATAACCAACGACCTAACTACCCGAACCAAAACCTAGTATCTCCTTGTTGTAGGGCCTTAAGAGCCAACTTATATGCATGAACTTACCTGTTGTCCGAAATGCAGCAAGCTTTGCACGCACGACAACTGTGGTTCTCAAACCTAGAGTACGCAAAATCGGACATTAACCTAAACTTCAAAAAAAGGAACTAACGTTTAACCTAAACTCTTTAACTATCGTAGAAGGTTACCTGTAACTGGAGGAAACAGGAGAAAAGATGTTTTTTTTTTTTTTTTTTTGGAAATAACATAGTCACCTGGAAGAGAGAAAACATAGAGGAGAAGGAGAAAATGAAAAGTGTTTTACATAGAGGGGAAGAGAAGGGAAGAAGAAGGTATGGCTTCTTCCACAAGTTTGCCAAGTGTCAATCATCCATTGGCTTCCTCCCACCAACCTTAATTGGCTTCCTATTTTGCCCCACCATGCATTTATAACTATTGGTTTTCAACTAAATTTACTATTTAGTTTGTTGAATCGGTTTTACGAATCACCGTCATTCAATTGAACACGTCGACAATTTCATTAAAAATAGTCGTTGCATTAACATCAGAGTAATTCCGCTTAATTGTTCGGGGAATAATTACATAGGTAAAATGCCGGGTGTTACATTCCACCCACCTTAACAAAATTTTGTCCCCAAAATTTGCTTAAGCGGATAGCTCCGGATATTGGGCTCTAACATCTTGTTGTCTTTCCCATGTGGCTTCCTCCACATTATGATTGCGCCACAAAAATTTCACTAATGGGACTACCTTGTTGCGCAACACCTTGAGTGAAATATCCAATATCTGTATGGGCCTTTCTTCATATGTCAGCGTCGGCATTATATCAAAGTCCACCTATTTCACGATCTGGGTTGGATTTCGAACACACTTTCTCAGCATCGAAACATGAAAGACGTTGTGAACTCCATCCATAGACGCTGGCAACTGAAGTCTGTAAGCCATACTTCATACTTTCTTCAAGATGGGAAAGGGCCCAACAAACCTTGGACTTAATTTCCCTTTCTTGCCAAATCTCATCATGCCCTTGAAAGGCGACACCTTCAGGAATACTTCATCGCCTTCAGTAAACTCCAAGTCTCTTCTCCGATGGTCTGCATAGCTTTTCTGCCGACTCTGTGCAGATCGGATTCTTTGTTTGATAGCAGCTACTACCTCAGACATCTGTTGTAATAATTCGAGGCCGACGAGTCTGGATTCTCCAACTTCATCCCAACATAATGGAGATCTGCACTTCCTGCCATAAAGAGCTTCATATGGAGCCATACCGATCGTAGCCTGGTAGATATTGTTGTAAGCGAACTCCACAAGCGGCAAATATCTACTCCAAGGAGCATGAAGCTCCAGCACGCATGACCTTAGCATATCTTCCAGTATCTGAATCGTTCTCTTGGATTGTCCGTCAGTTTGTGGATGAAATGCAGTGCTGAAATTTAACTTGGTACCCAAGGAGTTTTGCAAACTTTTTCAAAACCTGAAAGTGAATCTGGGATCCCTGTCTGAGACGATCGATACGGGAATGCCATGCAGCTTAATAATCTCATTAATATATAGTTCTGCGTACTGATCCATGGAATACGTCGTCTTTACAGGCAGGAAATGGGCCGACTTCGTCAATCTGTCCACTATGACCCAAATGCTATTATGGCCCTTTGCTATCCTTGGAAGGCCGACAACAAAATCCAACGTTATGTTCTCCCACTTCCATTCGGGAATCGAAAGAGGCTGAAGCGTTCCACTTGGTCGTTGATGTTCAACTTTGGCTTGTTGACATATCATGCCAGACTCCATGTACTTAGCCACTTCATTCTTCATATTCGGCCACCAGAAGTGAAGTTTCAAGTCCTGATACATCTTTGTGCTTCCAGGATGTACAGAGAAAGAAGACGAGTGAGCTTCTGATAAAATGTCCCTTCGCAGCTCATCGTCCCTCGGAACGTACCATCTATCTTTGAACTTCATAATACCATCTCCCGAATAGCTGAACTCGGAAGAGGCCATAGGTAGCTTGCTTACTATATCAGTCGTTTCCTTTGAATTGGTCTTCTGGACTTCTTTAATTCGCTCCAGGATGGTGGGCCGTAGTGTCAAGTCTGCTAGTATGGCCGATAGCCCAGAAACTATCTCCATATTGAACTTCTGTATCTCTGTCCTTAAAGGCGTTGATACGGCCGACACAACCGGTTGCATAGTAGCTGGCATCCTGCTCAGTGCATCGGCTACCACATTAGCTTTACCAGGATGATATTTAATCTCGATATAATAATCTTTCACAAATTCTAGCCACCGTCTTTGTCTCATGTTCAGCTCTTTCTGGGTAAATATGTACTTCAGGCTCTTGTGATCAGAAAACACCTCACATGATTGCCCGTACAAATAGTGTCTCCATATTTTCAACGCAAACACAACCGCCGCTAACTCGAGGTCATGTGTAGGGTAGTTTTGCTCATGACTCTTCAATTGTCTAGATGCGTATGCCACCACTTTTCCTTCTTGCATCAATACGCAACCCAAGCCAATCTTTGACGCGTCACAGTACACACTGAATTTTCTGTCTTCAACAGGCAATACTAACATAGGAGCAGTGGTCAACTTCTGTTTAAGTGACTGAAAACTCACCTGACATGCTTCAGACCACTTAAACTTAATGTCTTTCCTCGTTAAGCTGGTCATAGGTTTCGCTATCACCGAAAATCTTTTGATAAACTTTCTATAATAACCAGCTAACCTGATAAAGCTCCATACCTCACTGGCATTCCTCGGCCTCGGCCACTCTTTCACAGCTTGAATCTTGGCCGGATCCACCGAAACTCCTTCTGCAGACACCACGTGGCCTAGGAAATTGATCCTGCTCAACCAGAATTCACATTTTGACAGTTTGGCGCATAATTGGTGTTTTTTCAGAATTGATAGCACAATTACCAAGTACTCCTCGTGCTCGGCCTCACTCTTGGAATAAACTAGGATGTCGTCGATGAAGACGATTACAAATTTATCCAAGAAATCTTGGAATATCCTGTTCATCAAGTCCATAAATGCTGTCGGGGCATTAGTCAACCCGAACGACATCACTAAGAACTCATAGTGCCCGTATCGGGTCCTGAAGGCGGTCTTTGGAATATCATCAGCCCTGACCTTCAACTGGTAATAACCGGAGCATAAATCGATCTTCGAGAGTACCCGAGCCCCTTGTAGTTGGTCAAATAAATCGTCGATCTTCGGTAACGGGTACTTATTCTTGATAGTCAACTTGTTTAGCTCACGGTAGTCAATACACATACGTAGGGACTCATCCTTCTTTTTAGCAAATAAGACGGGAGCACCCTACGGAGAGAAACTAGGGGGCGCACAAAGCCCTTGTCCACCAATTCCTTTAGCTGAGCCTTCAACTCCCTCTGCTCTATTGGCGCCATACGGTACGGATTCTTCGATACCGGTTCAGCACCAGGATATATATCAATCTCAAATTCGATTTCACGATCAGGTGGCAATCCCGGTAAGTCATCTAAGAAAACCTCTAAGAAGTCTCGTACTACCGGAATACTTTGAAGTTCCACCTCACATTGCCTTTGAACATCTACTACGTGGGCAAAAAATCTGACGCATCCTGACCTCATCAGCTGTTGAGCTTTTAAGAAAGATATAACAGGCATACGGTGTTTCTTTGGTATTGCCTGATAGGAGAACTCTACCTCGTTTGAGCGCTTAAAAGACACGAGCCCAGACCTACAGTTGATGGTGGCGTGATGTCGAAACAGCCAGTCCATCCCCAGACTTACTTTGTATCCTTTCATACTGATGATGATAAGATTGGCATACAACTTCGGTCTCCAACTGACACGATATCGCCCTGCACTGCCTGCTCAGAGTGCATAAACTCTCCGGATGGTAGCATGACACTGTAGGGTTGATCTGACGGCACTATACGTAAGTTCTCCCTTCCCACAAAGTCTATTGCCACAAACGAATGTGTGGCCCCTGTGTCCAACAAAGTATGAGCAGGTGCATCACAAATCAATATTGTACTTGTGATCGCTGTGTGCTATGTGTCATCATCTTCCTCTATCATAGCAAACACTCTTGGCACCGCACGATTCGGCCTCGTGTCAGGCACCGGACAATCCCAGACTTGGTGGCCCTCCATATCACATCAGAAGCATCGGCCTGTAAAGAGCCTACACTCCCCCGTATGATTTCTCTGGCAACGTGGGCATACAGGAAGCTGAGGAGCTCCCATAGGTCTTTTCCCCTTGTCCTGATAAATGGCAACTTCATTAGGTCTCTTAATACCTCTGTTTTGTTGCTGTTGTGGTTGCCCAAACTGACCCCTTTGTTGTTGTTGCTGTAGAGGGGCATCACGCAAGATTCTCTTTGATGTATCTCTATATCTCTGAGACTTTGCCTCTAAGGCTTCTAACTGATAAGCCTTGGCCACTACCTTCGTATACGGGGCCTCGTCAAATCCCCCGTAAGAGGTCCAGCTTCAAACCCTGAATAAATTGGTGCACCTTGTTTTCGTCAGTTGCCACCAAATGAGGTGCGTAGCGGGATAGCGACTCGAACCTCTGAACATACTCGGCCACTGAACCAAATTGCCGGAGTCGAGCAAACTCGATCATCTTCTCCTTCCTCACGCTGCGATCGAAGTATTTCTAGTAGAAAATTCTTTTGAATCCTTCCCAGCTCAATGCCACGGTAGTAGACTGCACCGTGTCCCACCAGAATCCAGCATTTTTGGTGAGATAGAACGAGGCACATATCACTTTCTTGTTCTCCTCCACTTCGGCATAGTTGAACATTCTCTCTATCGCCCGGATCCATTCCTCGGCGTGAGTAGGATCTGTTGATAATCCATCAAAAACAGGCGGCTGGAGTCGCCGGAATCTTTCTCCACTAGAGTCACGTGAAGTGTTTGCATGGTTGTTCCTATTATCGGCCATCATGCGTTCCATCATACGTGACTGAATGCCGACCAGCTCGGTTAAACGATCGAGGGTGTCGCCTCTTTCATTTGCATCACCTTGATTCCCTCTCACCATTCTAGAAAATCCTATACATATTAACGAACTCAACTTAATAAACAGAACGGGTACAGAAACTTAAACACTTACAGTTGGTGGAGCGATCTCACATGGCGGATTGCGCAGTCAGACAATTTACAGAATCGCTTTTAAAACCTGATTTCTCACTCTAATACCATTTATGTGACAGCCCAGAACCCGGTCCCGATCGGGATCCGAGAGCCAAGCCATCACTCCGGACATTTTAAAACATGACATATTTTTTTTTTGAACTTTACTTTTAAACTTTAACAGCATTCAGAATCGAGAGATAAGAAATCAGAAGACGTATTAAAAATTTGGACTACAGTGATAGAAGACAAAAGACAACAGGAAGAAACATAGAAAGACCCTCTCTGGAATTGAAGACTGGGAGATAATATAGAACCGGGTTACAGAAATAAATAACAGCAGAAGATAGGAAAAACAAGAAACATAAATGGACGACTGGGGGGAATAAACAGAATAAAACAGGAAATAAAAATGGGAAGAACGTAAACTGGAAGACATACTGTGGAAGGCTACAGTAGTCGTGGACATTCGGGGGCTGTGGACAATCGCACAGAAGATAGAATCTGTGGACGTTTGAAATAAAAGACCGAAACAGTGGGCACAAGAGTCTGTGGACGTTTGCACTAAAAGACAAAAATAGTGGACACAGAAGTCCGTGGACGTTAAGTCCGTGGACGTTTAAAATCAAAGACAGACTTTTGACTTTTAAAATAACAGGCAGACTCTCGGTGAAGTTATCGTGGACGATAACTTTGGACGATAACACATAGCCGAATGAAGAACAGAAACCGAAGGCAAAATAACCATTATTTTGAAGGCAGAATGGACGTGGACGACTGTTTTACAGAAAAGAATGACAACTATTTTACTGAAGGCGTGGACGACTAACACTTAGCCAAATACTTAAAAACTCGAAAGATAGAAACTGAAAGACATAAAAATAGAGGGCGTGGATGACTATTTTCATAAAAATAGAAGGCGTTGATGACTATTTTCAAAGGCAACGTGGACGTTTAAAATAATAGGCAGACCTTGGACTTTTAAAATAACAGACAGACTCTCGGCGACGTTATCATGGACGATGACTTTGGACGATAACACTTAGCCAAATAAAAGACAGAAAACTGAAGGCAAAATAGACAACCAAAACTGGAGGTAGAATGGACGACTGTTTTACCTAACAGCATGGACAACTGTTCACAGAACAAAATAAACAACTCTTTTACAGACAAAATGGACGACATTTAACAGGGAGATATTAAAAATAGAAAGCATGAAAACAGAAGGCATAAGAATTACAAATTTCACAAAAACCCGATTCAAAATACTGTTTTAAAACATGCATAAAAACATGACAGAAGTTGGAAAACATGACAGAAGTGCAAGAAAACAGACTGCATGGATAACTCTAAAACTCGAGATAATCCATGCACAACCTAAAAGAGGAGAACTCCAAGCAGTTCCAGAATAAATCAAAATATGCATTCAACTGTCAATTACAGAGGTTTAAAAACTTGAACACCAAAACCTATACATTACAAAAATCCCAACAGAGTTCCCAACAGGGTTTTAAAACGAAAACACCAAAATCTTAACAGAGTTTTCAGACATGAAATTCACTTTAAAACTTAAACCTCAGGACAGAAATACGTCTGACTGCAGCAACCAAACTCCATGAGCTCAATCCTCCAACCTCCCCAACTCATCAGCTTAAGGCACAAAGTCCTCATCTGGAGGATCCATACCTACAACAGGAAGTTCAACTATGAGCCTAGAGCTCAGTAAGAACATGAAATGCGGTGATGCGTATGCTGTGCATGAACATTTTCAAATACATGAACATCACATTACTTTACATTACGTTCACTGGACATGAAGGTATAAGTGGAAAGAAGAGCTGGCGCAACAGGAGTATATGCCACATCAGGACATAACAGGAGTACATGACAGGATGTCAGTCCTCGTCCACACTTAACCATACATTACATTACAGGTTTTATCTTTCTTAACTTCAAATTCGGTGCTGAAAATATTTACAGGGTTTTCCAGAAAACGTGTATGCATGAACAGGTATGATGCTTAAACTCAACATATACAGGTGATAGAATAAAAACTACTGGAAACAGAACACAAAGAACACGTTTAACTTAAAGCATAACCTACGACCTAACTACCCGAACCAAAACCTAGTATCTCCTTGCTGTAGGGCCAACTTATATGCATGAACTTACCTGTTGTCCAAAATGCGGCAAGCTTTGCACGCACGACAACTGTGATTAGCGAACCTAGAGTACGCAAAATAAATCGGACATTAACCTAAACTTCAAAAAAAGGAACTAACGTTTAACTTAAACTCTTTAACTATCGTAGAAGGTTACCTGTAACTGGAGGAAACAGGAGAAAGGAATTTTTTTTTTTTTTTTTGAAATAACGTAGTCGCCTGGAAGAGAGAAAACAGAGAGGAGAAGGAGAAAATGCAAACTGTTTTACGTAGAGGGTAAGAGAAGGGAAGAAGAAGGTATGGTTCTTCCACAAGTTTGCCAAGTGTCAATCATCCATTGGCTTCCTCCCACCAACCTTAATTGGCTTCCCATTTTGCCCCACCATGCATTTTTAACTATTGGTTTTCAACTAAATTTACTATTTAGTTCGTCGAATCGGTTTTACGAATCACCCTCATTCAATTGAACACGTCGACAATTTTATTAAAAATAGTCGTTGCATTAACATCAGAGTAATTCCGCTTAATTGTTCGGGAAATAATTACATAGGTAAAATGCCGGGTGTTACAGGTTTAAAAGGCATGGAAAAGTGGAGACACTATTCTCAACAATGTGTTCAAAAAGATGAGATGATCAAATATTTCCGCCAATAAGAATTATTATTAAATTTTAAAATAAATACTTAAAAGAAAAAGAATGTAAGAACAAACTAGATGTGAAGTTGAAAAGCCAAACAATTGAATATTATAAGGTTTGCAATAACGTTATAAGACATAAGTCCGTGGCTAATAATGTGCTCCTTTCTTTCATTTTCCTACCTTTAATCATAAAATAAAAAGACAACATATATAAATCCTTTTTTAAAGTATTTTTTTATTAATTTTACAAATATACAATAAATAATTTTAATATTTAAGACGTCTCTAAAATTTACGAATCACTTGTAACATAACAAATCATATTAATCAACTTAAAACGAAATAAAATAAATCAAATCGAACAATCACTGTTGGTCAAAACATATCAATTTGAGTTAGAAATAATGGTTTAAAATCAGATTAAAATACATGAGTAAATAAAAAATACAGTAAGCACGTGCTGAATTTAGCTGTTAAATTGATTGTAAGATCTAAATTCATGATTTTTAAAAAGTGAAGATTCAATCGGTCAAAAATAGTTTAAATTTTTAATTTATAAATAATTTCAAACGTTAGGATATAAATTTTTATTTTATCAATATTTTAAAATTTTATTATTTAATTCAATTGAGCTTTGATTGGATAGAAGTAAAAAGATTGATGAAATGTTAAATAAGAGAAATGTCTCCCATAACAAGTACAAATAAATAAATGGTCATTTAAAAGCAAGTGTGATCTGAGAGAGTGTGGTGGGTTGTTAGTGTTCTCCAAGTCCAATGCTCAACAATCACTTGCCGGGTTCAAAGAAGCAAAGCTTTTTTTATATTAGATTAATTAAATAATTATTATAAAATAAACTTTGGATTGTACTAGATTTATTTTTTTATAAGAATAACAAGATCTTGAATATTTATTTTATTAATGAAACTAGTGAGCTACTAATTATGATTTAAACTAAAAAAATAAATTAATATAAAATATTTTAATTTATTCTTTTGTTATTGAAGTTTTAAAATATTAAAAGAAAGGTTAATAGTAAATGATTGTACCGAGTTGGCCACGTGTCTAGATATGAGTGAGGGTCAGAATTCAGAGGGTGTGTGATTAATGTTCGTCTCGAGGATAAATGATAGAGTTATTAGCACGTGTCACGGTCTTCGTGTAGGATCTTCGCTTTTCTTCCTTTTAAAGAATCTTTCTTTCCAAAAATTAATTTGGAGACTTTTTTTTTTAACCGTTTAGAACAATAATTAAAATCAAATATTTATAACCCAAATACTTGATTAGCACTTAGCTTAAAAAATAATTAATATTATATTTCATTTACTAGTTTCAATCAACTTTACTCTAGGATTATCTTGACATTAATTGTTTAGTTTGGCCTTGTAGTTGAACGAAACTAAACATGAAGTAGTGGTTTCCATGGTTTGGAATGAAACCAGAATCGTGAGACCCTAACCAAACCATGAAATATATGGTTCAATTCAGGTTCGGATCCAAAAGAAAACCTAGAACATAATTTCAGAAAATAAAATGTCAAATATCAATTTCAACATGAAAAGAAAACAAAACAAAAAATGAAAAGGAAAAAGGAAGATAAGAAATGATAATCTTGAAGCTGAGCTCGTCTTTATGTAATTGGATTTTTACAATCTTCGTCTCTTACCTCTAGTGTTTTTCTATGCCTCACTTTTCTTGTCTTCGTTGTCATGACCCCAATGAGATCAAAGATTGAACAGAGAGTGATCCAACTTGAATGATAGTCAAACCATCCAACTCGAATAAGGGTCAAACCATTTGACTCTTGATGACAATTAATTAATGTTGCAAAGAAAGATAATCTATAAGATAATATTAATCGGAGTCCAAAACCTTGGACTAAACCAAAGTTCTAATAGTTACATCCAAATAGTTTAATAGTATAAATTCATAACTTAAATGTGTGAAACCAAGGATAACATAATAAATCAACTAAAGGAAAATACAAATGAAATAGTCAAATCTCACCAACAATCAACTCTCAAGGAAATAGAGATAACTAAATAAATAGGACTGTAGAGCTCAATCTTGTATTGGTTGTTGATGATCTCCCTGACTATGATTTGAAAGGGGATATTATTGAAATGAATTAACTAAACTCAATAAGAATTCAAATTTTATGATCACTGTGGTAAAGACTTGAGTCAGTATGCTACAACGAAATTATATGATAAAACTAATAATTAGTATGGGAAATGATAGAACATAATTCATTATACTTTGGTATGTAATAAATATATTTCACTTCTATAAATCAATAAAAGCTTAGTGAAAATGAGTCACACATGAAGTCTGAGTACACCATGCTCAAAGCATTAGAGAAAAGACATTACTATGTGATCGCAATAATATAATAACCTGTCAGATTTAAGGTTTTACACTCCAATTACATGAAACAGTCAATTGTGTCTTACTCTATTAACATAACACAAACATCTTCTCCAACACTTGAAGATGTGTATTAAAGAAAGGATTGATCTGACTCGATGTACATGACCAAGTTGATTAGCATTTTAAAATGAATAGGCATGCTCAAATATAACATGGCGATAAAAATCATACGTAGAAAGTTTAAAAAATGATACATTATAAGTTTTTATAAAACCATATATGCACGGAATAATATAAATAAACACTTACCTCGACAGGGGATACTACTGCCACAACCCACCATTCAAGAAGTCCAATAAAGAAATCAGGTCTTTATACCTATCATATATACAATTATCAGTACAATTCTAAAACTCTAAGAATTATATTTGGAACTCAAATCCATGATCGGAAACAACTCGGGCTGCACTGATCTAAAATTATAAAATCCATGATCTAAAATTCTCTCCGATTGTTGTCCAAAATACATCTCAACGCTTTCAAATGTCTTTCTTTTCATATTAAAATATTGTATTTATAGAGTCTCTATTAGAGTTTCAAAAATCTCAGAAAAATCTTTCAAAACAAGTGGAATTTTGTATTTTCAAAAAGTGAATCTAGTCTTGGATCGTGGCTCGGAAAAGTCAGAGTCATGGCTCAAGATCTAATTTCATGTCCAGGTAACAACTTGGATGACTATGAGTTGCGGCTTAGGTTTTACTTGTTGGTTGGGCCATGGCTCAGACTCCTTTGCGCCGTGGTTCGGCTGCTATTGTGAGACGTCGATTTTTCTTCTTGTTGAGCTACGACCTGACCTTTAAAACTACTCATTTTATCGTTATTTCATCTGTTTGATTATTTATCTACAACATAACTCAAAATAGATTAAAACTGTGACGACTCCTCTTTCAACGACCACTGTGAGGACCACCCATTCTCCGCGGATCCTGGGGCTGACCTGGGCCGGAGGTGGGTAAAGCTCCGCGGATCCTGGGGCTGACCTGGGCCGGAGGGTTCTATCGTTGAAGGAGGGGCCGTTACGAACCCACATCGCTTGGGGAAGTACATGGAAATGAAACATATGTAAGAGATCTCTCCCAACATAGTAAGACGCGTTTTGGAGCTCAATTGACAACAGATCCCATAAGAACTCCGAAGTTAAGTGGGCTTCGGCGAGAGTAATTCCAGGTTGGGTGACCTTCCGGGAAGTGCTCTCGCCAAACAAAGCCGTGAGGGGAGGATATTGAGTTGCGGCCTAATCCCCGGAGCGGACAATATCTTGCTGGGAACGGGGTCGTTACAAATGGTATCAGAGCCTGTACCCAACCGGAAATGTGGCCATCGAGGACGTTGGGCCCCCAAGGGGGGGTGATTGTGACGACTCCTCTTTCAACGACCACTGTGAGGACCACCCATTCTCCGCGGATCCTGGAGCTGACCTGGGCCGGAGGTGGGTAAAGCTCCGCGGATCCTGGGGCTGACCTGGGCCGGAGGGTTCTATCGTTGAAGGAGGGGCCGTTACGAACCCACATCGCTTGGGGAAGTACATGGAAATGAAACATATGTAAGAGATCTCTCCCAACATAGTAAGACGCGTTTTGGAGCTCAATTGACAACGGATCCCATAAGAACTCCGAAGTTAAGTGGGCTTCGGCGAGAGTAATTCCAGGTTGGGTGACCTTCCGGGAAGTGCTCTCGCCAAACAAAGCCGTGAGGGGAGGATATTGGGTTGCGGCCCAATCCCCGGAGCGGACAATATCTTGCTGGGAACGGGGTCGTTACAAAAACTACTGACAGCTCGAGAGTAAGTATCAAACTTTGTTAATGACAATAACTTTAAGTTTCATAGAGTTATAAAGAATGTCACGGCGGTGCATACAACAACGTCAAGGCACATTTCCCTGCCAATGCGATGATACTTGCCCGCAAATACCTAGGCATGACATTTGTGAGATTTCTAGACAACTTGAGATACTGTCAGGTGCCACGACGCCATTCCCTATAATGTCGCGACGTAATCATGAGGTTTGCACTTTCAGGTTCCTTGTACGCCTAGGGGCGATGCACTTAACACCTCAACGTCTAGGCAATGCAGATCATATTTCGATAAAATTCAATCTATTTTTCAATTACCACCCCCTAATTGACAAATTAAAAATTCCAAATTGTTATGTATATACGTAGGGTAACATTTAAAAGAGTAGTAACCAAAATATGCTCATAACTTATTTTTGAATAATGAAATTTTTCAATAATATAAAAATCACTATCATAAGTCATTCTTTTGAGAATGAACTAACTGAGAATGTTAAAGAATCCATTATTAAAGATTCTTTTATTTGTAAATCATAAATAATATAATTAATGTATAAATTCATAAGCATTATAAATTAATTACTCAATTAAGAACTAATAATAGTATATGATAACTCGCTAACTCTCGCCAATGATCACTCGCTAACTCCCGCGTCATCAGGTCACCAATTTCTTTGACCTTCATAATATATGGTCTTACGACTGTTTACTGGTCAGTGTGAAGTTATAATGCTATTTTGTTGAGTTCCTTAGAGAGTTATATAGTTCGTAAGTATTCTCTACCTACTTAGCTATCAGTTTTAGGTATAGGTATCCTTTTTGTTGAAGGTCATTCAAGCTTTCTCTTAATAGCATGACACTAGTTACTTTATCACTGTCGAACTTGATGCCCAAACATTGGCTCGAGATATTTTGTCTATAATTCTAGATATCTAGTTAAATCAGTCATAATAAATAATTTTATTGATTAATATAAAGAGTTTGTATTAATTAACAAATTAATTCTTAGATTGTAAGTTTATGGGTTCCTTCATTATTTGCTATCATTACTTGAGTATAAATTACGCCAATGATTACTTCAAGTGATTTATATTAAACTAATTATTTATAATACTCAAAGTAGAAACACTTAAACAAAAGTTGTCTAAACCTAAGATGTCAAGACAATTACCAAAATATAAGACAAGCGCGTCCAAATGTAAGACAAATGTTGTCCAAACAAAATTGGTAATAAAATTTTTTTATTTTAAACACCAAATTGTTTATATCCCATCTCTTGAGATTGAATTATGAATTTTGTTGGGTCAGTTGAATAGCATATTTTCTCACTTGGATTTTATGAATAATTCAGGCACTATGGCTTTAGACACATTTTGAAGGACTGTCATCACAACCAAAGTGACTGGGGCTACAATGCTTGGTGATCTATCGCTATGCAAGTTTAAAATTTAAAATATTTGATTTACCCACAAAATCTAATTTTTGGTTGAGGATCAAGTTTTACAAAGAGCAAGTGTGGCTTGCTAAACTGATCATCTGACAGTTTCCAGTGAAAAGGAGTGTATCTTTTCTTTATTGAATTCTGAGAAATGTTCCCTTGACTCGAAAGAAACAGTCTGATGTGTTGAAAATGCAATTTTGAAAGAAATATAAGTCGATTGTGTTCTTTGTAGTCAACTCTTCCGTACGTTGATATACGAGGTGAGAAGAGAAATGAAGAAGATAATTGGTTTCAAATTGTTGAACGAGAAAAAAAAATGTAAACAAAATTGTTAGATATACTAGAATAGACCCTTTATACAGCAAGCTATAATAGTAATTTCTTTTTTTATTTAAACTACTATTCATGCACATGCAGTTATTAAATATTTGAACAAACATATTTTTAGTTTTGTGTTTAGAAAAATATTTTTCAAGGTACATATGGGTAACATACATCTTTGTTGACATTTGACAATTTCTTACTTACCTAAAAACCCTAAAATCCAAGGACAGGTATTAGAGGTAAAATATGAGTTACTTATAATTAAATATTGTTTAGTACAAAATGACTTATCACCATGAATGGTTATTTAGGAGTGATTAATTATATTTTTAATTCTTTGCATATACTTGGTTCATGAAGACCATCATATCACCTTGTTATAACATGAAAGTTGTATGACTACCAACTTGATATAGACATGATGGTGAAGCACAAATTGTTGTTGCTGATTACTAACACCTGAGAATTTTCCTCTAATGTACGTAGCTTTAGATTAGGTTATGTTATGGGAGTTTAACGTTAATTCTAGGGTTATGCTAAGTATACGATTTAGAGAGTGAAGGATGAAGAGAAAACTATAAAGTTGAAGTGGTTTAGAGATTATTTTTATTGAAGTTAATGTAAAGGAAAGTGAGGGAGAAGAAAAGTGTATAAGTGAGATGTTTTCCACGTGAGGAGGAGTTCTGTGAGGAGGGAGAGAGTTGAATTACACAATTTAAATGTTGAGTGGTGGTTTGGGTAAAGGAAAAATTAGGATATTAAAAAGATGGTAGGTGAAAGGTTAAAGGGCAAAACCCTTGTTTTTCCCTCTTCCTATACCACGAACTTTGCACCTCCATTGAATTGTTTCTCTAATGCGAACCTCGGATCGAAAGGACCCGGGACCCGACAGCAACGCGGAATAATTCAAAGGAACGCCTTTTCGATTCAAGAACAAAGTAAGGAACTAAGACCCCAATCGAAGAATTCGATAGAACCCTAATTATCAAAACAGGAGCTTGACCCGAGCCATACCTGTTGGCTGAACCAAAGCTATCAAAACAGGAGCTTGACTCAGACCAAACTCGTTGGTAAGAACCAAAGCTATCAAGCGAGATTCTTCAAGCGTGACTTGAAGAAGATCGTTGTTCTTCGCAAAGAACTAAAGAGAAAACCTCTCTAAAAACTCAACAATTTTAATTCAAACTTGTTCCTTTTATTAAATCAAATAGTTTTGCCATTAAATAGGCTACACGTTAAAATTAAATTAAATAATTAAAAAAACAAAAATTAAAATAAAATAACTAATAAAATCGTTAGATAATGATCATTGGCATAATCAGATATCATCTCACGTTTAAACTACGTTTGAATATGATTTGAATTGATTTGAGTAGATTCTGTCGGATAAGATCTCTTATACGTGATTTGTTTGAATTTGCATGTGCTTCGCATGTAACTTTTTAATTTCTTGTATATGCATGTGCTTGGCGTATGTCCTCTTTAATTCTTACATGTGCATGTGCATGGCACATGTGTTTTTTAATTCTTACATGTGCATGTGCGTCGCACCCTTTCTTTAAAAGATCTTCCAATAATCTTCGGCTTCTTACTCTTGTCATTGGGCTGCAGGTATCTTCAATTGGATTCTTGTTCTTGGGCTTTGACTTGGTCTCAACTTGGATCACATCATAAACCAAGTCATGTGGATCTTTATCTCTTTCCAACCCATGTGAATCTTTATCTCTCTGTACTTTGTGTGGATCTCTACCATTCTCTCTCTAATCCATTGGGATTTGTGGAGCTCAATTCCGTGCCTTGTGGGTCATATTTTGCCAAGTTTGTGCGGCCCACTTCCATGCTACAAAACTCTTTTTTTTATAGTCTCTTGCTTTTGTAGTGATCGCTCTTTTCCTCGGGTTTTCACGACTAAACCATGTGAAACTTTGTTCATTGGACCTCCTTTATCTGCTAATAGATCATGGTCCTTGACAATGAGATTTATCGTTCCTCAGTTCACATCATTCTCCATCTTCCAATCTTCAAGTTTTAGCAAGGACTTGTGGTGAGTTTCTAATGGGTTTTATGTTGGATGCATAATAGGGTAGATTTTTGGTGTTTTGAGTTGGTTTTTATGAGTTTTTGAAGGAGTTAGGAAACCCTAAGTGTGAGCTCCGAATTTTTCATTCATTTGCTGTATTTTCTTGCTACTTTCGGTGGTTTAGACTTAAGATAGGTTGGTTTAGGTTGATTAGGTAGATAGATTAGAGGTATGATTGAAATTGTGGGAAAATCAATTTTTGTACAATGTGTTGCCAGTTCTGTTTTTGTGGAATTCTATCAGCCATGTTGTTTGGTTGGAAAAATGGATTGTGATATTGGATAGTAGACATGTAGAGGTTTACGGAATGGGTAGAATTGTTGAAATCTGATGAAAAACGAGTAAGTTATGGTCGATTGAAGTTTAGACAGTGGAAAAAAGGGAATTTCAGGTTTTAGAGTTTTAGGCTTTAGAGTTGGTTTAAATTGTTGTTATATTTAGATTATGCATTCTGTAGAACTCTTAGAGGTTTACTAAGTGATTTTGCCATTAATATGCTAGGTTATCGAGCGGGTGATTGGTGTACTTGGAGTGAGCAAACACGTACAGAGAATCCATGTAAGTAGTGGCACGTGTGTCTTTTGCCCGATTTGCCATTAATATGCTAGGTTATCGAGCGAGTGATTGGTGTATTCGGAGTGAGTAAACACGTACAAAGAATCCAGGTAAGTAGTTGAGCGTGTGTCTTTTTCCTTCGGGTCTACACCATGGAACGGTAAGGTTGATTGTTTATTTGTTTGTTTGTTTTGTTTGGGTTTGAGCATTGTATTGACATGAATCATGGTTTTGAACTACAAAAATACGAGTTTTAGCATGGTTTTGAAATGTGAGCATGAACCGTAACAAGATAAAAAGAAACTGCAACTTGAACTGCAACTTGGTCTCGAGTAGAGCTGCCTCATCGAGAATTAGTGCTTGGGTGGAGCACCCCGAGAGGGCTCCTGCGAGATATGCACTGCTTAAAATACGAAATGTGTCATGAGTATGAACACCTCGATGTTAACGTGCGAGTGAAAGCAGTAGAGGGTTCTATGATCGATGTTGGAGGAGATTGTATATGGTCGTCCTAGACGGTTATGGGATGGGTGCTATCCTGTCTTGCTCTGCTGGGTCAAGGTGTGGCCGTCCTTGACAGTTATAAGATGTGTGCCTAATTGATCCACACGGCTTGGTGAAAGACTAATGAAATGAAAACGAAATGAGCACAACCGAGAGCTTAGAAACCACATGTGTTAGGGGTTGAGTGTGCATTGTGTTTTGTTTACATTTATTATTCCCTACTTGCTAAGCATTAGGCTTACGTTTTGTGTTCTATAGTGTAGGTGACGACGAGTTATCAAGTGAGCTCTACGAGCAAGGCCAGGACTAGGACGCGGTCGGCGACGCATGTTGTATGCCAGTGCGGGCAGTTGTTGGGGCGCCTTGACCATGGTGTTGCTGGGAGGTGTGGTAGTTAGTATTTTGATTGAGAGTTGGGATTGTAAATAGGTTAAGAAGTTTGAACCTTTTTTGGTGTGTATTTTGAACATATTGTATAAAATGTTTGTTTTCAAGATTTTGGTTTTAGAAAAATTAAACGTTATGCTGCTTGGATTTTTATAAAAGAAATGTTGTTTGTTTTCACCCATTTTCACGTTTTTGCTTACGTTGACGGGTCGTGTTTTTGAGATTTTCACGAGTCGAGAAGTTGAATATGTAGGAAAAGGGTTTGGGTAAGTTTTAGGGGAATTGGAGTGGTGGGAAATGAAGAAAAATTGAGAAAATATGAAAAGGGGTCGAAAGGGCTCGCTGGTGGCCAAGGGATGCGCGCGCAGGCGCTGGAGGGCGCGCGCTGGCACAAGCGTGGCGCGCGCAACAGGCTCGCGGTGCGCGCTGCTGGGGCGCGAGCATGGCGCGCGCAACAGGCTCGCGGTGCGCGCTGCTGGGACGCATGCAGCGCCCAGCGCTGATCGATCGGTAACATTTGGTCGGGCAACCCGAGAGGTTGCCGATCGATCGGCACCTGGCGGGCATGGTTGGGTGTGAGCGGCGCGCGCTGCCTGGGCGACGCGCGTACTGAGTGCGCGCGCGGGGCACCCTTGTGGCCCACTTCGAAAATTTTTCAAATTTTTTCCTTTTCAAATATGTTTTAACCCGACCTTTTCCGACGCATTTTGTACGTCTTTTACGCACATTTTCCACACGTTTTCGAGGGTTCAAAAAACCCAAAAATCTAGTCGAAATTTTATCTAAAATTATTTTAAATATTGTAAAGACGAGCAAAGTAACGAACCGAGCTAGGGTAGGTTCGGGGGCGTTACATCTTTGTTGACATTTGACGATTTCTTACTTGTCTAAAAACCCTAAAATCCAAGGACAGGTATTATAGGTAAAATATGAGTTACTTATAATTAAATCTTGTTTAGTAGAAAATAACTTATCACCATGAATGGTTATTTAGGAGTGATTAATTATATTTTTCATTCTTTGCATATACTTGGTTCATGAAGACCATCATATCACCTTGTTGTAACGGGACAGTTGTATGACTACCAAGTTGATATAGACATGATGGTTAAGCACAAATTGTTGTTGCTGATTATGGAAGTAACGATCAGTTTTCATTCATGTGTTGTGGAATATTCTAACTAAGAACCATGGTTTGAGGTTATGAAACTTGAGATGTAATATATGTATTCCAACTCAAAGGGTACAAAATTGAACTACAAGAGCGAGAAGAGTATAGAGTAATGTAGAGACATTGAAAGTTAGATTGATGGGTAAGAGTTATTCCAAAAAAGAAAGGATTCAGTAAGAAGAAACTTTCTTGCTAGTAATAATGCTTAAGTACATTCATATCTTGCTCTTATCATCTCATTATGACTATAAGATTTGACAAATAGGTGTCAACACAACTTTTTTGAATGATCATCTTAGCTAATAAAATAGTGAGGAAGAAGAAGAGATCTTTGGGAAGATTTTCTTAGCAGAATAGTATTTCTGTATTTAATCGTAATTTAGATCATTACACCACACACTTATGTATTATAAAGAAAAATATAACTGTAACCAATTTTGTACACCTGCCATAGAACCTAAAAGACAAAAATGAAAATGTAACGACCCTTAATTTACCTGAAATATTAAGCCTATAAATGTCATAAAAATTTTGAACTTTTCATCTAATCCATTTCATTCATTTAATCTTCTCATTTAAAATCAATTAACTCATTCAGCGGAAATCTATCTAATTGTGGAAACCCTAGTAAAATTTAAGCTTAGACGTTAATGCTAAAACAATAAAGACAGACAAAGAATTAAGTTTTCCTCTCGAGTTTCATCGAAGGAACAGTATTTTTCCTCTCGGGTTTCATCGAAGGAACCGTATGGGTTGACAACTCTTTCTATCGGGTTTGGACGAATGGTACAGCGGGGGTCGACGTCCTAAACTTACTGGGAATCATTCGTTCTAATCGGCCAATGTCCATACTAGAACACTTAATATTTGGTCAACGTGGTCTCCGTATAGTTCGGTCGACGTGGTCTCTGTATGAGTTCGGTCGACGTGGTCTCTGTATGATATCAGTCGATGTTTTCGACCGTACAGTTCGCTATAAATGGTCGATGAATTCGACCGAAACCTTCACTATAACTAGTCGATGACTTCAACCGAAACCTTCACTATAAATGGACGATGACTTCGACCGAAACCTTCACTATAACTGGTTGATGACTTCGACCAAAACCTTCACTATAAATAGACGATGACTTCCACCGAAACTTTCACTATAATTGGACGATGACTTTCTTACAGAAACACTTAACTGAAACTTATAAGAAATCTCTGCCACTTTAGACAACTATTTTGGACGACATCCATACTTTGAACTACTACCAAAAACTTATAGAACCCCAACTCTAAACCATGCATTGCCCGATCGATCGCCCCTTCCTGGCGATCGATCGGCTAGCTCTCTGGATTTTGTCTAGAGAGCTGCCTTCATATTCTTTCCCCTGTACCTATACACCATTCACCCAGAACTTCTAGAAAATATCAAAATAACACTGCATCTGTATACATTCAATTTCCATAAAAAATCCAAATAAAAGGCTTAGCAAACATTTTATAAATTGAGTTTACCAAAACATCAATACATCAATTTATCTACTATCTAGATACCAAACATCCTAAAACGTCTCAACTATACAATTCTCCTATCTAATCCACCATCAGCCCAAAACAACCCGAAAACCCTTAAAACACTTACTTACATCCCCATGGGTCAAAATACGCACCGACTACCCAACGCACTCCCACAGGCATTCTTCTTCAACCAGATCAAGCTTCGATTGGAAGAATCTCATCCTCACCTGTATCAAAATTACTTACACCATAAAGACAACTATGAGCTAAAGGCTCAGTAAGCTTCGTAAATACAAATGCATGCTGTGCATATGCGGTTCATAAATCATGCCGACATTTTCATCATTTCATTACAGAACAGAATGTCACCGGGGTCTAACTCTCATCAGATGAAGAGGGCACTCTGGCGGTTAGACAGCCCTTTCCATCTACCGGGGGAAAAACATACTTCCATCCTTAAACAGCCATGTCTGAACCCCACCCCGTCATGACCAGATTACGTATATTCGTTTCTTTAATTCATTTCTTTTCTTAAATACGTGTAGAAATCTATTTTCATGCTATTTTGAAAGAGCGTGATGCATGTACAGAAGAGACATAATGTAAACATAAAACATGAGTACCATCAAAACATAGCAAACATAACATATAAAAAACTCTAATCCTAAACTACCCAACCAAAGCATAAAAACATACATAACTCCAAAATTCCTCAACGACGAACTCGACTTATGGCATAGCCTATCGACCACAGTAAGTCACGAAGACTTACCTCGCGTCCTTGCAAATTCAAGCTCCGTCCACGAGCATTGTTCACCTATGACAATTCACAACCATCGTCATTAAAACTGAGTTTAAATCGTTAAACTTCCAACCTAAAGAAACCCTAATCGTTTAACCACTCGAAAACTAGGAATAAACTTTCCAAAACCCTAGAACCTTACCTAAGGTGTCATTTGGAGAAGGAAACGTGCAGAACGAGTCGCCGGAGGAAGAGTTTCGGTTGCCAAGAGAGAGAACGCGTGAGGGAGGGAAAATGTCGCAAAGCTCTCTGGAGCTTTTCGTGGAAAGCAGAGAGGATTTTTGTGAAGTGTTGAGGAAGAACTTTAATTAACTACATTATAAACAAAATATGTATGGCTTATCATCCCCTTGCAAGATCACTGTCCCAAGACACTGAGCTTGGAACGCAATGCAACCAAGAGATAAATAGTGGCTTTGTTAATGCATTAATTGTAAAAGCTGATATTTTTTATGGCTTATTAATTTTCACATATCGAGTTTTTAGCTTTTGACGAACAACACGTCATGGTTGACTTGTTTTGTCATTTTATCCGTGTTGAATTGTTCGAAGTTTTGGTTAATTTAGTAATTAGGTAAATTATCGTTTGATAAATTTGAGAAAAATTAATATTGGGTAATTGAGAATTTATCTTAAATCATATTTGGAATAATGTTCGGCTATTAACGGATTAAGAATTTAGTTTAATATAAGGTATGAGTGAATTTTATAAATTAAGAAAATTGTGGGTCAAATTGGTAAATAAGGAAAGTTAGATAAAATGAGTGAGGGAAACCCTAGCCCTTATTTTGGTGCTTGGTCGCCGCTAAAGAGAAAGAGAGGGAGCGAAAGAGGTGTTCTCCAGTTGTAAAAAACGTAGAGCTTGGAGGTTAGAATAGTATGCTCAGAGATTGGTACAACAACTTTTGTAAAGACGATTAGAAGGTTAGTCCTTTTAAACCCTCTATTTTTGAGTTTACATTTTGGAAGTATATTGGTGTATATGAAGTCCTTGTAGGATGAAAGGCCAAAAGAGAGCAAAAATAGACAGAAAAGATGCGATTTTTGCGACATTCTGTCGCCAAAAATGTCGCTCTAGACAACCACGCGAGGATTTGATTCGACCAATGAAATTCTTGGGCGACCACATACTAGTCCAGGCAATCACGAGGTCGACCGAGGATTGGTCAAGATGACATCATACCAGCCCAGGCAATTGCGAGGTCAATCGCTGGTGAGCTTGGTCGACCATGTGAGGGTATAGGTCAACCACACATATTATTTTTGATGAAAAATTATCATTGAGGCGAGTACGCGAACGCTCATAGGTCATCAGATTGGGTTCTTAGTCCCGGTATATGGCCGTCCTTGTGTCTCCCCTTAGTATTGAGTGGGATGGTCATGGTTTTGATTTTTTCTTATAGGTTTAAATGAGTTTGTTGACTTTGAGCCAGTACCTAAGGATGGCGCTTTTATAAGGAAGATGATTAATCATCGTCGAGGTAGAAATTTTATGCTTTCTGCATTGCATAGCATGTTTTCGAAAATTCGTATTTTTGTGGGTTGCCACTTACAAAAGTATGACAAGACTTGGTCGTTAGCACGTCAATTTTTATATGTGTATGTACGTATGATTTTTCTTAAGTTTATTTTCAGCATTACATGATTTGAGTTTTATTGTGATATGTTGAGAGGATGAATCCTCTTGACACTTTTACCAATCCTTGCATCAAAGTATCACAAAGTTATCCTGTACACCTTCTGATAGTAGATCGATGATGACGTACTCCTTTGGTTTCGAATCCCTAAATCTAATCATGGTATTTATGGTTCGTGTTGGTGTCATTGCAGACTGTTGGTCGTTGGCCACTCGGGACATGGGCTTGATTTTTGGATCCCCATCACGGTTTCCTTCGAACTTATGAGACGTTGTTTGGTCTTTGGATCACCGTATTTCTGTTGATTGGGACGGAGTTGTCTTTGTGTGACACTCTATTTTTACCAGGATGTTTTATGTGGAAAATGGTGAAGGTGTTTTCGTTGTATGGTAGTCTATGTATGTAACATGTTTTATGACTATCTCACTAAGGGCTTGTGGAGCCAGTTTTGTTAAAAAGAAGGAAAGAGGTTTCATTAACTATTTTAGAACTTATGCATAATTCAAAGTTTAATAATAGTTTTAAAATAAAGATAGAAAACACATTATCAAAACAAGGTGCATTAGTTATAACGTTTCTAATAAGTTAGTCACTAACCCCAACGACACCCCTCTCAATCAAAGTAAAGAGAAGAGTGAATAACTTTATTGGAGTTTAGAGGAGGGGGCGAGTTGTTTATTTTCTATTTGAACCTTATTGCAATCATTGGTAAGATTTGAGTAGCTCATAAAGGTAACCTTGTAAAAACTAATATTTTTAAGGATATATGTCTAATTGAAAGTGAGGTGTAATTTATAAATTTACGAAGTGGAAGACTAATGTGCAATTATTGAAAGTTGTATTAAAATAGTGTTGATAAACCCTATTGGGTTTTTCACTTGGAAGCCGCACAAGGAGAGGGAGAGAAAGAGAAGAGTGTTTCCCAATTCTTGTTGTTCGACGCGATCGAATAGCGGAATTGTGTTCTTTGGGCTACGAGTAACAACTCTTGTGAAGAAGTTTCGTGCGATTGTAAGTTTCTCTTCCCCGTTTTTGAGATTGAAGTTTAGGGTTTTAGGTTGGGGATGGATTCAAGCAATGAAGCTCGATTCCATTCGATTATTTTGAATAAATTAGTGTATTAATAGTGTGTGTAGGTGTTGTCACCGTTTAAAGGAAAGAATCGGCAAAGGGGAGCTATTTTTGCAACTTTCTGATATGCTTCAACCTAATGGCAACTTGTGTGATAGTACAAGCACAAGTTCCACTCGGATTTCCAATTGACAATCATCGGGTTTCCTAGATTCCAACAGGCACAATTAATGCAAAACATATCCAAATGCTATGAAATTTTAACAGGAGCTTACCTCTTAAGTGTATGATACAACCTTAAAATTTCAAATGAAAATATGTGGCGGTTAAAGATTTATGCAGGGAAGAGTCGGATGGCTCAAACCGCTCAGAAAATACTGCTATGTTGGCTGAGAGAAGGCCAACTTCTGAGCACCATAACTTTTGTTATATAATTCCAAATAACTTAAAAATATAACACAATCTTACTTGGAATATGATTGTAAGACCCTGAAAATTTCAAGGGTTGATTCTTTGAGGATGAAAAGTTAGGAAGTGGGGAAGGGTTGCTGGTTCGAAAGGTGATAAAAGTTGCACCTCTCGGATTTATGGTTCTTCTAGAGGAAGAACACTCTAGCTCGCAAAGAAGAGAGTTTATACTGTTTTGCTATGAGTATTACCCTCCAAGAAGGCAGTGAAAAGAGTAATAATAAGAGCTTTCAAAGTATACTCATAAACTTGAAAGGTAATGAACACCAAAGTGCTCAGATGTGACTCACCAGCGGCATTGGAGTTTAAGACTCAAGGAGGCTCGATTTTGGAATATAAACTTTAACTTTTCAATCAATCAAAAGTTGCTTCTACAGCAGCTAAGAGAAGGCTAAATACTCATGTTCAATTACAATTTAAGGTTCAGCTCACAAAAAGGAGAAGAAGGCTCTAGAAGTGGCTTGCCATTTGACCACCTCATCGGCCGAGCACACACTTTCTCTCTCCCACGATCAAGTGTAGTTTCTTCTTTCAAATGTAACCCATTCTCCTTGAAAAATTGTTCAGTCATGCATGCCATGCAACATAAAAGAAACTAAGGTGTTTTTGTGAAAAGAAAAGTAAGATTGGTTCGGTTACATCACTTGTCAAAAGGAAAACCAATTCCTGCTTCAACAATTGGTGCTGTCGAGTGTTGCTCAACAAATGGAGTTTTCGAGTGTTGCTCCCAAGTTATCCCATGGAGAGACTTCTCCAAGTCTACGATGCTTGGTTCCCACTCCAAGCCCTCAAAAGAGTCATCTCTTGTAAAAATAATAAACTTGCTAGAAAGAGGGTTGGCCGAGGACACGACCTTAGCTTGGGATCATGTCATTGGCCCCCTTGGCATATCACTTTCCATAACTAAAATTCTCTCAAATTTTGACCGTTGTGGATGTCGTTCAACACTTCAAGCGTTGTGCTAGGAACATAGAACATTAAGTGTTGACATTTCGAGGGAAGTGTCGATTGCTAGTGTAGAATGGGCTGAAATTTGAGAGTTTCGGATGTCGAAACTTTAAGGGAAGTGTCGACTGAGCAAGTGTCGACACTTGTGGATGAAGTGTCAACCATCATTTGATTATTTCACCTGAGAGCTTTAAAGTGTCTACTGCGGGGCAACTCGTGAGGTAGAAAGTGTCGACCTATGGTCTGAGGTATCGACCGTACAATTCTATTTTTGGGAAAACTTTGTCGCTTCGACACTACACGCCTCGAAGAAATTTGCGACCATTTATAGAGTTAAAGATTAAGTTCCTAGTCCCAGTTTAGGACCTATGCTAGTGTCTTCCCTTAGTATTGAGTTTGATACTTTTGACCTTGATTTTTATTTTAGGACAATACAACTTCAAGGAATTTGAGCCAATTGCTGAGGTTGCGCATCCAGTTGGAAGAAGGAGTGCTCGGCGTCAAGGTAAGGGTTTCATATTATTTGGACTGCATTGCATATTTTTAGGAAAACCCTATTTTTTGTGAGCTATCACCCATGAAAACTTGATAGGGCCTCGTCGCCAGCACGTCAATCTTTTACGTGTATATATGTATGATTTACACATTTACCATTGATGCATGGTTTTATTGATCCTCGTGATGCTTTTGTTGGCGCCTTTCTGTGTTATGTGCCGAAAGCGATCCTCCATTTTCACTAAGATGATTTTCAAGTGAAATGTATGATGATGACGTATTTTTATATAGTCGTCTATGCATGCGACAAATATTTTACTTAATGTTTCATCGTTGGCTCGCAGAGCTTGCTTTCCTTAAAAATTGTAAAAATTAGTTTTCAATAGAATGATGTTGTGAAAATTATTTTGATATTGTATCATGTTTTGAAAGAAAAGGTAAAACAAGTTTTACATGCATTTAATATAACATTTCTACTGAGTTAATAATTCATTCCAATAACTTGTTCCCCTTTCTTAGAAAGAATAGGAGGAGTGATGATACGCTTCAACATAATGGCAACTTGTGTGATAACACAAGCACTAATTCCCCTTGGATTCCAATTGACAATCACCGAGCTTCCCAAGATTCCAACAGACACAATTAATGCAAAACAAATCTAAATGCTATGAAATTTTAACAAAAGCTTATCTCTCAAATGTATGAGACATCCTTAAAATTTCAAAGGAAAATATGCAGCGATTGAAGACTTATGCATGGAAGAGTCGGTTGGCTGAAAACACTCAAAAAATACTACTATGTTGGTCGAGAGAAGGCTAACTTTTGAGCAGCACAACTTTTGTTATATAACTCTAAATAACTTGAAAATTTAATAAAATCTTACTTGGGATGTGCTTGAAAGACCTAGAAAATTTCTAGGGTTGATTCAATGTGGATGAAAAAGTATGCAGTGGGGAATGGTGATAAAACATGCACCTATCGGTTTTATGGCTCTTCTAGGGGAAGAACACTCCAGCTCGAAAAGAAGAGAGTTTATATTGTTTTGCTACGAATATTACCTTCCAAGAAGGCAGTGAAAAGAGTAATAATAAAAGCTTTCATGTATACTCGCAAACTTGAAAGGAAATGAACAGCAAAGTGCTCAGATGTGACTCACCAGCGGCCATGGAGTTTAAGACTCAAGGAGGCTCGGTTTTGGAAGATAAACTTCAACTTTTCATTCAATCAAAAGTTGTTGTTACAGCAGCTAAGAGAAGGCTGAATACTCATCTTCAATTACAATTTAAGGTTCAGCTCACAAAAAGGAGAAGAAGGCTCTAGAAGTGGCTTTCCATTCGGCCACCTAATCGACCGAGCACACCCTTTGTCTCTCCCACGATCAAGTATACTTTCTTCTTTCAAATGCAGCCCATTCTCCTTGAAAAAGTGTTCAGTCATGCATGCCATGCAACATAAAAGAAACTAAGGTGTTTTTGTGAAAAGAAAAGTAAGATAGATTCGGTTACATCACTTGTCCAAAGGAAAAAAAAAAATTCTCCTTCAACAATTGGTGTTGTCGAGTGTTGCTCCCAAGTTATCCCATAGAGAGGCTTCTCCAAGTCTAGGATGCTTGGTTCCCACTCCAAACCCTCAAAAGAGTCCACTGTTGCAAAAAGAACAAACTTGTTAGAAAGATGGTCGGTCGAGGACACGACCTTGGCTTTGGATCATGTCATTGGCCCCCTTGGCATATCACTTTCCATAACGGAAATTCTCTCAAATGTCGACTGTTGTGGATGTCGTTAAACACTTCAAGCCCCACGCTGGGAACATAGAACTTTAAGTGTTGTCATTTCGAGGGAAGTGTCGACTGCTAGTATAGAATGGGCTGAAATTTGAAAGTTTGGGATGTCGACACTTCAAGGCAAGTGTCGACACTTGTGGATGAAGTGTCGATCGCCATTTGATTATTTCACCCGAGACCTTTAAAGTGTCTACTGTGGGGCAACCCGTGAGGTAGGAAGTGTCAACCGATGGTGCGAAGTATCGACCGTAAAATTTATTTTTTGGCAAACTTTGTCTCCTCGGCACTATACGCCTCCAAGAAATTTGTGACCATTTATAGAGTTAAGGATTAAGCTCCTAGTCCCAATTTAGGACCTATCCTAGTGTCTTCCCTTAGTATTGATTTGGATAATTTTGAACTTGATTTTTATTTTAAGATCAGACAACTTCGAGGAATTTGAGCCAATTGCTGAGGTTGCACATCCAATTGGAAGAAGGAGTGCTCGGCGTAAAGGTAGGGGTTTCATATTATTTGCACTGCATTACATGTTTTTATGAAAACCCTATTTTTTGTGAGCTATCACCCATGAAAACTTGATGGGGCCTCGTCGCCAGCACATCAACTTTTTACGTGTATATATGTATAATTTATACATTTACCATTGATGCATAGTTTAATTGATCCTTGTGATACTTTGGATGGTCTCGATGTCAAAGTATCATGAGGACATCCTAGTATAACTTCTGTTGCGTGAAAGTTGTCTTATATGCACATCACGAAATGGGTAATAGGGCGGTGATAATGCACTCTTTGGGTTTCGAATCCCTAAACTGGATCAGGGTATTATTATTTGTTGTTATTATCGATCATACGGGTTGCTTCGTAGATGACCATTGTTCACCGACAACATTGATAACGGGGCTGGAACTTTAGATCACACGTTGCTTTATTCTTCTTTCTGGCTTAAACAATATTGTTGGACTTTGGTTGGCGACTTTCTGTGTTATGTGCCGAAAGGGTCTTTTGCGACCCTCCATTTTCACTGAGATGATTTTCAAGTGAAATGTACGATGATAACGTATTTTCATATAGTCGTCTATGCATGTGACAAATGTTTTACTTAATGTTTCATCGTTGGCTCACAGATCCTGCTTTCCTTAAAAATTGTGAAAATTAGTTTTTAATAGAGTGATGTTTTGAAAACTATTTTGATATTGTATCATGTTTTGAAAGAAAAGGTAAAAGAAGTTTTACATGCATTTAATATAATATTTCTAATGAGTTAATAACTCATTCCAATAACCCCCTCCCCTTTTTAAGAAAGAACAAGAGCAGTGATGATACGTTTCAACATAATGGCAACTTCTATGATAACACAAACACTAATTCCCCTAGGATTTCCAATTGACAATTACCGATGTTCCCAAGATTCCAACAGACACAATTAATGCAAAACAAATCCAAATGCTATGAAATTTTAACAGAAGCTTATCTCTCAAATGTATGAGACACCTTTAAAAATACAAAGGAAAATATGCAGCGATTGAGGACTTATGCACAGAAGAGTCGGTTGGCTGAAAACACTCGAAAAATACTGCTATGTTGGCCGAGAGAAGGCCAACTTCTGAGCAGCATAACTTTTGTTATATAATTCCAAATAACTTGAAAATTTAACACAATCTTACTTGGAATATGATTGTAAGACTCTGAAACTTTCAAGGGTTGATTCTTTGTGGATGAAAAGTTAGAAAGTCGGGAAGGGCTGCTGGTTCAGAAGGTGATAAAAGTTGCACCTCTCGAATTTATGGCTCTTCTAGAGGAAGAACACTTCAGCTCGCAAATAAGAGAGTTTATATTGTTTTGCTATGAATATTACCCCCCAAGAAAGCAGTGAAAAGAGTAATAATAAGAGCTTTCAAGTATACTCGCAAACTTGAAAGGCAATGAACACCAAAGTGCTTAGATGTGACTCACCAGCGGCATTGGAGTTTAAGACTCAAGGAGGCTCGATTTTGGAAGATAAACTTTAACTTTTCAATCAATTAAAAGTTGCTGTTACAACAGCTAAGAGAAGGCTAAATACTCATGTTCAATTACAATTTAAGGTTCAGCTCACAAAAAGGAGAAGAAGGCTCTAGAAGTGGCTTTCCATTCGACCACCTCATCGGCCAAGCACACACTTTCTCCCTCCCACGATCAAGTGTACTTTCTTCTTTCAAATGCAACCCATTCTCCTTCAAAAAGTGTTCAGTCATGGATGCCATGTGACATAAAAGAAACGAAGGTGTTTTTGTTAAAGGAAAAGTAAGATATTTTTGGTTACATTACTTGTCCAAAGGAAAACAAATTCCTCCTTCAACAATTGGTGTTGTCAAGTGTTGCTCAACAATTGGAGTTTTCGAGTGTTGCTCCCAAGTTATCCCATGAAGAGGCTTCTCCAAGTCTAGGATGCTTGGTTCCCACTTCAAGCCCTTAAAAGAGTCCTCTCTTGCAAAAAGAATAAACTTGTTGGAAAGAGGGTCAGTCGAGAACACGACCTCAGCTTGGGATCATGTCATTGGCCCCCTTGGCATATCACTTTGCATAACTGAAATTCTCTCAAATGTCGAATGTTGTGGATGTCGTTCAACACTTTAAGCCCCGTGCTAGGAACATAGAACATTCAGTGTTGACATTTTGAGGGAAGTGTCGACTGCTAGTGTAGAATGGGCTAAAATTCGAGAGTTTGGGATGTCGACTCTTCAAGGGAAGTGTCGACTGAGCAAGTGTCGACAGTTATGGATGAAGTGTCTACCGCCATTTGATTATTTCACTCGAGATCTTTAGAGTGTCTACCACGGGACAACCCGTGAGGTAGGAAGTGTCGACCTATAATGCGAAGTATCGACCGTACAATTTTATTTTTGGGCAAACTTTGTCGCCTCGGCACTACACGTCTCTGAGAAATTGGCGACCATTTATAGAGTTAAGGATTAAGTTCTAGTCCTAGTTTAGGACCTATCCTAGTGCCTTCCCTTAGTATTAAGTTGGATATATTTGACCTTGATTTTTATTTTAGGATCAGACAACTTCGAGGAATTTGAGCCAATTGCTGAGGTTGCGCATCCAGTTGGAAGGAGTGCTAGGCGTAAAGCTAGGGGTCATATTATTTGCATTGCATTACATGTTTTTTATGAAAACCCTATTTTTGTGAGCTATCACCCATGAAAACTTGATGGGGCCTCGTCGCCAGCACGTCAAACTTTTACGTGTATTTATGTATGATTACACGTTTACCATTGATGCATGGTTTTATTGATACTCGTGATACTTTGGATGGTCTCGATGTCAAAATATCATGAGGACATCCTAGTACAACTTCTCTTGCATGAAAGTTATCTTAAATGTGTTGACTTAATTAGTGTTTAAGTCTAACTAAGTTTTTGATGATGTATTTGGATGATAAATATGTAATTTGATTATGTTTGTTAAATGAGAATAATGAATTATGTTTGTGTTTTTAATCTGTTGGAAATACCCTTAAAAAGGGTATTTTAGTTTTCTAACAGTATTGGTTAAGTGTACAGAGCTGAAATTGTATAAAATGTTCAAATTAACCGATAGCTAAAAGAAAAAGAAGACATCCACCGGTTGAAGAAAAGAATGGCATCCACCGATAGGTAAACGACAAAAACAGTGGAGTTTAAAGAATCACACATGCCGATCGCTAAATGACAAAAGTCGATGGAGTTCAAGGCTTGCATCTGCCGATGGAGTTCAAGGCTTGCATCTGCCGATGGAGTACAAGACTTGCATCTGCCGATGGAGTACAAGGCCTGCATCTGCCGATGGCGTTTTCAAGCTGCATCTGCCGATGGCGTTTGAAGATGCATCTGCCGATGCAATGTCAAGATGCATCTGCCGATGGAATATCAAGGTGCTTCTGCCGATGGAATGTCAAGATGCTTCAGCCGATGAAATTTCAAGATACATCTGCCGATGAATTTTTTAAGGTGCATCTGTCGATAGCATTCCAAGTTGTATCTGCCGATAGTCTATCATGTTGCATTTGCCGATGGCGTATGAAGATACATCTGCCGATGGCTTTTCAAGTTGCATCCACCGATGACGTTCCGATTTTTTAAAGCTGCTTTCACCGGTGATCTTCCGCCAAATTTGAATATAACCGCGAAGCTACAGTGACGTCATTTTCAGCATTAACTCCAGAACTTTAATGGCGACGACGAACAACAATTTCAGATGCAACAGATATCTGCTTCAGTATAGATGCTTCCTAACGGTAACATTTTTCATTTGAAGAAAGAAGCATTCAATTCTGTGAAGCAAAATCAGACAGAGTATTTAAGCTGAGGTTAGAGCACGAAAAAATAACTTTTTGCGAATTTTTACTCTTGAGCCCTAATCTGCTAAATCTATCATACTCTGTATTTCATCTACACCTCTCGATTCGATAACTTGAGATTTTAATCTTTGAGAGTGTAGTCTGAGCTTGAATTTTTACAAACTCAAATATCTGTATAAGGCAGTGGATTGACGCCCGTCAAGTACAATCCAGATCTGTAAAAGGCAGTTGATCGGAGCTAGGAATTCCGATCTGTTTATTCTCGTGAGGAGAACATTAAGGATCTTCAAGGAAGGAACCTTGAAGCGTGAATGTAGGCAGGTTTTGGCCGAACCACGTAAAAACTCTTGTGTTGATTTTTCTCTCTTTCTCTGTTATTTTTATTATTGTGCTTGTTGATTAGTTAAAGAAATTTTTAAAAGGTCTAATTCACCCCCTCTTAGACAATCTCGATCCTACAAAATGCACATCACGAAATAGGTAATAGGGCGGTGATAACGCACTCTTTGGGTTTCGAGTCCCTAAACTGGATCAGGGTATTATTATTTGTTGTTTATTATCGATCATACGGGTTGCTTTGTAGATGACCATTGTTCACTGACAACCTTAGTAACGGGGCTGGATGTTTGGATCGCACGTTGCTTGATTCTTCTTTCTGGCTTAAACAAAATAGTTGGACTTTGGTTGGCGCCTTTTTGTGTTATGTGCCGAAAGGGTCCTTAAGCGACCCTCCCTTTTCACTGAGATGATTTTAAAGTGAAATGTACGATGATTATGTATTTTCATATAGTCGTCTATGCATGCGACAAATGTTTTACTTAATGTTTCATCGTTGGCTCACAAAGCCTGTTTTCCTTAAAAATTGTGAAAATTAGTTTTCAATATAATGATGTTTTGAAAACTATTTTGATATTGTATCATGTTTTGAAAGAAAAGATAAAAGAAGTTTTACATGCATTTAATATAATATTTCTACTGAGTTGATAACTCATTCCAACAACCCTCTCCCCTTTCTAAGAAAGAACAAGAGCAGTGATGATACTCTTCAACTTAATGGCAACTTGTGTGATAACACAAGCACTAATTCCCCTTAGATTTTTAATTGACAATCATTGAGGTTCCCAAGATTCCAACAGACACTATTAATGCAAAACAAATCCAAATGCTATGAAATTTTAACAGAAGCTTATCTCTCAAATGTATGAGACACGCTTAAAATTTCAAAGGATAATATGCAGCGGTTGAAGACTTATGCAAGGAAGAGTCGGTTGGCTGAAAACACTCGAAAAATACTGTTATGTTGGCCGAGAGAAGGGTAAATTTTGAGTAGCACAACTTTTGTTATATAACTTGAAAATGTAATAAAATCTTACTTGGGATGTGATTGTAATACCTTGTAAATTTCAAGGGTTGATTCATTGTGGACGAAAAGTTATTGATGTAGTCAAAGGAGCAACCAAGGACAATCAAGAAGCAATAGAGAGCCAAGATCCATTGATGAACATTGGAGGACCAATGTCGAGATCAAGAACAAAGAAAATAAACAAAAGACTACAAATTTTAATCAAAGACATCCAAGAAAAGGAATCATCACAAGATGTGCAACGAGACATAATATTCTAAGTGTTGACGAAGAAGCAAGGATTGGAAAAGATGCCAAGAACGAAGCTCAAAATGTAAGAGATGTCTCAAAAATAAAGACTTCCCACATGGTCACCTAATATGGCACTACTCTAGCCCAAGAGTTTTTAATTTCAAAGTTCTTACAAGTGCCACACCATTGTGCAAGGCCCACAATCTGAATTAAACTTGGGGCTCATGCTACTTAAACCTAATTGCCGCGGTCACCATCCACTTGCATCACTTTCCAAATTATAATTTTCATTTTCTTGTTTTTAGAAACTTTCCTATTGCCTAATTAGGATATTTTATTAGTTCTAATTATGTTATTACCTTATTAAATTTATACCTTTACTTATTTAAGGGAGGCTTGTAATAGATTTTGAGGACTTTTGAATGAATTTATTTTAATGAAGCTTTTGCTTTGAGGTAAGATCATTATAATTCTCTTCTTAAGTTCTTGGATTAGAACTTTATCTTCTTCAAGTGTACTCTTGAAAAGATCAAACTTGATAGCTTAGGTTCAACCAACGAGTTTAGCTCGGGTCTATCTACTTTTCTGATAACTTCGGTTCCATCACTAACTTTTCGATTAGGGTCAAGTTTCTTCTTCTTGTTCTTTCGAATCAATAAAGGCATCATTCCCTTTGAATTCTGCATTGCGTGTTGGGTCTAAGATCTCTAATATCTTAGGTTTGTATCATTTAGTATCATAGACTCACTTCTGTGGGCCGGTTAGGCAGCACATCAGGCAGACTGCCAATTGAGGCAGACATCCTATGGGGTGTCCCAGTCAGATCGCCGACTGAGGCAGTCGCCCTTAAAGAGTGAAGAGATGATGTGATACCACATCAGAAACATAGAGTTTCCTGGGCTAATATATATATTGGGTCCAAACCTCCACTCTTAAGTGCACTTTTGGGAGGAGTAAGGGACCTAATATCATATCATTTGATATCAAAGTCTCACTTTTGTGGGCCGGTTAGGCAGCACATCAGGTAAACCGCCGACTGAGGCAGTTGCCCTTAAAGGGTGAAAGGATATGTGATACCACATCAGAAACAAAGAGTTGTCTGGGCTACTATATATATTGGGTCCAAACCTCCACTCTTAAGTGCGCTTTTGGGAGAAGTAAGGGATCTGATATCATATAATTTGATATCAGAGCGAAGGTTCTTCGATTCAGAGAAACTATCTTTATCGTTCTCATTATTTTCTTTGTCTTTTCTCCACAAAACCTTTTGATTCTTTTACTTTCGCTTTTAATTCAAAAAAAATCCCAAGGATTAAAAATAAATTATAAGAATACCTCATTAGTATCGAGGATTCACAACTGGAAACTATTCAAGCTTCTCCAAACGTTATATCTAGAGATTGATTCTAGCAAACACCTTTAGTGGATTGACTTTAATCTATTCTTGAAAGTTGGATCTTAAGTTTGAAAGTTTAAAAATTTGAAATTTTCACGTTGCACTTGTTGGATTGCATATTGATTGGGTTCTAACTTTAAGAACCTAAAGAAGAGATTGAGTGGTAAAAGACAAGAGTTTGAGCGAAATACAAGTGGAGTGACATTGAACGAGTGTAAAAACGTGAGGGAGAGAAGAGACCCATTTAAATTTCTGCATTTCAATTCAGTTATTTGAATTTCTGTATTTCAATTCAATAATTTAAATTTTCACATTTCAATTCAGTCATTTGAATTTCTGCATTTCAATTCAGTTATTTAAATTTTTACATCTCAATTCAGTCATTTAAATTTCTGCATTTCAATTCAGTCATTTACATTTCCATAAATTAAAATTTCGCAATTTACCTTTTGCGTTATTTATTTTTAAAAAAATTCGGATTCATGAGCGGAGAGGAGAATGAGATTGATATAAGGATGTTCATGAGGGCCATACACGATCAATACGAGGCTCTTAATCGAAGGATGGAACGTTTGGAGATACCATCACCAACAAATCCTCGTGGACGAAAGTTTGACGGCTACTATGACCACGATGAAAAGCCAAAACAAAAGAAAGTTACGATAGGAACGATCAAGAGGATTGAGATCTTAGCGATATCAAGGTCAACATCCCAGCCTTCCAAGGGAAAAGTGATCCAGAAGCCTATTTGGAATGGGAAAGGAAAGTCAATTCTTTACTCGAGTATCGAAACTACACGGAGGAAAAAAAAGGTTAGGTTGGTCACAACGGAGTTCACCGATATGCCAGCATCTGGTGGGATCAACTAGCAAAACTCGGAGACAAAACGGAGAAATCCCAATCCACACATGGGAAAGTGTGAAAATAATCATGAGAAAAAGGTACGTCCCGTCATATTATTATAGGGATTTGTGTCGAAAACTTCAAGGCTTTACTCAAGGATATAAAAGTGTGGAGGAGTATTATAAAGAAATGGAGATGGCCATGATAAAAGCTGACGTTAACGAGGATGGAGAAGCCACGATGGCAAGGTTTGTGGGAGGACTTAATCAAGAGATTGCCGACATAGTAGATTTGCAACACTATTTGGACATGGAGGAATTACTACACAAGACGATCAAAATCGAACGACGACTAAAGGCCAAGAAAAGCGCAAAGGTAAACACGGCGTCAAATAGTTTGTGGAAACCAAATTAGAATGCAGAGAAGCCAAACCCGAGGGAGGACCGCAAAGGGAAAATCGTGGCTAATAACTTCAACCCACTGAAAGGGAAGAGTGAGGTTCCAATACTAACTCGGACTAGAGAAGTCAAGTGTTATTGATGCCAAGGAATTGGGCACATCGCATCGAATTGTCCCAATAAGTGTGCGATGGTCTTCTTTGAGAATGGCGATATAAAAAGTGTGAGTTCAAGCTATAACGAGATGCCATCACTCGAAGATTGTAGTGATGTAGACGTGGAGGAGCCGGTCAAAGGAGATTTATTAGTCACAAAGACAGCCTTAAGTGTACAAATTAAAGAGGACGACGACAAAGCCCAAAGGGAAAACATCTTTCATACTAGGTGTCATGTCAAAAACAAGATATGTAGCATGATCATCGATAGTAGAAGTTGCACAAATGTGGCTAGTACGTTATTGGTCCAAAAGATAAATTTGAAAGCCAAGCGACACCCAAAGTCGTACAAATTGCAATGGTTAAGCGATTGTGGCGAAATTAGAGTAACAAGACAAGTAAACATCGTATTATCAATCAGGAAGTACAAAGATGAGATTTTCTGTGACGTAGTGCCAATGCAAGCAACTCACATCCTATTGGGGAGACCATGATAATATGATAGAACGGTTAAGTATAACGGCTATAAAAATGAGTATTCGCTTACTCAAAATGGGAGGTTGGTAATACTAAAATCAATACCACCGTGGGAAGCAAGCTTGGATCAAGAGAGGATTGCCAAAGAGATCCAAAATGACAAAAGCTTAAATGAAAAATGTGGGAAAAACGACAAAAATGGCATAGTCGAAGATTCAAGCATAAAAGAAGAGAAAAAAAAAGACGAAAAAGAAAGATGAGACAAAAAAGTCGATGAGAGAAAAACCATAAATAAAGAAAGCAAAAAAGGCAAAGAGGAAGAAAAGAAATTGGAGAAAGTGAGAAGAAATGAGGGAGAAGAGAGAAAAAATAGTGGACTTGTGAGGAAAGGTGAGGAGATGATTTTGTTACTCTACAAAGATATTTATTTTTCCACTAACAAATTCTCTTCCCATAAGTGTTACCTCTCTTTTGCAGGAAATAAAGTCGATTGCTTACTTCAATGAAAAACTTGGTGGAGCGGTATTAAATTATCCAACATACGACAAGAAACTGTATGCTTTAGTAAGGACGTTACAAACATGGCAACACTATTTATGGCCCAAGGAGTTTATCATTCATTCCGATCACGATAGTTTGAAGCACCTAAAGTCTCAAGGTAAATTGCATAAGAGACACGCCAAGTAAATGGAATTCATCGAGACCTTTCCATATGTCATCTATTACAAAAAAGGTAAGGACAACGTAGTCGCTGATGCGTTGTCAAGGAGGTACGTTTTAATCACTTCTCTTCAATCTAAATTGTTAGGATTTGAATTTATTAAGGATTTGTATGAATCAGACATAGATTTTTGTCATGTATGGAGAGATTGTGAGAAAATTGCATGTATTGATTATTATAGACATGATGGGTATTTATTTCAAAAAGATAAACTTTGTATACCTAAATGTTCATTACGTTAATTGCTTGTTAGAGAAACACATGGCGGAGGATTAATGAGACACTTCAGAATTGAGAAAACTTTCAATGTCTTGATAGAACATTTCTTTTGGCCAAAAATGAAGCATGATGTTATAACTATTTGTGAAAGATACATTGAATGTAGGAAGGCAAAGTCAAAGATCAAATCATATGGATTGTATAGTCCTTTACCCGTGCCCGAGCACCCTTGGACGGATATTTCAATGGACTTTGTGTTGTGCCCCATAGGCCCATTACACGATCTCAGGCCCGAATCCATAACTTAACTAACACACTTGTCTCTTTTGCAGGTTATGGATCGTGTGAAGACTTGGAGGATGCCGTGGCCGACTTGAAGTGGGAGACTAAACCTGGAGATGTTGACCAACCGAAGCACCTCCTCATGTGGAAGGACTAGAGAAGCGGCCTAATGCTCATATGGGAATTTGTCTTCCCGAGCTGTGATGTTTGTACTTTTTATTTAAGACTTATTGGCAAACGTTGGCCTTTTTGTTAATCTTATTATATGCATGCATGATTAGGCATTTTAGGATTAGATGAATGTTAGGCTTAGTTGGTGGCTTAGCTTATGGTTTGACCCAATTGACGTTGAAGACATAGCTTGTCCAAATAAAGGCCCAAGCCCAACCCACTCAAAACCCTAGCCCACCATTAGGACTATATATTCATGGCATTGGTGATTGTAATTTTTGGTTGATTTTTATGAGCATCCGCAGATTTGTCTTCTCTCGATAGAAGAAGCTTGGAGCGAGGAGCTACCAAGGTAAGCTCGGTTGACAACGACCGAGGGGTTGCACCCCCGAAAACCGATCTTCAAGCTTGGTAGCTTGTAAGAACGGATTTGTCATCTTCTTCTCCTTTCTTTTGAGATCGGAAAACGGCAAGAAGTGGCCTAACCGATTCCTTGAATCGAGTTCTCTTCCTGGGAAGAAAACTCTTGCAAAAACGCTTCAAATAGCGATTATTGGCCGATTCTCGGAAACATTCAATATTTCATTTTCGTTTCAATCCGAGCACGTTTAATATTTGTTTACATTTATTTTATTGGATCTGTTGGATTCGTGTTTCAAGGAAGCTAACGATCTTCTTTTCGAGCTTAGAGTTGTCTTTGCAGGTCGAAGCTTAACATTTGGTATCAAAGCCTGGCTAGCTTCCTCGGTGTGCTAATCGATTTTTTTTTATTGAAAACTTGCTGTTTTTGTTTTCTTTTCGATTTCGTATCCAACTTCCTTTGTGTAATTAAAAAAAAAAAACTGCTGCATATTTGTTCTGGTTTTTTGCTCTTAAATGTTGCTGTGTTTTGCTTTTTGTTGCATCACTATCTCTCTAGCACGTTTATTAACATGTTAAGATTTGAACCTAACAGTTTAAACATCCTAAATCGTGCATTTAACTTGCTGTTCTTGCTGATTAAAATCGTTCAACATTCTGGTTTTTAAAACGGGACAGAGCAGAATTTTTTTTTTAAGAAACCAGAATCTACTGCATCTAAATCTGTTATGTTTGATTCGTTTTTCTTGTAGCACGTGTGAGAATCATTTTCTAACATCTTAATGATCAAACCACTTGAGAAAATGAAGATTAATGGAATGATAAATGGGTTTTTCAAATCAGTTTTTTGGTTTTTCCCTGTTGCTGTTTTTTGCTGCTATTTTCTTGCAAAACCGAAAACCATTTGCTGCTTGTTTTGTTTCCTTATTTGATTAAACATTCCTTTCTGATTAAACATTTCTTATTCAGCAGAAATACTTGTTAATTCCTTTCCAATTTACTGCTGATATTAAATTGCATTCCAAAATTTCACGCCAATTCTAGACACTTTAAATTAGGAATTTTAATTAGACATTTAATTAGGTTTATTTACTTTCCTTTTCCTGTCATTCCCTAAAACTTTAAATTACTTTCCTTTTTCTTGATTCTTTCCTAAAATTTTTAAATTACTTTCCTTTTTCTTGTCTTTTCCTAATACTTAGGTTTATTTCACTAAGCTAATTTCCTTCCTAATACTTAGTTAAAAATAATAATAATAATAATAATAATAATAATAAACCCTTAATAGTATCGTTAAAATTCGTATGAAGACTAGAAGTGGAATTAACCAAGAGCCAAGCCAAGACATGACTCAAGAACCGAACCGGGGTAAGGACATTCCCCAACCTGAGACTCACATCCTTCAAGAAGGAGAGTCTAGCATGCAAGGACAATTAAATGGTCTTAGCGGAGAAGTTAACCATATAGGTCAACTGTAACGACCCAGACACTGTACCCTATTTCCCGTACGAAATTCTTCTTTTTCTTTTTATACTTAGCGTTTAAGTGGAAAACGATTTAATAAAACGTTTAAAAAAATTTCAAAACTATTATTTAAACTAACACGCGCACAAACACCTACAAAATACACCTCACCATTTCACTAACGCAATTCTATCTATACCACGAATTATAACTACATCACAAACATACACTTCCCAATACGACTTAACTTTAAACCACCGATACTCCTACATCTCCGAAATCTCACTCAGAACGATCAGAGATATAATTAAACAAAACACATTTTCACGAAAACAAACTGCATGGTTCCGTTAAAAGTTTAACATATCCTCCTGTTTACAAATACCAAGCAGTTCATAAAAATCCAAATAAAAACCTTAACAAACGTTTTATAAAACAAATCTATCAACTAAACAGAACCAAACACCCTAATATGATCAACTATACATTTTATAATACCATTAACATAAATCTATCACCTAACCAGATCCAAGCATCCTAATATGATCAACTATACATTTTATAATACCATTAACTCCTCCAAAATACTTACATACATCCCAAAATACCAACTCCTCCAAAACACTCACATGCAAGAATAAATGGTCTTAGCGGAGAAGTTAACCATATAGGTCAACTGTAACGACCCAGACACTGTACCCTATTTCCCGTACGAAATTCTTCTTTTTCTTTTTATACTTAGCGTTTAAGTGGAAAACGATTTAATAAACGTTTAAAAAATTTCAAAACTATTATTTAAACTAACACGCGCACAAACACCTACAAAATACACCTCACCATTTCACTAACGCAATTCTATCTATACCACGAATTATAACTACATCACAAACATACACTTCCCAATACGACTTAACTTTAAACCACCGATACTCCTACATCTCCGAAATCTCACTCAGAACGACTCGAGATATAATTAACAAAACACATTTTCACGAAACCATACATCCCAAATACCTTTACATCATTCCCCACGGGTCAAAACGCGCCTCGACTGCTCAGCGCACTCCCACGGCCATCATCCATCAGCTGCTCCTACGTCAGGAGGAGGAATATCATCCTCACCTGGGTCAACGTAACCTAGAACGTCACCTACACCATACAGACACATATGAGATATGGAAATCTCAGTAAGCTACGTAAATGCAGATGCATGCGTGTCGTGCATATGAAGTTCAGAAAACATGCTCATCAGACATATCAGATCATTTCATACATATTGCCACCGAGATATCAGCCCTCTAAATGGAAAGGATACATCCCGCGGTCGGACTACCACTTTCGACCTAGAGGAGGGGGGTACATGCTCATAAACCCTACAGCCATGCCTGAGCCCCATCTCGCGTAACCAGATGATGTGGTATTGGTCAGACCCGGAAATAGTCCACCAATAGATCAAAGTCCCCCCGTACGGGCTACATAGATTTTTCTTTGAAAACATCGTGTAGAATTCGTTTTCATGTCATTTGAAATACGTGATGCATGAACAGATAATGAACAGAAAGTAAACAATCAACATATATACCATCAAGACCGAAATAGAATAACCTATAAACCATTTAAACCTAATTACCCAACCGAAAGCGATTTAAAGCAAACAAGTCCTCAGGAATCCTCGATACGACATCGAAGTATGGTGTAGACCGATTGGTCAAAGTAAGTCACGAAAACTTACATGTCGTCCGTAGCTTGCTGGTTTTGGCACATCCGGTCACATATGGCTCGACCTATGTCAAACATTCAGACTTCATTAAAATCAAGCCTACATTCTCCAATTACTCTCAAATTACTATTTCTAGTCTAATCCAATTAAAACCTAACTTAACGGGCCACTAATTCGGGTTGGGTAAAAACCGACCTAAAACTTCGAACGCGCGTAACTTTCGCGTCGGTTATCGGAATCGAACGATTCCAGCGGCCACGTACTCCTCTAATAACCTATTTTAATATGCCAAAAGGAATTTAAAAACAAACGACCGGAGCTAGGTCAATTTATCAAAAACCCGAACTGCCCATTTTTCCCCAAAATTTCTCTTTTCGATTTTTCATCAAATTCTACTTATTTCCTCTTCAATCAACCACCTATACCCTTAATTAGAATAATCTAACCAAAAAACCGAAGTTTCCAACCACAAACCCGAATTGCCCTAATGAGGGCTTCACTGTTTTTCGACCAATTCGGGCACAACACGACTCGGCGACCATTGTTGGTCCAAGGGTCGGAAAACCCATGCCGAGAACATCCAAAATTGGCCGGCGATCGGAGCTCAATCGAGCTCGTCACGCACAGCCCCAAACCGAACCGGAAAAAGAGGGAAAACCGAGCCCTTACCTTCAGTTCGTTCGCGGAGGCAGGCCGGAAACCCTTTGTCGCCGTCGTCTGGCCGGAGAAGGCCGGAGCTCGCCGGTGAACGGCGCCGCGTCGCCGTGCTTTTCCCTCGCCCTGCCCTGTCTCCGTTCGCGGGTCGTCGGGCTCGAACACAAACAACCTCGGTTGTTTGTGTTGTTTTTACGTTATTATTAATAATAATAATAATAATAATATTAATAATCCTAATATTAATAATCCTAATATTAATTCCTATTAAAACGTTAATATACCGTTTTGCCCTTCCGTAAATTCCGTTAAATCTCGTTCTTAATTATAACTCACGGCTTAATTTCATTGGAAATACCCGAATCTAAATTAATTAACCAATCAGGTTAACCAAATTTATTCACTTTTCTTTTAAATTACTTAAAACAATTATTTATTAAACAATTACCTATTATTTTATTTTCTCTTAAAATTCCGGGTGTTACATCAACAACTAAAAGATTTAACCCTTGGCATGAAACACATAATGGAAGTCCTTAATAAGAAAAGCCCAAATGAAATGTTCCGAGAACCCTCGCCTAGATTTCGACCCGAAAATCCTAGGAGACGATTTCAAGAACCAGATCCAACCTCAGACGAAGAAAGACTTGACCATCCTAGGAGAAGAAACCCGTTTTATGAGGATGATGAAGGTTGGACATTAGATGAAGAAGAAACTTTTCGCCCAAGTAGACGTAAAGATTATGAGGACCTTAGAAATGTCAAGCTACATATACCCTCATTCGATGGAACATGCGATGGAGATACCTTTCTAGAATGGATTGATAAAGTAGAAAAGGTCTTCGACTACTATGAGTACTCCGATAAAGTGCAGATCCAGTTAGTATCCGTAGAGCTATCGGGATATGCGGCCCTCTGGTGGTCCAATATTACACTTCAAAGACGACGGATAGGAGATACACCCATTACCACGTGGAGAGCAATGAAGTCACTCATGACTAAGAGATTCATACCCACCCATTACCGTCAAGATCTTTTCCTTCAAATCCAAAACCTACGACAAGGAACTTGATCTGTTGAGGCTTACCTAGCTGAATTTGAAACTTTAAGGATACGAGTGGATATGGAAGAACCCGAGGAGCAGGTTATTGCTAAATTCATTCGAGGATTGAATAGAGACATTGGAGATCCAGTAGAAATTCACCCAGCCGAGTCCTTAGATGCAATAGTTCATATAGCCATGACGATTGAGCGACAGCTCAATAGGAAGAGAAAATCCACCTACCCTCCTAAGTTTATCCCCAAAATTCCTCCCAAGGTCACCCTTAAACCACCCGAGCCAATCAAGTCCTTCGACAAGGCTGAAGGGAAGAAGCCTTTTAACAATAGTTGGCCACTTAAGGAATCCAGTAGCAAAACCTTAGTCGATAAAGCCAACCCACCTAGAGCAAGAGAGATCAAGTGCTATAAATGTCACGGGCTAGGTCATTACATGGCTCAATGTCCAAATCGACGAGTGATGATTATCAAAGAAGATACGGGGGAAGTTGAGAGCGAAGATGAACAAGAAGTAGATGACGAAGATGTAGAGGAGAGTGATACTGAGGAAGAAGTCGTGCGTGCTCCTGAGGGAACCTTATTGATGGTTAGGAGACGAGTCCTCGTGACTAAGAATTCAGGAGAGGATTGCCAACGTGAGAATATCTTCCATAGTAGATGTGTTATCAAGGATAAAATATGCTCTTTAATCATAGATGGAGGAAGTTGTGCCAACGTGGCATCTGACGAGTTAGTTAAGAAGTTAGGATTAAAGACAACTACGCATCCCCACCCTTATAAGTTACGATGGTTAGATGATAGGGATGATGTTAAAGTCTCTCGACAAGTGAGAGTAGATTTTGCAATGGGAAAATATCAAGATTCTGTTTTATGCGATGTCGTGCCCATGAGTGCTAGCCACTTACTTCTTGGACGACCCTGGCAATTTGATCGAAGAGTGAACCACGATGGATATTCTAACTACTATTCCCTTAAGTTTGGTGGTAAGACAATTAAGTTAGCACCCCTGACCCCCGAGGAAATAACAAAAGACGATGCCGCTAGAAAAGAAGCAAAGACTAAAGCCAACCTTTGTATGACTAGATCAGAGATAGAGGCATCGATGCTTCGAGGAGATCCCATTATCCTAGTGCTGTTTCAAGATAAAGTTATGGAGCTTGGAGTAATCCCTGACCCTGTAAAGAAGTTACTCAATCAATTCCAAGACGTGTTTCCTGAAGAACTACCCCAAGGATTACCACCTCTACGTGGTATAAAACATCAAATTGACCTCATACCCGAGGCTACACTACCTAATAGACCGGCCTATAGAATGAACCCCGAGGAGACCAAGAAACTTCAAGATCAAGTACAAGAATTGTTGGACAAAGGATATATACGAGAGTCCATAAGCCCCTGTGCAGTTCCCACACTATTGGTACCTAAGAAAGACGGCACAATGAGGATGTGTATTGACAGTCGAGCCGTGAATCAAATTACCGTAAAATATAGGTACCCTATTCCTAGGCTCGAGGATATGTTGGACGAGCTCAGTGGAGCCTCAATATTTTCTAAGGTGGACCTTAAGAGTGGTTACCACCAAATAAGAAGGAAAGAAGGTGACGAGTGGAAGATGGCATTTAAGACTAAGTATGGGCTTTTTGAGTGGATGGTGATGCCCTTCGGGTTATCTAACGCGCCCAGTACTTTCATGAGACTCATGCACCACGTGCTAAAAGATTTCCTAGGAAAATTTATTATTGTCTACTTTGACGATATTTTGGTGTACAGTGTAGATCTTCCACAACACCTCAACCATCTTAGTTTACTTTTTCAAACCCTTCGAAAAGCTCAATTATTTGGAAATTTAAGCAAATGCTCATTCGCGCAAGACAAGGTTTATTTCCTAGGGTTTATCATTTCTAAAGATGGCATGGAAGCCGATATTGACAAGATCAAGGCCATTAAGGACTGGCCTACCCCAAACTCCATAACCAAAGTACGTAGCTTCCATGGTTTGGCCTCTTTCTATAGAAGGTTCATAAAAGACGCTCACTGATTGCACTAAGAAGGGGAAAGAGTTTACTTGGACCCTGGCTTGCCAAAAGAGCTTTGAGCTAATCAAAGACAAACTATGCCACTCACCAGTGTTAGCACTCCCAGATTTTAACAAGGTATTTGAAATTAAGAGTGATGCTTCCGGAGTGGGCGTTGGAGCCGTACTCATGCAAGAGGGGAAACCCATTGCATACTTTAGTGAGAAACTGAAAGGCGACGTGCTCAATTACTCAACTTACGATAAGGAATTTTATGCCGTTATTAGAGTATTAGAGCATTGGCAACACTACCTCTTATCAAGAGAATTTATTATCTATACTGACCACCAAGCTTTACGATATATCAAGGGTCAGCACAAGTTAAATAATAGGCATGCTAAATGGGTTGAGTTCTTGGAGAGGTTTCCGTATATTCTGAAATATGTTAAAGGAGAGAATAATGTAGTCGTCGATGCACTTTCGAGAAAACGTATTCTTCTTACCGAGTTAGGGACTCGATTCTTTGGGTTTGAATGGATCAAGCATAATTACGAATCTTACCCTGACTTCGGATCTTATTACACTAGGTGCAAAGAAAAGGCTGAAGGAGAATATCGACATATGGACGGCTATTTATTAAGAGCGGGAAAATTATGTATCCCACAAGGAAGTTTACGGCGATGTCTTGTGAAAGAAGCCCATTGTGGAGGATTAGCGAGTCATTTCGGGGAAAAGAAGACCATCGATATGCTTAAAGAACACTTCTATTGGCCACACATGAAAAGAGACGTGCACCGCATGGTGGAGACATGCGTCGTTTGCAAGAAAGCCAAGAGCAAAGTTCTACCACAAGGCTTATACATGCCCTTACCCGTTCCCTCACACCCTTGGACTGAAATTAGTATGGACTTCGTTCTAGGCTTGCCTCGAACTGCATGGTGGTTGTCGATCGATTCTCTAAGATGGCACATTTCATTCCTTGTGCAAAAACGGATGATGCATTCTCTATAGCTGACCTGTTTTTCAAAGAAATCGTTCGCCTGCATGGCATACCGCGTTCCATAGTGTCAGACCGGGACACTAAATTTTTGAGCTCTTTCTGGACCACTTTGTGGAAGAAGTTGGGGACAAAGCTGTGTTTTAGCACATCTTTTCACCCTCAAACTGATGGGCAAACGGAAGTTGTTAACAGAACCTTAGGCTCCCTCTTACGCAGTATTGTAGGTAAAAAACTATCCAGTTGGGATATAGTCCTTCCCGGGTTGGAATTTGCTTACAATTGCACCCTTCATTCCACTACTGAGAAATCGCCCTTTGAGGTTGCCTATGGGTTTAATCCTTGTACACCGTTAGACCTAGTTCCTTTGCCATTTACTGAACTAGCCAACCCATCAGGAGCGAGCAAGGCTGAACACATTAAGAAATTACATGAAAGCGTGCGTCATGCCATCGAGAAGAGAAACGCGAGCGTGGCCAAGCGAGTCAATAAAGGTCGAAAAGAAGTTATCTTCAAAGAAGGAGATTTGGTTTGGTTACACCTACGAAAAGATAGATTCCCTGACAAAAGGAAATCTAAGTTTCTTCCCCGTGCGGATGGACCCTTTAAGGTGTTGCAGAGGATCAATAACAACGCTTATAAGATTGAACTGCCAGGAGATTACGGAGTATCGGCAACGTTCAATGTCATGGACCTCTCACCCTATATAAGCGATGAAGAAAACTCTGAGAGGCCTGAATTAAAGGATTTGAGGTCAAATCCTCAATCACCTGGGGAGGATGTTGTGCCCCATAGGCCCATTACACGATCTCAGGCCCGAATCCATAACTTAACTAACACACTTGTCTCTTTTGCAGGTTATGGATCGTGTGAAGACTTGGAGGATGCCGTGGCCGACTTGAAGTGGGAGACTAAACCTGGAGATGTTGACCAACCGAAGCACCTCCTCATGTGGAAGGACTAGAGAGGCGGCCTAATGCTCATATGGGAATTTGTCTTTCCGAGCTGTGATGTTTGTACTTTTTATTTAAGACTTATTGGCAAACGTTGGCCTTTTTGTTAATCTTATTATATGCATGCATGATTAGGCATTTTAGGATTAGATGAATGTTAGGCTTAGTTAGTGGCTTAGCTTATGGTTTGGCCCAATTGACGTTGAAGACATGGCTTGTCCAAATAAAGGCCCAAGCCCAACCCACTCAAAACCCTAGCCCACCATTAGGACTATATATTCATGGCATTGGTGATTGTAATTTTTGGTTGATTTTTATGAGTATCCGCGGATTTGGTTTCTCTCGATAGAAGAAGCTTGGAGCGAGGAGCTACCAAGGTAAGCTCGGTTGACAACGACCGAGGGGTTGCGCCCCCAAAAATCGATCTTCAAGCTTGGTAGCTTGTAAGAACGGATTTGTCATCTTCTTCTCCTTTCTTTTGAGATCGGAAAACGGCAAGAAGTGGCCTAACCGATTCCTTGAATCGAGTTCTCTTCCTGGGAAGAAAACTCTTGCCAAAACGCTTCAAATAGCGATTATTGGCCGATTCTCGGAAACATTCAATATTTCATTTTCGTTTCAATCCGAGCACGTTTAATATTTGTTTACATTTATTTTATTGGATCTGTTGGATTCGTGTTTCAAGGAAGCTAACGATCTTCTTTTCGAGCTTAGAGTTGTCTTTGCAGGTCGAAGCTTAACACTTTGTGTTAGGTTTACCAAAAACACAAGGGGGTAAGGATAGTATTTTTGTGGTTGTGGATCAATTTAGTAAAATTATACATTTTATAGCATGTTCTAAAACTAATAATGCTACACATATAGTGGATTTAATTTTTTAAAGAAATTGTGTGTTTACATGGATTACCTAGAACAATTGTTAGTGATAGAGATGTGAAGTTTCTAAGTCACTTTTGGAGAACCTTATGTAATAAGCTAGGTACAAAATTGTTGTTTTCCACCGTGGCACACCCTCAAACGGATGGACAAACCAAGGTAGTGAATCGAACTCTCTACTTTGTTGAGAGCAATAATTTCTAAGAATTTAAAACAATGGGAATATTGCTTGCTACATGTTGAGTTTGCTTACAATAGAGTTGTTCATTCTACTACTTCTTACTCACCATTTGAAATTGTGTATGACTTTAACCCTCAGACACCGCTTGATTTATTACTGTTACCTTCTAATGAATTGGTTGATTTAAATGCAAAAAGAAAAGCTGAATTTGTAAGGGAATTACACACAAATATTCAAGAAAACATCATACAAAAGAACGAGCACTATGCGAGACAAGCCAACAAGAGTAGAAAATAAATCATCTTTGAACCCAAAGATTGGGTTTGGGTGCATCTACGAAATGAGAGATTTGTTGAGCAGAGAAATAACAAGTTACAAGCCCGAGGAGACGGTCCCATCCAAGTGTTGGAACGCATCAACAACAATGCTTACAAAATTGACTTACTGAGCGAATATGGTAATGTAAGCGCTATTTTTAATTTTAGTGATTTATCTTTGTTTGATGCAGATGCGAGAACGAATCTTTTCAAAGAGGGAGGGAATGATGTAGTCAAAGAAGCAACCAAGGATAATCAAGAAGCAATAGAGAGCCAAGATCCATTGATGAACATAGGAGGACCAATGTCGATATCAAGAACAAAGAAAATAAACAAAAGACTACAAATTTTAATCAAAGACATCCAAGAAAAGGAATCATCACAAGATGTGCAACGAGCCATAATATTACTAAATGTTGACGAAGAAGTAAGGATTGGAAAAGAAGCCCAGAACGAAGCCCTAAACGTACGAGATGTCTCAAAAATAAAGACTTCCCACATGGTCACCCAATATGGCACTACTCTAGCCCAAGAGTTTTTAACTTCAAAGTTCTTTCAAGTGCCACAACTGTAACACCCGACAACTTCAACCAGGTGACTTTCTAACTGTATTAACGGTCATGAATATTCAATCTTCACGGTTTAGAGTTTTATGCCAAGCTTAATTAATTACATGTGGATTTAAACTAGGTTGAGTGGCAAAGTTGTAATAATGGAAGATTGAGACCAGTATTTAAAGAAAAAAGAAAGGATTCAAACCTCATTTAAACCACTGTAGCCGCCATCTCTTACTCTCGGCGACTTTCTCTCCCGAGCTCTCGCTCTCGCTCTCTGTCAGCTGGAAATCCCTCCTTCGACGATCGGTTGCCTTGCTGCTTCTCGGCTACTTTGTGCTCGAGGTACGAGTTTGGCAATGTAGCTATCTTTTAGTCGTTAAGCTCTGTTTTCAGCTATGTGTTGAGGTTCTAGATTCTTCAATGGCCGAGTATTAGTAAGGATATTTTAAAATCTGAAAGTGGTAATGTCATTCCGAATCGATTTTGGACATTAAACAACCAACCTTGAGTTATCAATAATCGAATCTGTCTGTTTTGGGTTTTGGATTTCAAACTGCACAGAGAACTATACTAGGGATTCAGGAGTGACTTTAGCTATTAGATCCTAGGATGACTTGTGGTTAGAACTAATAGGGTTTTGTTTTAACTACTGCAATGTAAATGTTTTAGGTGAAGAAGTTTGAAGAGAAAGGAGCTCAAATTGCTAAGGAGACCAGGTAAGTGAATGTATAGGTTTCTCGGTCTTTAGGACCCTACATCAAAGGATGCTAGGTAGAAACTCATACGATGATTAGTAGTTCCTTATGTTACTGACTAGCATTTATGTTGATGATTAGTTCAATGGTAAGGTTTCATGTTGGATAGTGCTCTGTTCTATAGCTTGATGATTTAAGAATTTCCATGTACATGCATCATGGCTATTTTATGCATACGAAAATATTTTAAGAGCATGGTTTTCTCATGAATAAAGTAAGATAACGAAGTAAATCTTATGCAACGTGAATTAAGTGAGGGTTGGGGGCGGTTTGACGTATGTCATTGTCCAAAAGGAAGGACCATGATTACGACCTGCAAGGGATTATGTACACTCTCACTGTCAACCCCCTTTACCGGCACAAATCCTCTCTTAATTCACACAACATGAACGAGGAATATGATTGATGAATACGAATGATGAATATGAATGATGAATATGATTGATGGATATGAATGATGAATAAGAATGGAGATTTTGTGTATAATTACGAATAAGAAAATATTCATGAGCATTTGTTTCTCAAATGAGCATTCGTGCATACTTGTTAGTATTGCATTCCTTACTAAGCATTAGGCTTATAGTTTAAACCTTATGATGTAGGTGACGAGATTTCAGGTGAGGATCCCAAAGTTTATGAAGATGTCTGAGCTTGGTTGCTGGAAGGTGATCATGGCGCAATTTCTGTGGCTGGATGGCAAATGAGACTCCTGGTTAATGTTTTTATGATTTTAATTACGATAATGAATATGATAGTTTGAGTAGGATGAGTCTATTTTATAATATTGAGTCTTCTTTCGAAGTTGTCTGTTGACCACTGAATTTGGAAATAATTTTAAGGAGTATTGAACGGTCTGTTTGCTGAAGTCTTCCGCTATATGAATTCTGGGTGAGTTACTGATTTTCATTAGTATGAATGTTATGCCATTGAAGTTGAAATCAGTGAAGGTTATGTCTATCGGATGATGAAAGTGCTATCTTGTCGTCTAGTGATCGGCAGATGAAGTGTATTTAGGTTACCAGATGATGTAAGTGTTATTTCATCGTTCAGTGAGCGGCAAATGTAGAGTGTTTAAGCTATCGGATGATGAAAGTGCTATTTTGTCGTCTAGTGATCGGCAGATGAAGTGTATTTAAGTTACCGGATGATGTAAGTGTTATTTCATCGTCCAGTGACGGGTAGATGTAGAGTGTTTAAGCTATCGGAAGATATAAGTATAGTTTTGTCGTCTAGCGACCGGTAGATGAAGTGCATTTAAGTTACCGGATGATGTAAGTGATATTTCATTGTCCAGTGACCGGTAGATGTAGGGTGTTTAAGTTATCGGAAGATGTAAGTATAGTTTTGTCGTCTAGCGACCGGCAGATGATGTGCATTTAAGTTACCAGATGATATAAACATTGTTTTGTCGTCTAGTGACCGGTAGATGTGGTTTATTCTTCTATCGGTAGATGCAGTCTAAGGGTTTAAATTTCTCTTCATCAGCTGATACACAGTGCACTGCCCGCCGGCAGATGTGTAATGTATTTCTTGCTGAATGATGCCTAGTGAATCGCGCGTGACATCTTGAGCTAAGTTATGTATCAAAAAAAAAAAAATATTACCAATAATGAATAAAGTGTGAGTAATAAGAATTAAATGATTAAGAAAGATACGGATTATGTGGCGATCCCTCTGAGGTCGTTACAACAACATTGTGCTAGGCCCACAATTTGAATTAAACTCGGGGCTCATGCTACTTAAACCTAATTGTCGCGGTCACCATCCACTTGCACCACTTTCCAAATTACAATTTTCATTTTTTTGTTTTTAGAAACTTTCCTATTGTCTAATTAGGATATTTTATTAGTTCTAATTATGTTACCAGATGATGTAAGTGTTATTTCATCGTTCAGTGAGCGGCAAATGTAGAGTGTTTAAGCTATCGGATGATGAAAGTGCTATTTTGTCGTCTAGTGATCGGCAGATGAAGTGTATTTAGGTTACCAGATGATGTAAGTGTTATTTCATCGTTCAGTGAGCGGCAAATGTAGAGTGTTTAAGCTATCGGATGATGAAAGTGCTATTTTGTCGTCTAGTGATCGGCAGATGAAGTGTATTTAGGTTACCAGATGATGTAAGTGTTATTTCATCGTTCAGTGAGCGGCAAATGTAGAGTGTTTAAGCTATCGGATGATGAAAGTGCTATTTTGTCGTCTAGTGATCGGCAGATGAAGTGTATTTAGGTTACCAGATGATGTAAGTGTTATTTCATCGTTCAGTGAGCGGCAAATGTAGAGTGTTTAAGCTATCGGATGATGAAAGTGCTATTTTGTCGTCTAGTGATCGGCAGATGAAGTGTATTTAAGTTACCGGATGATGTAAGTTATGTATCAAAAAAAAAAATATTACCAATAATGAATAAAGTGTGAGTAATACGAATTAAATGATTAAGAAAGATACGGATTATGTGGCGATCCCTCTGAGGTCGTTACAACAACATTGTGCTAGGCCCACAATTTGAATAAACTCGGGGCTCATGCTACTTAACCTAATTGTCGCGGTCACCATCCACGGCACCACTTTCCAAATTACAATTTCATTTTTTTGTTTTTAGAAACACTTCCTATTGTCTAATTAGGATATTTTATAGTTCTAATTATGTTACCTATTAAATTATCCTTACTTATTTTAAGGGAGGCTTGTATAGATTTTGAGGACTTTTTGAATGAATTGATTTTAATGAAGCTTTTGCTTTAACCAACGAATTTGATTCGAGTCTAGCTACTTTTCTGATAACTTCGGTTCCATCGCTAACTTTTCGATTGGGGTCAAGTTCCTTCTTCTTGTTCTTTCGAATCAATAAAGGCATTATTCCCTTTGAATTCCACATTGCGTGTTGGGTCTAAGATCTCTAATATCTTAGGTTTGCATCAGTTATACAGTGGGGAAGAGTTACTAGTTTGGAAGGTGATAAAAGCTGCACCTCTCGGGTTAATGTCTCTTCTAGGGGAAGAACACTCCAGCTCGCAAAGAAGAGAGTTTATATGTTTTGCTATGAATATTACCCTTCAAGAAGGCAGTGAATGTAATAATAAAAGCTTTCAAGTATATACAAACTTGAAAGGCAATGAACACCAAAGTGCTCAGATGTGACTCACCAGCGGCAATGGAATTTAAGACTCAAGAAGGCTCGGTTTTGGAAGATAAACTTCAACTTTTCATTCAATCAAAAGTTGCTGCTATAGCAGTTAAGAGAGGCTAAATACTCATCTTCAATTACAATTTAAGGTTCAGCTCACAAAAAAGAAGAAGAAGACTCTAGAAGTGGCTTGCCATTCGGCCACCTCATCGACCGAGCACACCCTTTCTCTATCCCACGATCAAGTGTACTTTCTTCTTTTCAAATGCAGACCATTCTCCCTCCAAAAGTGTTTAGCCATGCATGCCATGCAACATAAAAGAAACTAAGGTGTTTTTGTGAAAAGAAAAGTAAGATAGGTTCGGTTACATCACCTGTCCAAAGGAAAACAAATTCCTCTTTCAATAATTGGTGTTGTCGAGTGTTGCTCAATAAATGAAGTTGCCGAGAGTTTCTCCCAAGTTATCACATGGAGAGGCTTTTCCAAGTCTAGGATGCTTGATTCCTACTTCAAGCTCTCAAAATAGTACTCTCTTGCAAAAAGAACAAACTTGTTAGAAAAAGGATCGGCCGAGGACGAGGCCTTTGCTTTGGATCGTGTCATGGGTCCTTGGGGAATATCATCCTCCCAGGGTGATTGAGGATTTGATCTCAAATCCAAAGGTTCACCATTCTCCCGGTCACTCTCATCTCCAATGTATGGGGATAGGTTTTGACATTGAAAGTGCCAGACACTCCATAGTCTCGCGGTAACTAAAATTTGTAGGCATTATTGTTGATTCTTTCTAAAACTATGAACGAACTATCGACTCTTGAGAGTAACTTAGACTTTCGTTGCTTGGGGAACATTTTCTTCCTTAGGTGAAGCCAAACTAGGTCTCCCTCATTGAAGATATTCTCCTCGAATGGAGTCATTTGAGTAGAGGAGTGTACGCTCATGTTATAAGAAAACTCAATGTGTGGGAGTTGAACATTCCAATTCACACGCCACAGCTTGCAAAAAGGCGTGTTTCCACCCACACAAATTGTTAGACCTCTCAGTGTTCGGCCAAACCAATGATACCTTAAAATAGGCCAAAAGTTCTAAACGCAAACGTACTCCAAATCACTTGAAAATTTAGGAGCAGCTTATAATAATAGTGAAATGAAATCCTTTAAATTTTCAGATCAAAATAAGCTATGGAAGTGAAGTTATGTGAGAAAACCCGATGTTGGCCCATGAGCAATATTTTGAGGCTCTCGGCTTGCTCTTCTTTCCAAGGAAAGAAAAGGTAACATTTGGGAAACAGTTTTGGCCACCTTCTAGTTTCCAACTCTTGAAAGAGTGGAGAGAATGATGGAAATAAGAACCTTCAAGCAACCTTGAGCTTGGAGGTAATGGAAGCGCACTCCTCTCGGGTGAGCACACACAGAGGCTTACCTTTGGTATTCAAACCGCCTTGGTTTTTCTAAATGAAACAACCACTATTTTATTCAACAACAACCTTTTACAATCACCAATAACCATACTTGTATAGACCTAAGGATAGTTGGAGAGTTTGGTTGCAAATGAAGGCTCAAAGAGCCGTTGGAGGTTCGGCCACTCACTTGGCTGCACTCTTCACTTGGATTGCCGAGATGAAGTGTGCAATTTGATCCAAATGTATTTATCTTCACTATTGGAAACAATGATATCCTTTGAGGCTTTTTTTATCGAGTTAGTGAAAGCTGTAAGTGAGCTTGTTGTGTTAAAAACCTGATGCTGTTGAGCATGTCTTGTTTTATAAAAGCCGACACATAATATAAATCTCGTGGGGTGCCTATACACATTCAGAACTAGGTCCAAGCCCAGCATGATGTCAGGGCAGACCAAGCCAGAAGTCTGGCTCACGGTTGGGCCCGACTAAGTCAGACCTGGAACGGATATCTGACCGTGGGCCAGCTGCTGAGGCACATAGGTGTCTTTTGGGGTCTTATCCAACTGGGATTCGTCTCTCTGTCCTGATGGGATCGTGGTGTCTTTTGGGGAATGATCAGACAGATGTTTTAAACTTTTAATTTGATGATCTTTTGGTGGAGAGTTGAATTACTGATACCAGTCTCCCATGATGAAGGATCTCTATATGGACTCAGCAGACTGAACCAACCAGACATGAAAAACATAAAGCAAAAACATCTTTTGAGCAAAATTTAATGATCTCAAAAAGTTTCATGTGCATGTGTTGCATAACATATGGTAACTGTCATTTTGAGGTAAATTTTAGTATTTTACGTCTGCTCTTACGTAAACTAATACATTCATTTCTGGGTGAACCAAATTTCGGTATGGGATTTGGCACTTTTTTTTTAGAATAAAAATGAAAGAGAGAACAATTTGGATTCAACGTCAATCAAATTCAAACTTAGGTAATTTAGATTGATGTAATAAAAGTGAGAGACCGATGACAATAACAAAATGTCCTAAATATTAGGATTTGTATGTGAAGAAGTGTCAAAAAATCTTCCCACATATAATAGCGATAGGGTCATTAGAATGGGTTCTACGTGACTTGAACCCGAAACTCTTTCCTAGTTTGTTATTAAAATATACTAGTTTTGAGTTGGGTGTGGGTCATATTTGGGCCAACAACATGTTAAGTTTGAGTTTGGCCGAATTTGATCTGAACACATAATTTTAAGTTTAAATAATTATTGTATTTTTTAAGATATAACTGAAATTATAGAAGTTAAGTGGATAGCAAGTATCAGTAATTAGTTTTATCTATTTTTGTCAATGACATAAAGACAGAATCTGACGGCATAAACAGTGTCCGAGAAGGACAATCACAAAAAAGAAGGGCAACAGAAAAGAACAGAGCAGACTGGCGATCCTACGACGGCGATTCAGCCTTGCTCTGTCGGCTTGTCGGTTTCACGGGCTTTCTTTTTCTGGTTGCCATGATAAAACAGTGATATTTCTTCGTATCCCCACTGCAGAAAATATCCATCTCTAAAACCCTTTTTTTTCCAAATATTATTTATTTTTAAGTTTTATAAACCATTAATTAATATTAACAAAGTACTTGACTGCTGATGGATACGATTTTTTAAACACTATTTAAAATATTATTTGAGGAAAATAATTATCAATTTAAAGTTTTTGAAAAAACAAAATAATTAAAATATCAATAATGAAAAAGAGACCGATCTTATGATGTAGTTTTTTTGCATGATAAAGAATCAAGGTGGGCCCCAAAATTAGTCAAAGATCAGTCAACTCATTCATGATTCATGATAAATTATTACAATAAAAGATTAATTTTATTGGCCTTTTCTTACCTCACTTCGACTGATACACTGACTGTACGAGTCATGGGTGAGAAACCATCTTAATGGTTGCTTTGCATGAGAGTACATTCATCTACAGCTTTTCTCCGCATCTAATACATTTGTTCTTGAATTTTTTTTTTTGGGTAATTATCGATTTGAACCCTGTACTATACACGTTTTTTCAATTCGGCCCCTGTACTAAAAAAACCGGCAAACCGAACCCTGTACTTTGATTCTGTTATCAGTTTTAACCTTCTATCAATAATTTCATTAAACCATTATTGAAAAAACTAACAAACGATCCTAGATTCAGTTGAAATTTTTACCACATGTTCACTACTTAATGAAAAGATAATCTGAAAATTTTCGTGATTTTTTAACACATGTACGATTTATTGAAATTTTATTTTAGTATTTTATAAAAATATTATAATAAATCATACAAATTTTATAAAATCACGAAACTTTTTTTATTATCTACCTATGATAGGTTGAACATGTGGAAAAGTTTTCAAATAAACAAAATATTGTTTGGTATTTTTTTAAAAATTAATTTATAAAATAAAGAAGAAACTGAGATTAATTTAAACAAATATTAAACGATATTGGATTTATTTGAAACTTTTTCTAGATATTCACCATATTATGGGTAGATAATAGAAAAATTTGCGTAATTTTTTAAAACTTACATGATTTATTATAATATTTTTAAACAATACTAAAATAAAATTATAATAAATCGTAGATGTCTTAAAAAATCACAAAAATTTCAAGATTATCTTTTCATTAAGTAATGAACATGTGGTAAAAATTTCAACTGAATCGAAGATCGTTTGGTAGTTTTTTTAATGAGGGTTTTATGAAATTATTGATAGAAGGTCAAAACTGATAACAGAATCAAAGTATAGGGTTCGGTTTGCCGGTCTTTTTAGTACAGGGGCTGAATTGAAAAAATGTGTATAGTACAGGGTTCAAATCGATAATTTCCCTTTTTTTTTTATTGTATTTATAAATTACCCAAGTGCTAAATTAGATCACATTTACTAACAGTGGACAAGACTTGATCAAATTATATCTTAAATTTGAAAATGTCTTTATTTTCAGTGTTTTTTTAAAATGTTTTTGTGACCAATGTGCAACGGGATTTCTCTAATATTGCAATTATCTATCTTGTACCCTTTTATTGTATATTAACAAGTTGGCAATAAGAAGGCCACATATATAACAATCTTTAATGCAATATCATGAAACTTAATGAATGAATGTTCAAGTTTAATCCATATTACATGTTCACATACAGATATACTTAAGTTCTTCAAATTTTATGAGTTTATTTAAGGCTGAACACAATATTCTTATGTATTAATTTCACACATTGGGCATAACTTACGAATTTGGTGCCTTTATATTCAATGATATGCATGCTTCCTTGATAATTTTTTATATTCTCATCGTAGCTGCTCGGCTCCACGAACTTACATTATCCCACTCTCATTTTTCATCAAAATATCAGATTAAACATATCAACAATAAAAATTAGACTTTAGTCAATAGGTTATGCCACCGTGTTCCTTAAATGTCATCATGCTTCAACAAATAAATTATGACATTCCCAAATCCATACTGTAAAATTTGACATCTTGCATCCAGGTAGTTAGAAGTTTGATTATCATCTTAATTAAAATTTTTTATTTTATTAGTCTTTCTCAGTTGTGCCGGAGACGCTTGGTTAGCTGATTGGCCTTGGAGTTATTGGGCGGAAAGAGATTACAAGTTCTTGATTTTGCTCTTTCTAAGTCATTTGTGACTTTTGAAGTAAGGGTGGTTGAACAGTAGTTTAAGAGAAATTATTGTAACAGTGCAGCGAGGAAGTGTGAGTTCCAACGTCGAAATCATTTGTCGGGTAAGTAAAGTGCATTGTCAAATTTATTGCCTAATTGGAAAATTCAAAGGTTTTAACACATTAAATCTCGATCCAAAGATTTGTTGAGTTGGATGAGAGCATTAGAAGTTGAGCTCATGAGGAAATTCAGAAGACATTCAAAAGTAATTCGATTTAACCCTAATCTCCTTTTTTTTTGTTTGGATTTAGAGTTTGTTAGTAAAATGTAGAGTTTTGGATTACAATTTGAATCTACTAGTATAACTTGAAAATCTTTGCACGATGTAATTTAAGTTTGGAACTAGTTTTATATCATTTGCATCGAGAAAACAGATGATTCACAATATATGTCGTGTAGTATATGTCGACAATAAAGGCATAATAGTCGCACTTATTCTCAGCGAGAATCCACTTCAAGCGCTGCTTTGCAATATACGTTTATGGGTTTAAACATATTTGACGAGATGCAGGTACATTTCAACACATTTCACTCATGAACATACTGTCATTCTTTTTTAATATATTTTCTATTATGTGTAGGAATCTTCGACACGGGGCGGCGACAGAAATTAAGATCTCTCCAATTCATACACTAAATCTTTCTCTTTTGCATTTGAATCATTCAGCACTTTGAATTCATACACAATTTGTCATGTAATTTCAAAGTTAATCAAATTATAATTATTTATTTTTGTTTATTTAAATAATATTTATTTATTTTAGGTTATTCAAAATTATAATTATATATTTCTTTTAGTTTATATAATTATTCAAATTAAAACTTTCGCTTAAAAAAAGCTCTACTATAAAATAATTTGAATATATTAATTAATATAACTAATTTAAAAAATAATTTATTTTAGTCTTTTATTTAAATAAATTATTATAATAAATAAATTAAAAAAATTAACCGAGTTTATTTTAGTTTAGGTTAGTCAAATTATAATTATTTTTTTCGTTTAGATTATTAAAAAAATATAAGTTATAGACTACTATTTTAAAGGTAATTCAAATTATAATTATTTATTTGAGTTTATTTAAATAATAGTTATTTATTTGCATATATTATTCAATTATATATTTAATATAATAAAATGAATTATTATGTTAATTTTATATAAAAATATATATTTAAATAAATTATAAATAATTACATATATATTTTGGGTTATTCAAATTAGATTTTTTTTTTTAAATTTATTTATAAAAAAATGGGCAAAATTTTGTTTGTTTTATAACTCCTTCATAGCTATCTTCAAACAATTCCTGTAAATTAAAATCACAATTTTATCACCAATAATCAAATTCACCAAATAACATATACTAAATGATAAGCATAAACTAAATTAAAGTTACAAACATAAACTACATTATAAGACATAAAATTAAAGTACATAAAATTTACAAAACATAATATGAAATACAAAAGATAAACTACACTACGGTGGGGGTGGGACATTGTCGTCTTCACCCACTATCCAATCATCGAGCGTCTTCGCCATGTGATTCTAGAAAATGGCGAGCTCTCTCTGGAACTCAACCAGCTGTCTCTGGCCCATATGGAGCTCCTCGACTCTACCTATGAGAAATTGCATCTCCTGCTGTATCTGATACATCTGCTGCATCATGTCCCACGTACTAGCCTCCTTGGGGCCAATGGTGGCGCGATGGTGGTGGTGGCATCGTCCTCCATCGGAATATCCCGAGATGTGGAGTCCTTGGGATTTTCCTTCAACATCCAAGACCTAGCGACTTTGACTAGGCTTCTCCGAATAAAATGAAGCCTGTTAAGTACATCGACGGATCTCAGAGCTCTTTGCTGCTTTTCAATGGGCAGCTAAACCTGAGATTGCTGCACGATCTTTCAAATCAATGTCCCGTACGACAGATTCTTGTTGCTTGTTCGCCCGATCTCTTCCATGTGACCTAAAATCATGTACCCCGGGTCGAACATCGTGCCGCTGTAGAACTTCTCCATGACATAAAGATTCAACTAGCTCACAAGATTTCTATGTCCATCCCTCGACAGCAAGGTGTGGATGATCAGGTTGTGAATAACTCGAGCTTTGACGTTTAAATTCTTCAATTTCGATTTCACGAATGCTGCAATGTTCGAATTGCGATGGATCTGTCTAAGAAACTGCAGTCCATCTGACAATCTGGCAAAATCACACTCTCGGGAAGCATGATAGTATCTAAATGCGTCTTCTGCGGCAAATCCGAGCAATTCGTTGAAATCACTTGTAGTTACGACAATATTTGTATCGAATAAGTACGTCTTCAAGCACCCCTACCTCCCGATGACAGCCAAGTTTGCGTAAAATAAACGAATAATTTTGTTGCAGCTATCTCCTCGCATCTTGTACACCCCGTGCAAGGAGATGCAGTCAAATATTTCCTTGATCTCCAAAGACTCTCAACTGCTAAAGTTGGCAGCCTTCCCATAAATAATTGAGCGCATTAACATATCCCGCTCGAACTGCTGTAGACACCTTTGGTTTCGAAATTCCATCGACAAATAATCAGGTGGCGGTCGGGATACTTGATCCGGAGCACCTTGAGACGAAGGTGCCCGGTTTGATGGGTCAACTTATGTCAAGGGAGAAGCCTTTCGTTTCAAAAAAAATTTGGTGGCCAGTTCAAAGATTAGGGCTCAAATTTTTTGCGATTTTCAACAAAATGGGATCGAGTTTGGGGATTTTCACAAAAATGGGATCGGGTTTGGGGATTTTCAACAAAATGGACTCAAATTTGAAGATTTTCGGCGATGAGGAGGTTCGAGTTTGAGATTTTTGACGATTAAGAGGCTCGGGCTTTGAATTTTTACCGATTAGGAGGTTCCAGTTTCAAATTTTTGACATTGGAGGCCTCGAGTTTGGGTTCTCGACAATGACGCTTCGGATTTTAGGATTTTCGGCGACAAAAATCACGGATTCAGTGATATTTCTCTCAGTTTCAGACGATGGAGAGTGCACAGAGGGTCGATGTTATATATACTAACAGGAGATCGACCCCCCGTTTAAGGGTGAACTCCCCCTGTTCTCAGCCCTAGGGCTGAATACGGGGGCCCGTGTCTTGAAGCGCGGCCACCCCTTTTAAAATTGCTCTGTAACACGGGGCCAAACTAAAATGAACGGTCCCTCATGTTTTTTTTTCACTTGCAATGCACGTGCGCGGGAGATTCTACATCCCCGCGTCGACCCCCGGATAGAACAGGGTGCTGTTCTTTTTAGATCGGTCTCCTATTGTGCACGTGCGGGGGATGTGGAATTAGATCCCCGATAGAATGTGACAGGGTGGCCCTTAGAGAAGGGGCCGTGTAACCCACAAATAATATTCAAAGTGATCGGTGTGTGTGGGAGTGAAAAGCCGAGATTTAAAGCCAACAAAATGAATGAAATAACATGTATTAAATGTGGTGATGTTGTGTGCTCATGAGGCCGAATGCTAGAAGGATGAAGATGTGCAAAATGCTCAAGGAAAATTAACAAAATAGATGTGGATTAGTGTGGGAAATCCGTGAGAGATATAATGAAGTAGATGAAGAGAAATTTGCAAGAAGTAAATGTGAAGTGTGTGAAGTGAAGAGGGCCGAAATATAATAGGTGATGAAGTGTGTGATATGTAATAGAAATGCTAGAAATGGAAATACCTTTGGCGGATCCAAGAGCTATCTTACGTTTGGATCTTGAATAAACGATTTCTCAGAGGAAATCGACCATCTAGGGCCTAGGTTTTCGTCCTCAACTCCTAATCCCAATGGCGAAGGCGAGGGAATAGATGAGAGTTAACCTAGCAACCCTAATGCTAGGATAACAATGGAGGGCTACTCCACTTGATTCAAAGAACTAAGGAAAAACCAAAGGAAAATAACCTTGGTAGGGAAATAAGTATTTTATAAATTTGGACAAAAGTTCCAATACATGCACCAATGCCATGCATTTATAGAATTCCTAGGGTGGATTAGGGTTTGGCAAGAGGATTTGAACCGTTGGATGAAGAAAGTGATCCATAGTCGAGGAGAAAAAATCCCCGCGCGCGCGCGCGCCAATCAGCAAGCAGTCGCGCGCCACATCAACAATCCCTTGCACGTCTCGCTGGCAAACCCGGGCGCGCCACCTCAGCGCCAGCGCAGCATTCCCATGTGCTCCAGCGCGCGCCTGCCTGAGTGCTCCGCGCCTGCCTGCGCGCCTACAGCTACCTATCTGCGCGCGCCAGATGTGCAGCTTAGATGTAGGCCGAGCCAAAATTTAATCAATGGCTGAAAATTGTCCAAGTCTTTAATTCATGTTGCCATCCACATATGTACCTGCAAAATCATACCTTTAATTGTTGACTCTTCTTTGGACCAAGGCTTCCATTGGACTCCATTTGTTGTAGGGCTTTTCATTTGAATAACTTTGTTGAATTTCTTCAACCCATAATCCTCCAACAAACATCTAACCCTAACCACACAATCTAATGTATGATGCAAATATATAATAATTCATACAAAAAGGCTAATGTATGCCAATGAGTTTGAAAATAAAATTACACATTTAGAGGGCCGGGAAGACAAATTCCCATAGGCCATTTGGTGATTTCTTCCTTGTACTCCAAGTGCAATCCTTCCTCAATAATACACCTACAAAAAGAGAACACGTAATAAATAGAGAGTTAGATACTGCAAGGGATTTTACTAAATTTCTTTTTGCATGCAACCCGAGGCATGTCATCCTCTTCCGGTGATTTGAGGATTTGACCTCAAATCCATTGGTTGATCCCTTCCCAAGGATGACTCCAACAATTTCTCATCTACTCTTGATAGGTTTAAGTTTGAAGGTGATGAGGATTTGTTCTTTCGCTAGAAAATCTCTCACCAAACGATACTTTAAATGGCAATCCTTCCTCAATAATACACCTACAAAAAGAGAACACGTAATAAATAGAGAGTTAGATACTGCAAGGGATTTTACTAAATTTCTTTTTGCATGCAACCCGAGGCATGTCATCCTCTTCGGGTGATTTGAGGATTTGACCTCAAATCCATTGGTTGATCCCTTCCCAAGGATGACTCCAACAATTTCTCATCTACTCTTGATAGGTTTAAGTTTGAAGGTGATGAGGATTTGTTCTTTCGCTAGAAAATCTCTCACCAAACGATACTTTAAATGGCATGGGGATTGGATGGTTTTACTAAAATTTCATTTGGTGAAAATGGAATGATTGAATTCGAGGACCACTTTGAAGGGCGATTGCTCAAGAATAGGGTGAAAGTTTCTAAAGTAGCCGAATCCGTCAAGTAGTGATGAGGGAATGCTATAGTCCTCTGACAAAAGAAATAATTGGTTCTCTCTTAAGACCACAAATGTAGGTTTCCTTCCCAATTGAACCTTGTCCCTTGTTCTATGGTAGAATTTGTAATAATCACATGGTAGGGAATAAGATTTTAGTAATTCTTCGAATTGTAAGATAGTGCTTTTGTTGGTTACAAAGGGAGTACAATTCTCATTTATTTGCACGGCTCTAAGAAAGGATGTAGGAAGACAATAGGTAGGCTCAAGGCCATAGACTAACTTCTTCCTAATTGGTGAGTATGGTATGGAAATTTCCTCAAGTTTTGAAAAAAGAAGGAATGGAATAATAATCATGCTACCTATTCCAAAAATACTTTCTTCACTCAACTCCATTTTCTCTTGATGCCACAAGGATAAATTTTCCAATTGGTTCGTCATCTTTTCATCATATAAGGGATTGGTATGCTACTTGATATGAGATGACTCTTGTTCTATATTTGACATCAACCCACTTTTTGATAATAAAAGATTTTCTTTTATCTTTCCTTCTTTTCTTGCGGACTCATCACGAGCCACTTGCTCGGGAGTTATCAGCAGCAACTTGATTTTTTTTCCTCCAAAATTTAAGACGTATCGATTGAGGAATCCATCATATTGTACTCTACGGTCATAGTGTCATGGTCGTCCTAACAGGATATGGCTGGCACTCATCGGAACAACGTCACAAATAACCGAGTCCTTGTATTTTTCTATGGTAAAGTCGATGGTTACTTGTATAGTTATCACATGTTCATTTTTATCGTCCAATCATTTAAGCTTGTAGGGTGTAGGATGGATAGTGGCTACTAGTCCTAATTTATCGACCATGTCTTAGGAGGCCGCATTTATGCAACTTCCTCCATCAATTATCATCGAAAAAACTTTATTTTTGACCGCACATCGACTATGGAAAAGATTTTCTCGTTGACAGTCCTTGTCTACATTTTTGGATACTAAAACTCGTCTTATAACAAGTAGTAGCGGTCCTTCTTGGGCCGTGCACTCTTCGGCTTCTTCTTCACTTTCTTCTACTACTTCTTTTTCGATCTTATTATATTGACCTTCGTCCTCTTCACTTTCCCATTCGCTCGTCGATTCCTTAATGACCATCACACAACGGTTAGTGCATTCATTCTCATAGTATCCTTTTCCTAGGCATTTAAAGTATTGCACATCACGTGCTCTTGGTCCTTTTGGTAGGTTTTCTTTGATTTTGTTCCCGGGTGCGGGATTGTGAGTGGTATTTGATCCTTTAGGAGGCCAATTACTATTGAATGGCCTATTGTCTTCATGTCTTGAGGTAAATTTTTCAGAATTGGAATTTCTTGGTGGAAACTTGTTAGGAAAGTTCGGTCTTACATTTCCTCTTTAATTGCCTCTCCACCGTGAGGGCTAATTGTATGACCAAATCCATGGTCTTCAATTGTTGCATTTCGACAGCATCACCTATGTCACGATTTAAGCCTCTTATAAATCTAGCGATGAGTTGTTCCTCAGGTTCATCAATTGCACATCGCATATTAAGTGTCTCTACCGTGAGGCTATTTTGCTTAAGGTTGTGGAGTTGATGGAAGAGTTCATGCTTATAGTGTTGGGGGACGAACCTATGGTGCATTAAGTCTTTCATGGAATTCCAAGTTGAGACGAGATATCCTAATGTTCTCATTCTTTGGGATTTAAGATTGGACCACCATAATGCTGTGTGGCCCGTTAGTTCAAGAGAGGCAAGTTGAATTTTAACTCGTTTGGAATAGTCGTGGCACTTAAAAACTCTCTCAACTTTATCAACCCAATCTAAATAAGTGTGCTTGTCACACGTTCCATTGAAATGGAGAATTGTAATCTTAATGTTACGGAGGTCGTCGTAGTCCCTACGACGATTTAGGCGATACTCTTCATCGTCTCCAGCCCAATCCTCATCCTCCGAATCATAGTAACGTGGTCTCCTTCTTTGGGGCTTAGCTCATTCCTCTTCCTCTACGAGTGGTTAAAAAGGGGTCCGACGTCTAGGACGTTCGGGTATAATCCTAGAGGAGATTTCTTGGTAGGGAACTCGTTCATGGGATTCTCTTCGGGAAGGATTGTTCATAAGTTCTTTGACTTGTTGAGCAAGGGTGTTAACCAAGCCCTGCATGCCACCTTGCATGCTAGTCTCACCCTCGTAACGTGTATGTTCGGGAGGGAGAGTGTCCCTATTTCGATTCGGCTCTTGTTGGTGTGGTGTATCTCTTGTAAATTCACTTCTATTAGTCATGGTTAAGTGATAGGTTGATAAATTCAAAAATTTAAATTTTAATTCTTTCTAAGTTGTTTCATCATAAATTAGTGAGGTGATTATCTTTTTAGTGTCTTAAGAAAAATTTTAAATACTAAGGAATGTTTCCTAGCTAAGACAATAAGAAAATAAGGATCATGCTCACACTTAATATTTAAAAATTTGGAATTCAATAAAACAATTTAGATGATTCAACAACACTTAGCAAAACTAATTTTAGAAATAAAATTTTCAATAACGTGCAATTAACACAAACCTAACCAAATTCAACAAGTTAACCAATTTTAAGCTAAATTCAACGAAGATAATATTAGTTCTAACTAAATAACTTCAAAAACAACAAGGAAATATTTTAAATTCACAAGTTTGATCAAGTTAACATGCTGAAATTTTTCAAGTTATATAGCAGAATTTTCATGTAGTTCATAATATTAATTTAGCCGATTTTACACAAGATTGCCACACTTTCTTCAAGTCGAATTAGTGCTCTAAAATAACAGCATATAATAGATGAATTTTAAGTTAAATCTAAGTGAAAACAATCAGCAATTAATAGGAAAATCGATCATACATTTGATTAAACAAACCAAGAAGAATTACCATAAAAATCCGATTTTAAATGTCATTAAGGCCTATTTTTATAGATTTCATTATGACTAGATTTTATGCTAAATTATAGGCAAATCTTAGATGCAAAAATCATGGTTCAAATCTAACATAATAGGATAGAAAAATCGAGGTAAAAGATATGCAAAAACCGAGTGCAAAATACCCAAAATCAGTGAAGAAAACAACCATGAAACCGACTTTATAGCTTTATCTTTTAGGCCGATTTCTTGCATCCAACAATTCAGATTTCTCCTCTAATTATTTGGAAATACTTAGGTGCAAAACATGGTCCAAACATAGAGCATAAGATACCAAGAAAAATCGAAGTAAGAACATGCAAAACCGAGCCAAAAAAAGACAAGAAAACTGACAGGAAATATAAGCAACAAACCGAGATGATTTTTTTCTCACCTTGGCCGATTTTAACACAATGCATACCACATTTTTTCACAATATATTAAGCTATTAAATGACAAGAATAATGGCAGCAAGTAAGATGAGAAAGATAGCACAAGTTATCACAATATAGAAATGAAAATAATGCTAGAAAGTAAACGAGCGGCTTTCCTGGTTTTGTGCTGATTTTTGACTAATGTCAAGGCACTAAAACGCATCGTGGAAGCACCTTGCTCTCTGATACCACTTTATACGGTGGCCCTTAGAGAAGGGGCCGTGTAACCCACAAATAATATTCAAAGTGATCGATGTGTGTGGGAGTGAAAAGCCGAGATTTAAAACCAACAAAATGAATGAAATAACATGTATTAAATGTGGTGATGTTGTGTGCTCATGAGGCCGAATGCTAGAGGGATGAAGATGTGCAAAATGCTCAAGGAAAATTAACAAAATAGATGTGGATTAGTGTGTGAAATCCGTGAGAGATATAATGAAGTAGATGAAGAGAAATTTGCAAGAAGTAAATGTGAAGTGTGTGAAGTGAAGAGGGCCGAAATATAATAGGTGATGAAGTGTGTGATATGTAATGGAAATGCTAGAAATGGAAATACCTTTGGCGGATCCAAGAGATATCTTACGTTTGGCTCTTGGATAAACGATTTCCCTGAGGAAATAGACCACCTAGGGCCTAGGTTTTCGTCCTCAACTCCTAATCCCAATGGAGAAGGCGAGGGAATAGATGAGAGTTAACCTAGCAACCCGAATGCTAGGTTAACAATGGAGGCTACTCCACTTGATTCAAAGAACCAAGGAAAAATCAAAGGAAAATAACCTTGGTAGGGAAATAGGTATTTTATAAATTTGGTCAAAAGTTTCAATACATGCACCAATGCCATGCATTTATAGAATTCCTAGGGTGGATTAGGGTTTGACAAGAGGATTTGAACCGTTGGATGAAGAAAGTGATCCATGGCCCAGGAAAAGGAATCCCCCCACGCGAGCGCTAATTAGCAAGCAGCCGCGCGCCACATCAACAATCCCTTGCGCGCCTCGCTGGCGAACCCGAGCGCGCCACCTCAGCGCCAGCGCAGCATTCCCATGTGCTCCAACGTGCGCTTGCCCGAGTGCTCCGCACCTGCCCGCGCGCCAGATGTGCAGCTTAGATGTAGGCCAAGCCAAAATTTAATCAATGGCTGAAAATTGTCTAAGTCTTTAATCCATGTTGTCATCCACATATGTACCTGTAAAATCATACCTTTAATTGTTGGCTCTTCTTTGGACCAAGGCTTCCATTGGGCTCCATTTGTTGTAGGGCGTTTCCTTTGAATAACTTTGTTGAATTTCTTCAACCCATAATCCACCAACAAACATCTAACCCTAACCACACAATCTAGTGCATGATGCAAATATATAATAATCCATACAAAAAGGTTAATGTATGCCAATGAGTTTGAAAATAAAATTACACATTTAGAGGGCCGAGAAGACAAATTCCCATAGGCCATTTGGTGATTTCTTCCTTGTGCTCCAAGTGCAATCCTTTCTCAATAATACACCTACAAAAAGAGAACACGTAATAAATAGAGAGATTAGATACTGCAAGGAATTTTACTAGATTTCTTTTTGCATCAACCCGAGGCATGTCAAAATGGGAGGTCGCGTTTTTAGATTGGTCTCCCGTTCTGTATATAAAATGCAGAACGTGGGGTTATCGGTCGACTGCCAAAGATTGAATTGTTAGGTTTTATATAGTTTAAGATTTGATTTATTAGGGTTAATACTTTAAAGGATTTATATAAAAAAATAATAGTTTGAGGGTGAAATTGGATTTTACTATATGATTTTTAATGATATCAAGATCACTCACATTTTGCATAAAACACTAGAATATCTGCTGAGTTTAGTTGAATCATCCTAACAATATTTTCTTTTAGGTCGTAGTTAGGAAAACCATCAAAAGTTGACATAGAATTGAGCTCCACACTAGTTTATTTTTTTCCTTAGTACCTTTTATCTGTGAGACCCCTACATATTTTTTAATTATTTTCTTGAGTTATGATAGATTGCTATGGTGTTTATTATTTCTATATTTACATCTTGAACTTATACTTTTTTGTTAGACCTTGGTAGCACAACCTTTGGGTCTTGGCTATTATTTCATAATTAATATTTTTTCCTTCTGATTTCCCCTTGAATTTGATTATGATACTTCTTACTCCACCGGCCTCGACTTTTCAGATCCATGCTCTCAAAGAAATTCAGCTACAACTAAACTTTTGTGGAAAATAGGTTTCTGACTGCAAGATTAAATTTATACATGATATCGGCCTTCCTCAACCAAGTCCTCTAGTTCAAACTTAAATTGGTAACCAATAGAAATGTCGGATTTGCTTTGACACAAATTATAATGCTAGATGAGGATAAATTAGGATTTGAAAATTGGTCATGGAAGCTTTCATTCCCCTTAAAGAGAATTTCGGGTGGGTTTGTATCACTTTTAAAGTAAATAACGAATAAATTTATTAGAACAAAGGCAGAAAAAAGCAAGATGAGAAGATTTTTTGAGTCCCATTATCTGAGTTGTCGTTCTCTCTCTCCAATATATCTGTTCATATTTGTGTGTTACATATATATATAGTATTTATTTGTATATTGAGTAAAAGAAGCACGCTTTAAAAGAAAGGTGATGGGATTTGGGTTGTCCGTACGATCAGATATAAGGCACAGGAAGAAGACCTCAGACCGTCAGAGTTTTGCTGGCTACAAATATACAGACATCCATAGCCATGTTTTTTACACCATTTTTTCTTTCTTTTCTTTTCATTCTTATTCTCATAGGTCAAATCTCAGTTACCCATTTCAAACCAACAATCAAAACTGGAAACATCTCTCTCTCTCTCTCTCTCTCTCTCTCTCTAACTGTTTTATTCCCTCTCCTATATTAATATCAGGCGCCTGTGCAGCTCTCTCGACCCTCTTTCTCGTCTAACACATAAAGTTGAAGTTGTTGAAGAAAATGCAGGTGGCGGAGAAACTAAGCATGCCAATGCCGGCGAAAAGGATGGAGGGTTCGTACGAGATGGTGCGACATCTGGCGGAGTGCAATGCGGTGGTCGTGTTCAGCATGAGCAGCTGCTGCATGTGCACCGTCGCTAAACGTCTCCTTTTTGGCCTTGGCGTTGGCCCAACTGTGATCGAGCTCGACCACCACATTCACGGCGTCGACATCAAAACTGTCCTCTACCGGCTTTTCCACGAGACTCAGCATCCGATTCCAGCGGTTTTCGTTGGCGGAAAGTTTCTGGGCGGCGTTGAGACTCTAATGGCTTCCCATATCAATGGCACTCTTGTGCCTCTCCTAAAAGATGCTGGTGCTCTCTGGCTTTGATCACCTTCTCATATCAATGCTACTCCATTATCACTAATCTAGCTAAGCCCTAACCTTTTTTTTATTTTAGTTTTAAAAAAGTATTTTTCTTTTTATCATTATTGTTATCAGATGCTACGTTTTCTTTACATTCCAAAAGGGTTTGCGTCTGTTTGTACAAAGTACAATGTTCCATGATGATTGGAGCTACTTCTTTTCTTCTTCTTTTTTTATTTTGCTTTTTTCGCTACAAAAAATATGTTGGAAAACATGTCATCGGGCTGGCTCGTCTGTATTTTGTTCGATTTTTAGGATGAAATTATGCTTTAAATGTTTGAAAAAAATGTAAGGTTTATGATCAGGGAAAAATGTAAAATTTAACTCTGGTTGACTAAGTAAATTTGGAGTTATTTTTAAGGATAATTATCAATTTGAACTCCAAAGTATGAAGTTAATTTTGAAACACTCCTTAAACTAAAAATTCTAACAACTAAAATCTTAAACTATCCAAAATGTAATAAATCAAAACCTGACCGGGATTTGATTTGTTATATTTTGGATAGTTTAAGATTTTAATTGTTAGAATTTTTAATTTAAAAAGTGTTTCAAAATTAACTTCATACTTTGGAGTTCAAATTGACAATCACTCTATTTTTAATTGTTATGAATTAGTAACCTCGTAGATTATGAGATATGAGGTTTTATTATATAGTAATAATTACATATAAAATACAAAAAAAATAAAATTATTAATTTGTTTCGACTTGTTGAGAAAAAAGGAAAAAGGAGATATTGGAGCGTTGGTACGGCAAATAATGAAGAAAAATGATTGGAAAAGGCAAAGACGGTGGACAGAGCAGAGCTTTCATTTTCATGCGGGTTAAAGTCCCAACTGAGATATCAACTTTGACCTCTCTTCTCTCTCCCCCTGAACCATACACGTGATCCATTCATAATAATAACACCACATTCTGCCGGAAAACACTTGCTAGAACTGGTTCTACCAAACAAATCTCTGTTCTCAATACAACTTTGGAAAGATTATCGGTCCAGCTTTGAAAATTTCATCAAAGTTCTTCCCATTTCATCCTTGAAACTATCACATCTAATAACGCTCTTACTCATCTTTTATGAAATTGAACTTCCAGCAGTATAAACTAGGAGAGGAGACTAAGTTTCCAACTTCTACAATTCTACAAAGACCCAGAATCCCGATTTTCAAACCCGAAGTTTCTTTCCGGGCTGTAAATCTTCGTCGTAGTCGTGGGTTTCGCCATTCATTTCCTTGTCTCCTTTTTTCCTGGCAAGAATCTTGTTAATCTTGTGAAGTTCATTGTTCAGTTTCTGATCCTTGTTTTGCTTTCTTGTCTTTCTACCGTCTTGCATTTTCACACCAAATTGAAATGCGGCCTTAGGCATGGCTTCCTTCTGCTCATTGTAGGTCGACCATTCTTCTTCCGTTTCAAAATCCCACCTGTGAAGACGACCCTTGGCCTGCAAAAAAACCAAAAATACTACTATCTAACGCAACAGTCAAACCTGTCAGTCAGGGTAATCAATAGGCCTGAGACCACAATTTTTTTGTTCAAGGCTTAGTCGGCACCTGCTTTTCAACAGGCAGGCCGCCTTGATGGCTGGCCTGCGAGCCAACTTTTTAACTAGTGAGTGCCCATTTTTCTTTAAGCACCGCGGCAGTGAAGCAAAAATAATGGGTCTACTGGCCTTGGCTTGGGTTTAAGGTTGGTAGGGCCAGACCATGGACTGGTCCACTAGTCCCCGGCCTTGGACCACCCCAAGGCCGATCGGGCTGTGTTTTCAGCGGGCTGGCCAAGGACCCATGAGCATAGTGACATGAAAGAGCATTCTCAAAAAAGTTAAAGTTGGCAACTATCTTGTTTTTAGATGAAGCCTATTGAATTAAAAAAAAAAAAAAAAAAAACAGATTTTATAAGCGATATGACTTACCCGACCACCCATGTCCATTTTTGACAAGTCATCTTCATCATCACTATCTACGACTTCACGGTTATATTCTTGATAACCAGGGTAACATTCAGAGTAACTCTCAGATATGAAATTGGGGTCCTTTTCTCGAGCATCCTTCTCCCTCAATTGTAGAAGCCTCTGGTCATCTCGCTTGAACACAGATCCTAGGCCTCGATCTTTCTCTTCTTGGGTCATGAAAGATGGATCTTGAGGTATGCTTAAATCCGCTTGCATATCATAAGGATTCAAGTTAGGCTGATTGTATGATTCAGGATAAGCAAGTTGGTCCACATATTGGTATTCCTGCCACTCCCCGTTGTAGGCAGCAGCATAGGCTTGTGTTTGGATAGTGTCATAGCCATTCTAAACCCAAACAATCAAACCAGAGAAGACAATTCAGAGGTAACAGAAAGATAGTGAAGAGAAACTAAAATTAAAAGATGATTTTCTCAAGAGTTCTTAAAGTTAGCTGCTCTCATTTTATATCAAGGATTTTATCAAATCATAAAATTTAGAAATCAGCAACAAATCATAATATTTTGAAATCAACTCACTGTTTCTTGCCATTCCAGCTGTGTAACAGAGGGATGAGCTGGACCATAAGCAGGTTCACTGAAATACGAAGTCTTTTCCTTGTTGCGAGGAGACTCCTCCATGTCCTCCACCAGCGGGCTTCCATTCATGTCTTTACCTGGAATATCATACTCAATACCATCTCCAACAAAAATATCATCGTCTTCTTTTCTTGCTACAGCTGGGTCATGCCTCTCCCTCGTCTCCAAATAATTTTTCTGGATAGGTGGAGGAGGAAGAGGAGGCAACATTTCTCTTTCAGTTGGATTCTTATTTTTTGATATCCCACCATCAGGCTTCGATGGCTTATCATATTCGTCACCATCATTGGCCGTAACTGAGATCTTTCCTGTTGTGTGAAAATAACACAATTACATCTCAGTATTATAGAAAGAATATCACATTGAGAAAGAAGACATAATGGCAATAATTATGCTAACGTGAAATTAAAATATAAAATTGCAAATATCTAAATCATTTGGAAATATTCTCTTCACCCACAAAAAATAAAGTCTGTAGAGCATATATCACCCAAAAAATAACTCAAGCTGACAACCAGACGTGCAAAATGAAAGATAGAGGGTGTACATATACACTACAGCTTTTTACTTGCAACTTCTCTGGGTTTATCATGAATTTCTAATAGATAGGTTGATCAATGACAAATTCTACAAGTAAGCACATATCATCAAAAATACCTCTACTAGAACTAATTGTTATTTTCATTAAGAACAAAACAATGTTATTCCCTATTGCCAAATACTCAAATGAGGCTCTGAGTTGTGAAGGTACTCAAGGTGAAAACCAATTAAAATAAAATGAGAGAGATTTCTCAAACTTCTGGTTCAAAGAAATTACCTTTAACATCCCTTTCTTTCTTTTTCTTTTTTAGAACCTTCCCTGATGATCCGAGACGAAGATACGACATAATTTTAGCAATTCGATCTAAAACAGAGCCATCAACATTAACCGTAACCATTTCCTACACCATATATGCACCAACGTCAGGTCAAGTTGTCTAAACATCAAATGTTTTTCTTATATTCTCTGAAAGAGGGTGATTTTCAAAAGTTTATGATGAACCTCTGGTACTGGACAATCAGCTTTACTCCTCTGCACAGTGGTTGGAATATCATGATAGTAACCTCCCTCCTGCAACATTCCCATAGCCAACAATACTTCAAAATAAAAAAGAGAAACAGCAAAACAAAGAGTCTCAAGATCATTCAGTGCAGATCATTCCCTCAGTTGTATATTCTTCCAACTCAAATTATTACTAGCATATTATTAAAAAAAAAAGAATAACTTATATGTTAAATACTACAAGTTCCGAATGCATATAGCCCTTAGTAGACGAGAACAAACATGCACAATCATTCAACCTAGTAGATGACAGCAAAAGTTAGTAATCATTCAAACATTGTTAAGCATCAAAATTACTTACCATGTTATAAATAAAGGCCATCCGACCAGGGAGAAACATATCACTAGACTTGATGACTGTTTGTGGCCTTACGATTGATTGGTACACTGACTGAAAAAAAGAATCAAAGTATTGTATAACATAAATCTCATAAAGTGGGTGAAAACAGTGGCTCCTATGGTCTAATTTTTTTTGTTTGTAGACCAGATGATGCACCTTTGCTGTATTTGTACGAAATGATAACTGCACATCTTCTTTCAATGCTCTGTCAAGATATCAACTATGTTAATACCAAATCCAAGAAGTGATATAGGTTTTGAGAAAATATTTTTTTTCATCAAGATAGATAAAGAATAAAATTAAGAAAATACTACTGACGATGCTTTAGAAGAAAAAAATTAGGTGACACAATTATTTACACAAAGTTGTTGACTTAAATTTCAAAGGTACATGTCCTATTCCTCTTAATGCTCTTTATTCTTCCTTCAATTTTATCCCCATCAAGCTATAAAAGTAAAAAGAAATTTATTATGCATGGTTTCGCCCCAACACTAGTTCATATGATCTCCTTAATTTTCTTTTTATTCTTTCCTCGCTGTATCTTCAGTTACCCTGCCTATGGAAAAATGAGAGAACAGTCCTTTTAGTGTTTTCTTTATCAGAAAAGTAATAAATTTACTCACACCAACTTCATGTTATGTGCATCAATGTTTGACTTTTTATTGTTGACTATAAAATCTTAAGTAGAAAAAATGACGTCTCTTTACCTAGACTTCCCTTCAACATCATCCCCAACATCTGACTTCTTGTCAATTTCACTTCTTACTTTGTTAAGCAAAGCATAATCCAACCCTTTTACCAGATGCGTATGTTCCACATCCCCTGAAAAAATGATGCCATAAAAAAAAATCATTAAACAACAGAGATAGCTGTGCATCAAAAAAACTGTATATTTTACCCTCAAGAAAGCAAAGTAATGAGGATACAACTCCATTAACGCAAATTAAACGAGATCGAGAGTGCTAAACTAACCACAAGTCTCACAACAATGTCAAAGACTCAAAAAACTCTAGAAAACTAGTAAGAACATTTCCTTTATCAATGTTCACAGAAGAATGTTCCAATGTTTTCCACTTTTCATCACCTTCATCAGTCTCCTTTTTTGATGCATTAGTTGAATTCTAATCGGAAAACTCCATAGTTTACTTCTATCCAGAACAAATTTTGAGTTTCCTTGAATGTGATTCTGGATGTTGAACTTCTGTTAACAACTCTTCCTCCTTGAACTGCGGAGTACTACTGCCCCTTCCATTGCCACTTAAAAAAGGTTCGATGGACAATGCTTCAGATGGTTTCTGGTATTCCATCCTCATTCCCTTCAACTCTGCCAATAGTTTCAACAAGGGTTTGAGTTTTTTCTCGATTCTCGGCAATCTTGTCGTCATCCTTTCCGATCAATACTTTCCAATTTATGGTCGCTTTTCTATGGTACCAGTTATTGCTTCATTAATTAGCTCTTGATTTGACTTTGATCATTATGGATTGGTACCAAGATCTAATCCTAAACAAACAGACTTAATTTTAACAGCAGATACAATTACAATGAAAATAGCTCCTTCCCTAATAATATTATATGGACAAATGCCTAAAATAAAATATGTCATTGTTATGGGAGCATGTACAATAAAAAGGGGATTTTCAATACCAATTCTTATAGTATTGTTTGGGGAGTTGATAACTTTATTTCCATGGATGTTTATTTTCCTTGTTGTCCACCTAAACCAAGCAGTTATGGATGCTATAACAAAACTTCATAAGAATATCACTATAAATTTATGAAGATCAAATTAAGTCTCAACAAGAAAACCAGTGTTTTACTACCAACTACAAATTTCATGTTGGCCAACTCATACTGGAAATTATGACCAAGGGAATGCAGGATTAGATTGGCTCCAATACCATTGATGAGAATACAACTCAATTAACGTAAAATAAACGAGAATGATAACCTTAAACGAACTGCAAGTCTAACAACGCCAAAAACTCGGAAAACTTTAGAAAACTACTAAGAACATTTCATTCATCAATATACATCATAAGAACATATTGATTCTCACTCTTTTTTACCATTTATAATATCTATGTCTTACTAAATCAAGCTTCCCCAAAAAACTTTCCACTAACAAAAAACTAATTTGCCAACACATCACATGATACCCAACTTATTCTTATTGAAAAGGTTCCTCTCAGAATAAATTTACCAAACCATTTATTAGAAGTTGCATCACAAAGTTCCTTTAATGAATTGCTGTTGGCTTTATACAACTTAGTATTTCTGTAACTAAGTGCATAACATAAACAGGTAAACAAAGATGACTTAAACCTAGTTATTCATGAACCATGGTGACATAAAAAAAGGTAAGAATTTTGAGATTTTGCCATCGAGTACAATGTAAAAATGTATTTTCTTGCCAAAATACTAACCTCCAAGGTACTTGCTCTTCTCAATGGATAACTTGTGTGCGTCAGCTGAGCTGCAAAAAATAACAAAAAATTGAAAAGACAATTCAAGAAAGGATGCAAAGAAAAGTGTAGCTAATCAAATACACTAATTGTATCACAAGAGAACCAATGATGATGGTCCACAACAGAAGAAAGGGTATAACCGTATGTCAACAGCCCCCGGAGGAGCAACTGCATGAAAAGCCAATTCAGTGGGTTCATAATCTGGATTTTGATCTTCTCTACGCTCCTTTGCACGATCTCGATATTTTGGAAGTTCCTGTTCTTCAGGTTTCTCCTCCCTACACAGTTTTTTCTATCAGGACCATAGAACAAATACATTATTGGGGAACTACTTAACCTACAATATTTCCTTCCAAATTTTGTGCTACAAATATCAGTACAAATCTAACTTCTTGCAAAGAAGCTGACTCGACAAGTAAAAACTAGCCTGCTGTCGATGTTTGGAAGTAAAATTTTTACCAGAAAAACGAAAAATAGAAACGTTCTAATTGAATTCTAGGTCTATGAAAATTAATTAAACAGCGGAGAGAAAAAAAAATCAAACGTCATAGAAACAAATTCCATGGTTTCCTCCGAAACCAAGCAGAACCAGTAAATTTCAGCGACAAGAAATCTAAATAATAGAAAATGGGATTATAGAAAGTTAAATGAGGCGGTATGAAAAGAGAGAAAACCCTTGCTTTCGTCGAACAGCTTTATCCTTGTACGGCTTCTTCGAAGAAGACATGAATTGAAATTTTGAAATATAAACAGCGAATTAAGCTAGCAAGAACGCCGAGTGGCGAACCAGAGGGTGTGCAAGGGAGGAGAAAGTGAAGTTTGATGGGTGGATGAAGAGCGCAAAATGGGTTTGGAGAAAGTTCCTGGCAATGGATGCCGTAGAGTGATAGAGAGAAAGATGGTGAAAGGGAGAAGGAACAGATTAGAGGATGGAAGTGTGCAACGAAGTTGACGACGAAGGGATTGCACGGAGAGAGAGAGAGAGCGAAAGAGTTGTTGGGATAATAGCCTCATTTTACTTGGTTAATGAAAAATAGCTCAATGTATATCGAATGGCATTATTGACCTTCAAGACAAAAGAACAAAACCTAAATTAATGTTGTTACAAATGTAGAACAAATTAAGAAGTTCATATTGATTTTGGTAGATTTGAAAAATGGGAAATTCTACCGTCAATTAATTTTACAAAATATATGTTTGTTCAAAATTCAATTCATAAGTATTTTGGCAAATTTGAAAATCGGTTCGGCTCATTTAATTTTAGCTCGTGAGTAGGCTTTAGATTAAATTTTTTGGGGGGCAGGATCTTTGGGCTCGCTAGGCTAGTTTGAATTATTCATTTAACTCGTTAGGTTCGGTGAACCAAACTTTCTAGAGTTGGCTAGGCTGGCTCGTTTGTCATCCCTAATTACAAAATGATTGACATATTAAATAGATGTCAACTTATTTAATATGTGTATAACTTATAATGATACTACTAGTAATCATTTGTAGTGATATTCATATGATATTTTATATTAGATCATCTGAAATAATTTTTTTCTAAATACATGTAATTTTATATTAAAAAAATAATTTTATTTACTAAACGACTAACTATTATATTTCGAGATTATAATGATAAATAATCTTTATAATTTTAATAACTAAATTTAACAAAATACATTATATTTATAAAATTAGAAATATTTATATATATTTGATTCGTTAGACTCGGCTCGTTAACTCTTATTAGGTTCGTTTAACCGGCTCCGCTCGACTTGTTTAACTTTGGTTTGCGAGACAGGTCAGGTTGAAATTTTTTGCGGTTGGACTCAATAGACTCAACTTGTTTAACTCGCTAGACTCAATGAGTTAGATTTTTTTATATTCGAGTGCCTTGTTTGCCATCACTTCATGGGAGTATCATATTACCATGTTTACACGTGTGTAGCTCAAATCAAATTCAAACCAAACTAGTAGACCAAAATCTAATAGGAATTAAACTATAAAAGGCTACAAATAAAAAATCAAGTACAAAAATGGCAAAACGTAGACTTAAACTTTTTTTTTTTTTTTTTGCATTTAAATAAAAACTGAGTAAAAACGTGTAGTAAAATTTTGATTTGATCTCTAAGCTTTAATTTTCTGTAAGTAACGTTATATTTATCCTCTACTTTTTGACTCATAATTCTTACATTTGGGCATAACACTTATTAATTGATTCAATTAATATTACAGATTGCACCAACTAATGAGTGTCATATCAAGAGATAAAATTTATGAAGTAAAATTAGTAAACGTAGAATTACTTTTTTTTTCAATTCACTTTTGGAATAATAAACAAAAAAGCAATCCACAAAAATCAAATCATTTGTGTATATTTAATTGGGGAAAGTGCAATTTGGCCCCTACAACTAGGTGAAAAGGGCAATTTACACCGTCAACTCAGATAATAGGCAAAAATAACCTTAATGTATTGATAATGAGTAATTTACCCCTACTGTCATATTTTTCGTTAAAATAGCACGTTTTCATCACGTGTCTTATTTTACTTCCAACAATACCCCTGCCCTTGCTCTCTCTCTCCTACCCTCACTCTCTTCCATTTCTGCCGTTCGCAGCTAAAGCATTGAAGTCGACACAGAAATATTTAACAGGAAGGCCAGGAAGCAACCTCAAATGGAAGGGGAATCCATCCAGGCTTCACTTCCGAACGACATCGCCATTAAAATTCTTCTCTTCTTCAGGTTTTCCTCATGAACTTTTTGAAATTCCTCCCTTGCGAGGATTGATTGAACTTAGTTTTTGTTTTCTTTTTTGTGAATTGGGGAAGATGGTGTTAGATTTGTGCGCCTTGGGTAGTTGCTCACGATTTTGGAGGGAGCTTAGTGCGGCGGACTAGTTATGGGAGTCTTTATTTACAGAAAATCAGCTATGTCCAAACTCTCTGGAATTTCAAAGTCGAACAAGCTGCTGCAGTAGCTTTCCTTTTCATCCTCGGTGCTGGTGCTGTTGATATAGGTAGGCGATGAAGTCAACAGAGTTGAATTCGGGTTGATGTAATTCAGAGACTGGAGATTCAATTTTTTCGGCAAATGAGACTGTTAGAATTTTTGGGACACTTATATAATTAAATGAATGTATATGATCATCAATTATAAAAAAATCAAAATTATGTGGTTTATTTTGAAATAAAGAATTTGACTTCAGGACATAACTGTCATGGATATTTATTGTGGATACCATATGCGGAATTTCTAATTTGATGAAGGGGCCAAATTAGAAATAGGCAAAGTTTTATAACTGTTATAAGTGTAACACCCAACAATTTCGGCCAGGTGATTTTCTTAACTGATTTAACTGCCACCTTTTATCTACCTTTTTGCTTTTAAATTAATGTCTGATTTATTGAATTCGATGTAGTGTGAAACTAGGTTGGGTGGCACAATTGTAATTAAGATGGATTTTAATTAGTATAAATAGGAAGTGGAAATCCTTATATCTCATTAAACCTCACTGTAGCCGACATTCCTCTCTCGGCGATTTCCTTTTCTCCAGAGCTCTTCCTCTCTCTTTCTCGACCAGCTACTCCTCTATCGACGATCGATTCTTCAGTCTCCACCCTGACAATCCACGCTCTAGGTAAGACTTAGACAATGTAGTTGTGGTTAGTTACTTAGAACTCTGTTTTCAGCTAAGACTCGTAGTTTCGGATTCATCATTGGCCGAGTAATAGTAGTGGCATTTGTAATCTGTGGTTAGTTACTAGGTTGAATCTTGTTATTTTTAGGTTCTGTAAGTTAATCTGCGCACCCTAGGTGTTCGACTAAAAAGATTTAGAAATATATGCGTTAGATTCTAGGATGATTTTTGGTTAGAACTTTTAGGAGTTTGTTTAACATTGTAATGTGAATTGTTTTTAAGTGAAGAAGTTTGAAGAGAAGTGCTCAAGTTTGCTAAGGAAACCAGGTAAGTGAGTGAGTAGGATTCCCTACCTTTAGGGCCCTACATCACAAGGGTACTAGGTTAAAGTTGATTATGATGTCCGAAAGCTGTTTGTGCTATTGTCTGTATGGTTATGATTTGTGAGTTAGCAACATGATTTATTGTTAAATGATTGAGATGTCCTTTTAGTCTGATGAAATGAGAGTACTCATACTTATGCTTCACGATTGTTTTCCTTTTCAAGCATATGAAAATGTTTTAAGTGCATGTTTTCCTTCACGATCAAGATATGAACATGAAACTTATGTAACAAGGATTAAGAGAGGGTTGTGGGTGGTTTGGTGTATGTCACTGTCCAAAAGGAGGACCATGAATACGGCCCGCAAGGGACTATGTACACTTTCACTGTCAACCCCCTTTTCGGCACAAATCCTCCCTTAATCCACATGATGTAAACGATGAACAAAAACATGATCATGAATATGAACACGAATGTGACGAGAAATGGTTATGTAAATGTGTTCTTTTCAACTGTGCATTCATGCATACATGTTAGTATTGCACTCCTTACTAAGCATTAGGCTTATAGTTTAAACCTTATGATGTAGGTGACGAATTATTAGGTGAGTATTTCAAACCCAAAGAAGATGTCTAGGACTGGTTGCTGGATGGTGCTCAGGGTGACAGATTGTGGCTGGAAAGGCGAGTATGACCCGTGGTTTCTGCTCCTAAGTTGTTAGTAAGAATAATGATTACTGATACCTTAAGTAGGATAAGATTTTCTAATTATGATGGATTTTGGGATTGTCGAACTAAATTCCTAAGTTGAAGATGATTATTAGAATGAAGAATGACTTGTTTTAATTAAGTCTTCCGCTACACGTATTTTGGATGAGTCTATGATTTATACCTGTACAAGTTTATTTTAGTCAAGTTAAAGTCTGTAAAAGTCAGGATGCCTTGTATCGTAGATGTTTTAAATCGGTAGATGTTGATTATTACAATCGGCAGATGCTAGGAATTCCTTACTCACCGATAGAGGTCTTCTATCGGATGATGATTATATGTCACGTGTGATGCACATGTCAATCGGTAGATGCTGATTATTACTATCGGCAGATGCTAGGAACTTTTTATTCACCGATAGAAGTCTTCTATCAGATGATGCTTAATATGTCACGTGTGATTCACATGTCAACCGGTAGATGTAGATGTTTTTGCTATCGGAAGAAGTGAGTATTAAGTCTTGTCGTTTTGTGATCGGATGATGTGAGTGAAGATAATTTGTCGCCTTGTGATCAGATGATGTGGGCGAATATGTCAACCGGTAGATGTAGATGTTTTTGCTATCGAAAGAAGTGAGTATTAAGTCTTGTCGTTTTGTGATCGGATGATGTGAGTGAAGATAATTTGTCGCCTTGTGATCGGAATGTGGGCGAATATGCTTCGTCGTTTAGTAATCGGTAGAGGTCCTCTACCGGGCGATGTCCATGAGTCACGTGAAACGCTCGTGTCCATCGGTAGATGTCTACTACTGGGCGACGTCTATTGTGTCACGCAGAGTGCACGTGACGTTTGGGAATGTGTTCCTATCGGTAGATGTCTGCAAATCCATGCAGCCCGCGAACAATGATGACAAGTGGTCGGAGGGCACTCTCCTTCTGCCCGAACACGTTATGGAACCGATGTCTGAGTCATGTCGTTCGACTCTGTGACTGACTGTGTCGATAGTCTTATGAAAAAGCCGAGTCTTTGAAGGGTTCAGTTTTGTCAGATATGGCATTGTCTTTGAGTACTGTAAAAATATATATATATATATATATATATATATATATATATATATATATATATAGAGAGAGAGTAAACTTAGTGTAAATGATCTAAGTAAGTTATGAATCAGTCTCGGCCCTAATGGGGTCGTTACAATAAGGCAGTTGGGTTATGGTCCCCAAAAGGTAGGAAAAAGGTATCTCTCGATATCCCCATCAACAGAGAGAATTAGGAACCCTAAGGAAATTCTACACTTTTGGAAGACCATAAATCACTACAAGCCATGGTTAAAGATTCAGATATGCTTCCACATTCGTTTGTATATGAAATCAAGAACATGATTGTGATTCTTTGGTGTAGTTTCATTTGGAATTAGAAACACATTAATTCCAGAGAAATTTTAACAATTGGTATCAGAGCCTTTTTATCTTGTTCTTGATTTGAGGATGATAAAGTTAATTTTGGTATGATCTTTGAAAAATAGTTAGTTTTGGCATGATCTTCGAAAAACAATTAGTTAATTTTGGTATGATTTTCTCTCTGTTAATGGAGCCCTTACTCTGTTGCCTGGTAAAACATCCTTTCTTTGCGATGAAACGACGCTCACTGTTTGTTGATGAGCGTAGATGTAAAACGGTCGATGTTGAGATAGATGTCGAAATCGAAAGATGTCGATTGGTTGATGTTTGGCTGGCTAAATGTTCTGGTAAGGTAGACATCGTCCGATTTTATGGACGACAACGTCGTCCGAATTTGGTGGTCGTAGACATCGTCTGATTTTGTGGACGACAACGTCGTCCAAATTTGGTGGTCGAAGACGTCGACTGATTTTGTGGACGACAATGTCAACCGATTTTGTGGACGACAATGTCGACCGATCAATAGACCAAAAGATTACGTCGACAGAAGGTTACGTCGACCGAAGCTTACATCGACCAAAAGCTTACATTGATAGAAGGTTACGTCGACCGAAGCTTACATAGACCAATGCTTACGTCGACAGAAGGTTACGTCGACCGAAACTTACATCGACGGACTTCTCTTCAATAGTTTGGGCAGAGACAGTGGCACTTGACTTTTATGTCGACCAAACCCCTATTTTCTTTTGTTGTGTTTTATGCATTATCGAATATTTTGGATATTGCATTCTCTAGTTACGGTAGATTACTTGTTCATTTAAATTGGCATAATATATAATAAAGTTATTATAGTTCAACATTCCGATTGGATAAATTGAAATTAGATGTTGCCAAAGTGACCTCTCTTATGTAGATTGTTCATGACGAATTTTGAATGTTTGTAAGTGTGTAAGTTCATGCGATTATTAATCGGCCCAAAGGAAGATTAATAGTTGGCCAGACTACATAATTACCTGTGATAGTAAACACGTAACGATTATAAGGATTTTACATGAGAATAATAAGTCAATCCAAGGAGGGGTTTGTTATTTGTTATGCATTATTGTTAGTGTTTGATTATTACAACAAGAGTATCACTTGTAGTTAATTTTACTGTCCAAAGACTTGAAATTAATGGTGCGCTGGGTATCTTGAGATGAGATTTGCCAGTTATTTTGAATTTTATTGATAATTATGGTTGTGAGCATGTTATTTATGATTTATATTGTTCTCTTTCAGCGAATTTTGCTAATATTTCTGCCAACCTAAGTTCAGTGCCGGTCCTTAATGGTACTAACTTTAAGGAATGGAAGGAGAACATTCAGATAGTTCTTGGGTGCATGGACATGGACCTTGCGATTTGGACGGAGAAACCCACTACTTCTACGGCAACTAGCTCCTCTGAAGAGAGAGCTAGATTTGAGAAATGGGATCGCTCCAACCGCATGAGTCTGATGATCATCAAGCGCGCCATTCTGGAGGTGTTTAGGGGTGCAGTGTCTGAGGACACCACCAATGCCAAGGAGTACCTTGCAGAGATCGAGAAGCGCTTTGCCAAAAGCGATAAGGCTAAAACAAGCACTATTCTAAAGAGCTTGATTTCAATGAAGTGTAAGGGCAAGGGAAACATAAGAGAGTACATCATGGAGATGTCTTATCTTACTTCAAAATTGAAGGCACTAAAACTGGATTTGCACGAGGATTTACTTGTGCATCTCATCCTGATTTCTCTTCCGGTTCAGTTCAACCACTTTAAGGTCAGTTTTAACTGTCAGAAGGAAATGTGGAGTTTGAATGAACTGATTTCTCATTGTGTCCAAGAGGAAGAGAGATTAAAGCAAGAGAAGACAGAAAGTGCTCATCTGGCAAGCACCTCTAAGGACAAGGGTAAGAAAAGAAAGAATGTGAATGCTGCGGGTCCGAGTGAGAAGAAACAACATAAAGGTGGTGACCTTTGTTTCTTCTGCAATAAACTCGGGCACATGAAGAAGGAGTGTGTCAAGTATCGCGCGTGGTGCGAGAAGAAAGGTACATTTCTTAATTTGGTTTGTTATGAAGTTAACTTAGCTTCAGTACCTAGAAATACTTGGTGGTTAGATTTCGGTGCTACTACTAACATCATTATTTCAATGCAGGGTTGCCTGAGCTACTGAAAGCCAAGTGATGCTGAAAGAAGTATCTATGTGGGCAATGGAAAGTCAGTAGAAGTGGAAGCAATTGGTCATTTTAGATTGTTGCTTTGTACTGGTTTCTATTTGGATTTAATGGATACTTTTGTTCTACTGTCGTTTAGACGAAATTTGGTTTCTGTTTGTTATTTGGACAAATTTGGTTACACTTGTTCTTTTTAAAACAATCAGTTTATGTTATCTATTAATTCTAATGTTGTTGGAACTGGTTCGCTTATGCAATATGACAATCTCTATTTGCTTGATACAAATGCTTCATATCATAAAACCCTAAATGTTGAATCAAAAGGTATAAAACGAAAGCTAAATAATAATAATTCAGGTGCATTGTGGGAGAAGCGCTTATGTCACATCTCTAGAAATAGAGTTGAACGACTTGTGTCGGATAGAATTCTAAATTCCATTGATTTTGCAGACTTTAATGTCTGTATTGAATGTGTAACACCCGGCATTTTGCCATGTAAATGTTTTCCCCGATAATTTATGTGGGATTAAATAGGTATTAATGCAAGGAGTATTTTTGTCAGAAAACCAAAACGACGGTGTTTGTAGAATTTAAATTGTGGAACAAAAACCAAACTAAGTGTGATTAAAATGAACCAATTTGGTTGTAAACCAATGAAAGGGCAAAGTTGGCACTCAATTAAGGTGGTTGGGAGTAGGCCATTGGTTGGTTGCCATGTGGCAACTTGTTGAAGAAGACAACCTTCTTCTCCTCTCCTCCTCACTCTACGTAAAAACCTTCACTTCTCCTCTGTTTTCTCTCTGCCAGGCGACAAAAGTTCACCCAAACACCTTTGATCTTCTAGAGTTTTCCTTGTTTTCTGCCTAAGGTAAACATCTTCTAATGCTAACACATTTGGACAAGCAAAAAGTATGCGTTTTGCTGAAGTTTTAGGTTAAGGTATTTAGGAGAAAACTCTCGGTTTTTGTATGGAAACACACCCACTGTTTTCTAAATGTCCGAGATGAGTTTGCTGCATATCCTGCAAACTTATTAGTTAACATATGCAGCTGTTTAATACATCTTCATGCATGCTACAGATCCGAGCATTTCAGGGGCATTCGAGCATCTGACACGACAGCAAACAGGTAAGTTCATACGTTTATGTTGGCCCTTATGGCCCTACAACTTGGAGGTACTAGGTATGGTTTGGGTAGATAGGTTTTAGGTTATGTTTTAAGTTAAACATGTTTCCATTATATTCTGTTTCCCTGTAGTATTCATTCTGCCATCTGTGAATGTTAGGTTTAAGTATCGCACTTATTCATGCATACACGTTTCCTGTAAAATCATGCAAACGTTTTCAGCACTGGTTTTGAAGTAAGTAAGATAAAATCTGTAATGTAATGTGCGGTTAAGTGTGGACGAGGACTGGCATCCTGTCAAGTACTCCTGTTATGTCCTGAAAGTGGCATGTACACCCTGTTGCGCCAGCTCCTCCTCCCACTTATACCTTTCCTGTCCAGTGAAATGTAATGTAAAGTAATGTTCATGTATTTGAAACGTTCATGCATAGCATATGCATCACTGCATTTATTTCTGATGTGTCCTTACTGAGCTCTAGGCTCATAGGTGAACTCCCTGTTGTAGGTACGGATGCTCCAGATGAGGACCTTGCTCCTCAAGCTGATGAGTTGATGTAGTTGGCGGATCGAGCTCATTGTGATTGGTTGCTGCAGTCGGACCAATGTTATCCCTGTGAGATTTGTCTTTTGAAATGTTAGGTCAAGTCCTGCATAGCTTTTGAGGCTTTAAAACCAATGTGTAAGTAGTATTTTTTTTTTATGTTTTCAAAACTCCCGTTGTGAATTCCGAAATGTAGGTCATGTCTGTTTAGTTCTGTTGTGAATTATAAACGGTGTAAAGTTCCTTTAGGTGTTGTTTTTTTTTTAACCTCTGTATTTTTGACAGTTGCGTGTATGCTTGAAGTATTCTGGAACTGTCTGTGTTTGTTTTTTTTTAGGTTATGCATGGATAGTCTCGAATTTTAGAGCTATCCATGCAGTTTGTTTTCTTGAAATCTGTCATCTGGAATGAAGGTTTGAAACCTTTATGCCTTCTGTTTTTAAGCTCTCTGTCTATATGTCTTTCTGTCAAAAGTTGTAATTCTGCCTTTAAAACTGTCTTCCGATTTCATCTTCCGGTGGACATTTTGCTTATATCTACCGGTAAGTAATGTTTTCTTATGTTTTCACCCCTGCCGATGCCTGTTATTTTTTTTAGTGTAGTTTAGTCTAAGTCTAAACTTCATCTACCGATAGATACTGTACACGTTTTGTCTTATTCATATCCTCTGCTAAACAGTAATTCTGTTATAGTTTTCTATCTGCCGATTCCGTTAGCTGCTCCCATCTGCCGATGACGTCATCACATCTTCCGATGACGTCATCACCTTCTGCCGATTACGTTTACTGCCTTTATCTTCCGATGACGTCATCCATTGTTTTACGTCATCATCAGTTTACCTCTTCCGCCTACGTTAGTAAGTTTTATCTTCCGATGACGTCAGAACATCTTCCGGCTGACGTCACCACCTTCTGCCGGCTTCGTCTGTTGTCTGCCTCTTCCGATGACGTCATCCACTGATTTCTCCTCCGGTTCCGTTTAAAACTACATATTCCGCCAGTTATTCGCCTAAGTCTTCCGCCACTGTTTCCTGTTTCCATCTCCGCCAGTTTTATGCTATTTCTGTTCGGTTATCCATTTATGAGACCTGTTTGTTTTCCATTCCAGAGAACTCTGTCTCCCCCTGTAAATGTTTTCGATTACCCACTGCAGTTCTCCCTCTCTGTTCACTGTTTTGACTGTTCTATTGGTTCAAAAAAAAATAGTCACTGTTATTTCCTGTAAATGTCCCGGAGTGACGGCTCCGATCCCGGAACCCGATTCGGATCCGGTTTCGGGCTGTCACAGTTATGGTATCAGAGAGACACGGTTTTAAAACCGATTCTGTGAAATGTCTGACTGCGCAACCCGCCACGTGAGATCGCTCCACCAACTGTAAGTGTTTAAATTCCTGTAAAAGTTTTGTTTATTAAATTAGGTTATTCTGTTATTCTTATAGGACTATCTTAGAAATGGTGAGAGGACATCAGGAAGAATCCAGTGAAAGCTCTCGGGCCATAGACCGATTGACGGAGCTGGTGGGAGTACAATCCCGCATGGTTGATCGAATGATGGCCAGAGAAGACGACAGAAACAATAACCATGGAAATAACAATCGTGATAATGCACCGCGAGACAATAGTGGAGACAGATTCCGGCGACTTCAGCCACCCTCATTTGATGGGTTGTCTACAGACCCGACCCGTGCTGAAACCTGGATTCGAACTATGGAGAAGATGTTCAGTTATGCAGAAGTAGAAGACAACAAGAAGGTTACTTGTGCCACGTTCCATCTCACTGAGAGTGCTGGATTCTGGTGGGATGCAGTACAGTCGTCTACAATGGCATTGAGCTGGGAAGGGTTCAAGGGGATTTTCTACGAGAAGTACTTTGACCGAGGAGTGAGAAAGGAGAAGTTGCTTGAGTTTTCTCGGCTGCGACAGTATGGGTCTGTGGCCGAGTATGTTCAGAAATTTGAGTCGCTATCCCGATATGCAACACACATGGTGGCCACTGATGAGAACAAGGTGCACCAGTTTATTCAAGGTTTAAAGATGGACCTTCTGCGAGGAATCACGACTGGAGGTTTTGATGAGGCACCATATGTGAAAGTGGTGGCAAAGGCTTATCAACTGGAGGCCTTAGAAATAAAGTCCCAGAGACAGAGAGAACCACCGAGAGGGATTATAAGAAATACTCCTCAACAACAACAACAAAAGATTCAGAATGTACATCCTCAACAGCAACAGAACAGGGGCATTAAAAGGCCCAATGAGACCCTTACCTACCAGGACAAAGGGAAGAGACCTATGGGAGCTCCTCAGCCTCCTATCTGCCCACGTTGCCAGAAGAATCATACAGGAGACTGCAGGCTCTTTACTGGTCAATGTTTCCGGTGTGGTAAGGAAGGCCATCAAGTCCGAAATTGTCCGGTGCCTGACACAAGGCCGGTTGGTGCTATGCCTAGAGTGTTTGCAATGATGGAGGACGTTGATAATGCTGATCAGCACAAAGCAATTACAGGTACAATATTAGTATGTAATGTGCCTGCTTATACCTTGTGGGACACGGGGGCCACACATTCGTTTGTGGCCATGGACTTCGTAGTTAGACAAAAGTTTAGTAGTACGTCCTCAGATCAGCCCTACAGCGTTATGCTACCGTCCGGAGAGTTCATGCACTCCGAGCAGGTTGTACGGGGTGATATAGTGTCAGTGGGAGACCAGAAATTTTATGCCGATCTTATCGTCATCGGTATGAAAGGGTACGATGTCATTCTGGGGATGGACTGGCTATTTAGACATTATGCCACCATCAACTGTAGGTCCGGGCTTGTGTCATTTAAGCGCCCAAATGAAGTAGAATTCTCTTATCAGGCAGTACCGAAGAAACACCGTATGCCTGTGATATCTTCCTTGAAAGCTCAACGACTGATGAAGTCAGGGTGCATTGGATTTCTGGCCCACGTTGTGGATGTTCAAAGGCAAAATGAGGTGGAACTTCAAAACATTCCGGTAGTCCGGGACTTCTCAGAGGTTTTCTTAGATGACTTACCGGGATTGCCACCTGATCGTGAAATCGAGTTTGAGATCGATGTGTATCCTGGTGCGGAACCAGTATCGAAGAATCCGTACCGTATGGCACCAGTTGAACTGAAGGAGTTGAAGGCTCAGTTGAAAGAGTTAGTGGACAAGGGTTTTGTGCGCCCTAGTTTCTCTCCGTGGGGTGCTCCCGTCTTATTTGTTAAGAAGAAGGATGGGTCCCTACGGATGTGTATTGACTACCGTGAGCTGAACAAGTTGACTATCAAGAATAAGTACCCGTTGCCAAGAATTGACGATTTGTTTGATCAGCTACAGGGGGCTCGGGTATTTTCTAAGGTTGACTTACGCTCCGGCTATTACCAGTTGAAGGTCAGAGCTGAGGATATTCCAAAGACTGCCTTCAGAACCCGGTACGGGCACTACGAGTTCTTGGTGATGTCGTTCGGGTTGACTAATGCTCCGGCAGCATTTATGGACCTAATGAACAGGATATTCCAGGACTTTCTGGATAAATTTGTAATTGTTTTCATCGACGACATTCTGGTTTATTCCAGGAGTGTGGCCGAGCATGAGAAACACTTGGCTATGGTACTGTCAATCCTAAAGCAGCATCAATTGTATGCCAAGCTGTCAAAGTGTGAGTTCTGGTTAAGCAAGATTAATTTCTTGGGCCACGTGGTGTCTGCTGAAGGAGTATCTGTGGACCCGGCCAAGACTCAGGCTGTGAGGGATTGGCCCAGACCGAGAAATGCAAGTGAAGTACGAAGCTTTATCGGACTAGCTGGTTATTACAGGAAATTCATCAAGGGGTTTTCTGTGATCGCGAAGCCTATGACCAGCTTAACAAGGAAGGAAATCAAGTTCAAGTGGTCCGAAGCATGTGAGGAGAGCTTTCAGACACTTAAGCAGAAATTAACCACTGCTCCTCTGTTAGTATTGCCAGTTGAAGATGGCAAATTCAGCGTATACTGTGATGCGTCAAAGATTGGCCTGGGATGCGTATTGATGCAAGAGGGTAAAGTGGTAGCATACGCATCAAGACAGTTGAAGAATCATGAACAAAACTACCCTACTCACGACCTTGAGTTAGCGGCAGTTGTATTTGCGCTGAAAGTATGGAGACACCACCTATATGGACAGTCATGTGAGGTGTTTTCTGACCACAAGAGTTTGAAGTACCTCTTTACTTAGAAAGAGTTGAATATGAGACAAAGGCGGTGGTTAGAATTTGTAAAAGATTACGAAGTTGAAATCAAATACCACCCTGGTAAAGCTAATGTGGTAGCTGATGCACTGAGCAGGATGCCAGCTACTATGCAACCGGTTATGTCGGCCGTATCAATGCCTTTGAAGACGGAGATACAGAAGTTCGATATGGAGATAGTTTCTGGGCTATCGGCCATACTGGCAGACTTAACCCTACGGCCCACCGTCCTGGACCGTATTAAGGAAGCCCAGAAGACCAATTCAAAGGAGATGGCTGATATGGTGAGCAGAGTACCAAGGGCTTCTTCCGATTTTAGTTATTCGGGAGATGGAATTTTGAAGTTTAAGAACAGATGGTATGTTCCGAAAGACGAAGAACTACGGAAACACATCTTATCGGAAGCCCATTCGTCTCCTTTCTCTGTACATCCCGGAAGTACGAAGATGTATCAGGAGCTAAAGCTTCACTTCTGGTGGCCGAATATGAAGAATGAAGTGGCCAAGTATGTGGAGTCTTGTTTAATATGTCAACAGGTCAAAGCTGAACATCAACGACCGATTGGAACGCTTCAGCCTCTTCCAATTCCTGAATGGAAGTGGGAGAACATTACAATGGACTTTGTTGTTGGACTTCCAAGAACAGTAAAAGGCCATAATAGTATATGGGTCATAGTGGACAGATTGACGAAGTCTGCCCATTTTCTACCCGTGAAGACGACATTCACCGTGGACCAGTATGCAGAACTGTACATTAATGAGATTGTCAAGCTGCACGGCATTCCTGTGTCAATCGTCTCTGATCGCGATCCTAGATTCACTTCCAGGTTTTGGAAAAGTTTGCAAAGCTCCTTGGGCACTAGATTGGACTTCAGCACGGCATTTCACCCGCAGTCGGATGGACAATCCGAGAGAACGATTCAGACATTGGAAGATATGTTAAGGGCGTGCGTGTTGGAACTTCACGCTCCTTGGAGTAGATACCTGCCACTTGTGGAGTTTGCTTACAACAATAGCTACCAGGCTACGATCGGTATGGCTCCATATGAAGCGCTTTATGGCAGAAAGTGCAGATCCCCGTTGTGTTGGGATGAAGTCGGGGAAACCAAGCTTATCGGCCCCGAAATACTGCAACAGATGTCTGGGGTAATAACGGCGATTAAGCAAAGAATCCAAGCTGCACAAAGTCGACAGAAAAGTTACGCAGACCACAGGAGAAGGGACTTAGAGTTTGCCGAAGGTGATGAGGTGTTCTTGAAGGTGTCACCTTTCAAGGGCGTAATGAGATTCGGCAAGAAAGGGAAGCTAAGCCCAAGGTTTATTGGGCCTTTTCCCATTTTGAAGAGAATTGGGAGCATGGCCTACAGACTACAACTACCAGCGTCAATGAATGGTGTTCATGATGTTTTCCATGTCTCGATGCTGAGAAAATGTGTACGAGATCCAACTCAGATCGTGGAACATGTGGACTTTGACATTATGCCGACACTTACATATGAAGAAAGGCCCATACAGATTCTGGATACCTCAGTCAAGGTATTGCGCAACAAGGTGATTCCACTGGTGAAAGTTTTGTGGCGCAATCATAATGTGGAAGAAGCCACTTGGGAAAGACTGGAGGATGTTAAAACACAATATCCAGACTTCTTTGCTTAGGCAAATTTTGGGGACAAAATTTCTATTAAGGTGGGTGGAATGTAACACCCGGCATTTTGCCATGTAAATGTTTTCCCCGATAATTTATGTGGGATTAAATAGGTATTAATGCAAGGAGTATTTTTGTCAGAAAACCAAAACGACGGTGTTTGTAGAATTTAAATTGTGGAACAAAAACCAAACTAAGTGTGATTAAAATGAACCAATTTGGTTGTAAACCAATGAAAGGGCAAAGTTGGCACTCAATTAAGGTGGTTGGGAGTAGGCCATTGGTTGGTTGCCATGTGGAACCTTGTTGAAGAAGACAACCTTCTTCTCCTCTCCTCCTCACTCTACGTAAAAACCTTCACTTCTCCTCTGTTTTCTCTCTGCCAGGCGACAAAAGTTCACCCAAACACCTTTGATCTTCTAGAGTTTTCCTTGTTTTCTGCCTAAGGTAAACATCTTCTAATGCTAACACATTTGGACAAGCAAAAAGTATGCGTTTTGCTGAAGTTTTAGGTTAAGGTATTTAGGAGAAAACTCTCGGTTTTTGTATGGAAACACACCCACTGTTTTCTAAATGTCCGAGATGAGTTTGCTGCATATCCTGCAAACTTATTAGTTAACATATGCAGCTGTTTAATACATCTTCATGCATGCTACAGATCCGAGCATTTCAGGGGCATTCGAGCATCTGACACGACAGCAAACAGGTAAGTTCATACGTTTATGTTGGCCCTTATGGCCCTACAACTTGGAGGTACTAGGTATGGTTTGGGTAGATAGGTTTTAGGTTATGTTTTAAGTTAAACATGTTTCCATTATATTCTGTTTCCCTGTAGTATTCATTCTGCCATCTGTGAATGTTAGGTTTAAGTATCGCACTTATTCATGCATACACGTTTCCTGTAAAATCATGCAAACGTTTTCAGCACTGGTTTTGAAGTAAGTAAGATAAAATCTGTAATGTAATGTGCGGTTAAGTGTGGACGAGGACTGGCATCCTGTCAAGTACTCCTGTTATGTCCTGAAAGTGGCATGTACACCCTGTTGCGCCAGCTCCTCCTCCCACTTATACCTTTCCTGTCCAGTGAAATGTAATGTAAAGTAATGTTCATGTATTTGAAACGTTCATGCATAGCATATGCATCACTGCATTTATTTCTGATGTGTCCTTACTGAGCTCTAGGCTCATAGGTGAACTCCCTGTTGTAGGTACGGATGCTCCAGATGAGGACCTTGCTCCTCAAGCTGATGAGTTGATGTAGTTGGCGGATCGAGCTCATTGTGATTGGTTGCTGCAGTCGGACCAATGTTATCCCTGTGAGATTTGTCTTTTGAAATGTTAGGTCAAGTCCTGCATAGCTTTTGAGGCTTTAAAACCAATGTGTAAGTAGTATTTTTTTTTTATGTTTTCAAAACTCCTGTTGTGAATTCCGAAATGTAGGTCATGTCTGTTTAGTTCTGTTGTGAATTATAAACGGTGTAAAGTTCCTATAGGTGTTGTTTTTTTTTTAAACCTCTGTATTTTTGACAGTTGCGTGTATGCTTGAAGTATTCTGGAACTGTCTGTGTTTGTTTTTTTTAGGTTATGCATGGATAGTCTCGAATTTTAGAGCTATCCATGCAGTTTGTTTTCTTGAAATCTGTCATCTGGAATGAAGGTTTGAAACCTTTATGCCTTCTGTTTTTAAGCTCTCTGTCTATATGTCTTTCTGTCAAAAGTTGTAATTCTGCCTTTAAAACTGTCTTCCGATTTCATCTTCCGGTGGACATTTTGCTTATATCTTCCGGTAAGTAATGTTTTCTTATGTTTTCACCCCTGCCGATGCCTGTTATTTTTTTTGTGTAGTTTAGTCTAAGTCTAAACTTCATCTACCGATAGATACTGTACACGTTTTGTCTTATTCATATCCTCTGCTAAACAGTAATTCTGTTATAGTTTTCCATCTGCCGATAACGTCTTCACATCTTCCGATGACGTCATCACCTTCTGCCGATTACGTTTACTGCCTGCCGATTCCGTTAGCTGCTCCCATCTGCCGATGACGTCTTCACATCTTCCGATGACGTCATCACCTTCTGCCGATTACGTTTACTGCCTGCCGATTCCGTTAGCTGCTCCCATCTGCCGATGACGTCATCACATCTTCCGATGACGTCATCACCTTCTGCCGATTACGTTTACTGCCTCTATCTTCCGATGACGTCAGAACATCTTCCGGCTGACGTCACCACCTTCTGCCGGCTTCGTCTGTTGTCTGCCTCTTCCGATGACGTCATCCACTGATTTCTCCTCCGGTTCCGTTTAAAACTACATATTCCGCCAGTTATTCGCCTAAGTCTTCCGCCACTGTTTCCTGTTTCCATCTCCGCCAGTTTTATGCTATTTCTGTTCGGTTATCCATTTATGAGACCTGTTTGTTTTCCATTCCAGAGAACTCTGTCTCCCCCTGTAAATGTTTTCGATTACCCACTGCAGTTCTCCCTCTCTGTTCACTGTTTTGACTGTTCTATTGGTTCAAAAAAAAATAGTCACTGTTATTTCCTGTAAATGTCCCGGAGTGACGGCTCCGATCCCGGAACCCGATTCGGATCCGGTTTCGGGCTGTCACAGAATGCATTAAAGGAAAACAAACCAAAGGCAAGAAATTAGGTGCATGTCGGGCTACAGAAGTCTTAGAATTGATACATATGGATGTTTGTGGACCATTTCTAACACCTTCTTGGAATGGTCAATGCTACTTTGTATCATTCATAGACAATTTTTCGAGATATGCATACATATTTCTTATTCATAAAAAGGCTCAAACATTGGACGTGTTCAAGTCATTCAAGGTTGAAGTTGAAAATCAACTCGACAAAAGGATAAAGAAAATAAAGTCCGATCGTGGTGGTGAATACTATGGTCAGTACGATGGTTCGGTTGAACAACGTCCAAGGCCTTTTGCCAAATAGCTAGACGAGTGTGGTATCGTCCCACCATACACCATGTCGGGCTTTCCTAGCATGAATGGTGTAGCAGAAAGACAAAATCGCACTCTACAGGACATGGTAAGGAGTATGGTTAGTCATTCATCCTTGCCAGAATCACTCTGGGGTGAGGCACTAAAGACGACAACATACATTCTCAATAGAGTGCCGACAAAAGCAGCTGGTAAAACACCTTTTGAGCTTTGGTTGGGGAGAAAACCCAGTCTGAAGCATTTTCATGTTTGGGGATGTCCAACTGAGGCAAGGCCTTATAGGCCACATGAGAATAAGTTGGATCCCAAGACAGTGAGTGGCTACTTTATTGGCTATTCTGAGCGATCGAGGGGCTATAAGTTTTATGATCCCAAATCATGGTCAATTTTTGAGACGGGTAGAGCTATATTCTTCGACGTTATTGAGTTTGAGGGGAAGAATAAAATAAAGGACTTTGTCTTTGAGGAAGAATCAATTTCCACTACGGTGAATGATGAGTTGATTCATATTCCGATTGCTTTAGACAATGATCAGGATTCCACCCTGGTCATTAATAATATCGGAATTCCAGAAAATCAAGACATTGTTGATCTCCCAGGGGTATAAACTCAATAACCTCTTGAAGAAGTGATTGAGGTTCAAGTGCCATTGCGGCGGTCCACAAGAGAAAGGAGAAGTACTATTTTGGATGACTATGTAGTATTTCTTCAGGAACATGAGGATAATGTTGGTATGATGGAAGATGATCATATCAACTTTCGTCAAGCCATAGAAAGTTCCAATTCGGTAAAGTGGGTCGAAGCAATAAATGAGGAGTACAAGTCAATGCAAGACAATAAAGTTTGGGAACTTGTCCCACTACCGGAAGGTACAAAACCTATTGGTTGTAAATGGATTTTTAAGTCTAAAAGGGATTCAAAAGGTAATGTGGAGAAGTATAAAGCTCGTCTTGTGGCAAAAGGCATTACTAAAAAATATGGGGTTGACTATAAAGAGACTTTTTCTCCGGTTTCAACTAAAGACTCTTTTAGGACAATTATGGCACTTGTTGCGCATTTCGATTTGGAGCTACATCAGATGGATGTAAAGACAACGTTTCTCAATGGCGACATTGTTGAAACGATTTATATGGTGCAACCAGAAAACTTTGTGTCGGGAGACCCAAAGAATATGGTTTGCAAATTAAAGAAATTCATCTATGGGCTTAAGCAAGCGTCTCGTCAGTAGTACCATAAGTTTCACAAAATAATTCTCTCATTTGGTTTTGAAGTGAATTTAGTCGATAATTGTGTGTATCACAAGTTCAGTGGGAGTAAGCACATATTTCTGGTTCTATATGTGGACGACATTTTGCTTGCCACAAATGATATAGGCTTATTGCACCAAACCAAGAGTTTTTTGTCAAGAAATTTTGAGATGAAAGATCTTGATGAGGCCTCATTTGTATTAGGAATTCAGATACATCGAGATCGTTCTCGAGGTATTCCTTGATTGTCACAAATGAGCTATATCGATAAAGTACTTATAAGATTTGACATGCAAGATTGTAAACAAGGAAACACCCCGGTTGCTAAGGGAGATAAGTTTAATCTCAAACAAGGGAAGTCTTGAAATTCAAGAAATGCAAAAGATTCCCTATGCTTCGGTGGTATGAAGTCTTATGTATGCTCAAGTTTGTACGCGTCCTGATATAGCGTACATAGTAGGTGTGTTGGGCAGATATCTAAGCAACCCAAGTATGGATCACTGGAAAGCAGCCAAAAGAGTTATGAGATACCTGAAAAGAACTAGGAATTACATGCTCACATATAGGAGGTCAGATCATCTTGAGATCATTGGGTATTCTGACTCCGATTTTGCGGGATGCCAAGACGGCGTGAGATCCACTTCGGGTTACATTTTTATGTTAGTTGGTAGAGCCATTTCTTGGAGAAGTGCCAAACAGGCACTTACAGCTTCCTCCACTATGGCAGCAGAATTTGTTGCTTGTTACGAAGCATCAAATCATGCGATATGGCTAAAGAACTTTGTCACTGGGCTGCGTATTCTGGAAGGGATTGAAAGACCCCTTGGGTTATTTTGTGACAATAGATCAGCTGTGTTATATTCAAACAACAATAGGAGCTTGACGAAGTCGAAGTATATCGACATCAAGTTCCTTGTTCTGAAGAAATGGTACAAAGTGGGCAGATTTCTATAGAACACTTAGGTACAAACTCCATGGTAGCGGACCACCTAACAAAGGGTTTGCCATCTAGTGTCTTTCATGAGCATACTGCTCGTATGGGTGTCGTAGAGATGGATGATCTCTAGTTTGAGTGGGAGTTTGTAGTTTGGTTGTTTTTTAGTTTGCTTGTTTTATAGATAGTTATTTATGTATTTTTATTCTGATCAGAAATGAAGTATTATTCAGTTCATTACACTTTGTACAATTATGTTTAAAGTTTGATCTCACTAAAGTTAAGTAGGACCAGTTGAAAATTGACATAAACAGATCACCTTACATGTAATTTTCATGCCACTAATTCATGATTGATTTATGTCATTTAGTCATCTTGATGTACGTGACCATTGATAAGTTTAGTTGTGATTGATACAACAGACCGCTTTGATCCTATGTCAACATGATTAATGGATGAGATTGTTCAGAATGTCCTCAGATTTGATGACAAAACATGTGCACACTAAGGATATCACATTCATTATATTGTATATGTGTCAAGTGAGAGATTGTTAGAATTTTTGGGACACTTATATAATTAAATGAATGTATATGGTCATCAATTATAAAAAGTCAAAATTATGTGGTCTATTTTGAAATAAAGAATTTGACTTCAGGACATAACTGTCATGGATATTTATTGTGGATGCCAGATGCGGAATTTCTAATTTGATGAAGGGGCCAAATTAGAAATTGGCAAAGTTTTATAACTGCTATAAGGCAGTTGGGTTATGGTCCCCAAAAGGTAGGAAAAAGGTATCTCTCGATATCCCCATCAACAGAGAGAATTAGGAACCCTAAGGAAATTCTACATTTTTGGAAGATCATAAATCATTACAAGCCATGGCTAAAGATTCAGGTACGCTTCCGCATTCGTTTGTATATGAAATCAAGAACATGATTGTGATTCTTTGGTGTAGTTTCATTTGGGATTAGAAACACATTAATTCCAGAGAAATTTTAACAGAGACGTCATGTGATCAAAATAACTACTGGTACATGTAACATTCGGTTGGTTTGCGAAAAACTTCGACAACTCCGAAGGAACTAGATTTTGATCGGAATTCGGATAGCTATAGTAATTCAACGACGACGATGAAGTGGACGAAGAGAGAACTTCTAAATTCTCGTGCATAAGCTGTTGTTTCATCTCCAGCGAGAAAGCATCTTGTACAGGCGTCTGATAATACCCATTTCCTCGCTGGTGTTGTTGATCATAATTCATCAAAAGTTGGTGATTTTCTTGAAAATTTTTGGTAAAGGAAGAATATGGGTCATGTTGTTTGGATCTAAAGAGGATAGAGGATAGTCTTAGAATTTCCAAAGTTATGGCGGTCGGCTAGTTTCCGACTAAGTCTGAGAGATTGAGAAGAGAAAGCTAATTGCTGAAGGCTGCGTTAAGGATGGAAGATAGGTCGAGAAGCAGGGGAAGTAGAGGCGAGGGTGCAGACAGGGGTATGTTTGGAAGTAAAATAAGGCACGTGATGAAAACGTGTCATTTTAATGAAAAATATGATGATAGGGGGTAAATTGCCTATTACCAATACATTAAGGTTGTTTTTGCCTATTATCTGAGTTTACGGTATAAATTGTCATTTTCACCTAGTTGTAGGGGTCAATTTTACCTTATTTAATTCTACTAAAACTTTTAATTGAAATCCATAAATATCACAAACCTAAGCTATTGTTATCTAAAATTTAGTTCTTCAATAATAATGAAGGGATAGTGCAAAAACACGTCAACTCTCATGCTGTTCAATGCTTTTTTTGAATCCAAAGATGAGAAAGATTTTGCTCAATACTCCTAATGCAACTCATAATGTATTGTTGAAGTTTATTACCTTGTAGAAGAGTCTCTCTATATAGAGAGATTATGTAACGCCCCGAGTTTTCTAAACTCAGTTCGTTACACATAACACCGAACAGGACTAAGAAAAATTTGACAAATTTCAAAAAAAAAAACTTCGTTCAAAAATCAAAATTTTGACATTTGCTAAAGCCTCAAAATTTTAAAACTAGCAGCGGAGATTTTTTTTTTTAACGAAAATAGAGTTAAAAAAACTGTAAAACAATTTTAAATGAATCGGTTAAAATATTGGGAAGTAATTCGGCCAGAAGAGATGAAAGCTTAAGTATGAAATGCTTGAAGATCATAAAAGTCAACACATCATCTGTTGATCAGAGTCAACAAAAATGGGTAGAAAGAAAACGGAGAACTTCCACCGATGACGTCAGCCGTAAGAAATACTCTTCCTACTTCAGCCGATGACGTCAGCCGGAAGAATCACTCTTCCAACTTCAGCCGATGACGTCAGCCGGAAGAATCACTCTTCCAACTCCAGCCGATGACGTCAGCCGGAAGAATCACTCTTCCAACTTCAGCCGATCGCAAAACGACAACAATATTTACTCACATCTTCCGATAGATAAAATACCCGACATCATCCGGTTACAAAACGACAAAAGACTTTTACCTTCATCATCCGATGGATAAAATACTCGACATCATCCGGTTACAAAACGACAAATTTTCTACTTATATCTTCCGATGGCTTCCACTGAAGACATCATCTAATGACTTTACTGAAGACATCATTCGATGGCTTTACTGAAGACATCATCCGATAGTCAACAGAACAACAACTTTATATAGTAGCTCATCGAGCATTTTCTCTCTACACAGGGAAAGCTCTGTCCACTAAAAGAATTTGAGCATTTGCAAAAGAACATTCAAAACTACTTAAATCTGTATATTACTCCAGAATTTGGTAGAAACTACTTTTGAAGCCAACAGAGTATTAAAATCAGAAAGGCCTCAAAGGTATTTCAAAACATTAAAACTACTATTTTCATAAGAACTCTCGACATACTCAAATTGAATCATGGTTCACTGGACTTTCCTATCCACTGAGACCAGTTAATCCGCTTGATCAGTTTACCAGGCCGAAACATGAAAGTACTTCCCCAACCTCCTCTATTCATCTGTGCACTCAAGAAGATTCACCTGCAGTATCCTCAACACCTACATCACAAAACTCATCTATTAGCCTAATGCTAAGTAAGTAAAGCAATAATGAAATGAAATGCTGAAACATAAATTCCTAAACATGCAATTTCTACTTTCTCATCTCAGTTGCATTCACATTCATTCATAAACTGGTCTGATCCCTCGGTTCCCTTTGGAATGGGATCAATCCTCCCAATGTTATACATCCACTACTCGATTAAAGGGCGGATGAATTCCCTTAATAGCTGATCTGATCCCTCAGTTCCCTTGGGAGTGGGATCAATCCTCCCAATGTTATAAATCCCTTCATAAGTTAAGGGGTGGATTAGTTCCCTTAATAGTTTGTCTGTCACATTCAGTTCATGCCTTACCATTCCTTACATGGAAATTCATTTTCGTAATCTTCCAAGAAAAACATGATGCATGACATACAAACTCATTCACACAATACATAATCCTACTGTTTTGTGATGTAGGCCCGAAGGCACATGCATACTTCACTTACCTGGCTCTCCTGGAAATGCTCGGTGTTGCAAACTACTTTGGGAGCTTACTCAACCTAAAACCATGGACAGATATTCGATTAGATTTTACTAAACCTCATTCTACACCATCCAGAAGCCTAAGGAAACTAGTTTAGGAGCTTAGTTCGTTATACATCTCCGATTACCACCAAAACCCGAACTAGTTCGCTCACAGCATTCTCGAAACTCACATTTATCCACTCCCTAAATCATCGATAGTTACCAATGCAATAAGGAATCGAAATAGAACTCACCTAGTTTGGAGAAAATCGGATGGAAGAATCGCCTAGAGAGCTCTGCTGCTTGAGCTGAATACCGAGAGAGGAGAGTAAGGAAAGAGTGTCGGCTACAGTGCATTTAATTACAAAGCCTCTTTCCTTAAATAGGTTATCTATTTTAAGTTCTCAACTATTAAATAATGGAATAAAAATTGATTTAATAGAACAGAGTGCTACAGATTATGGTGAAGAAACCTTCTCGATGGAAGAAGAGGAAAAATACAGAGAGGTCCTCTAAGTCTGTTAAATTATACATAACAATACACCATCAAATTGGAGATTGTTAAAAGTTTAGAAGTGACTAATCTCAAAGTGAAAACAACAGTCCCAATTTTCAGACATCAATGGCGAGATTTAAAATTCGATTATTTTACAATTTGGTTTAAATATTTTAATTTTGATTTCTAAAGCATGTTTAGATTGTTTAAAAATTCTAACAATGGAGATCCAACACCTTAAATGGTCTATACTATCTATTATTCAGTTTTGAATAAGGTTGTGTAACACCCGGTTTTACGGGATTTGATTTATTCCAATATAAATGGTATTTTTGTAAATACGTCAAATTAAGTCCATTTTTGCGAACGGAAGGTTTTAATAGAGCCTTAATAATAAATTAGAATTTATGGTGAAATATGAAAATTTGGAGAAATCAGATCGTTAATTAAATAACGAGATAATTGGAGAAACAAATAGAAATTATGTGGAGGGGCAAATTGGTAATTTGAGAAGTCAAAATTACAATAAAACACAAAATCCCTCATTTTTCCCTTCATTTTTCACGCAGCTCCCCTCCCGTAGGCGATTTCTTCTCCTCCCTCATGCGTTCCTCTTCCGGCGACGAGAACTCCTCCGACGACTCAGTTTTCTTCGCGTTTCCTTCTCCTTCCTCGGCTCTAGGTAATATTCTATGCTTTAGGAATGTTAAAATTTGGTTTTCGCGGAGTTATACGGTTAGGGTTCGTTTAGGGTTTTGCGAAATAGCCGAATATTGTTTGTAACGGCTAAGTTTACCCTATTTACGACTTAGTAAGTGTATTTATGGTTATTGGTGGAAGTTTAATGGTTTAATTGAGATTGTTGAGAATTTTGGTAGTTAAAGGTTTTAAAAACTCCATTAATGGAGGTTTGGAAATTCACGAGCACGAGTTGCTCGATAAAATGTCTCAATGAGGTGTTTTAGAGTTTAGGAGATTTTCTTTAGCTAGGAGTTTGTAATTTTCTAAACTCGATAGTTTAGAATTGGTTTAAATGACAAATGTTGTGCATTGCCTTAGGTAAACAACGCTCGTGGACGGAGCTCGGTGTGCAACGGACACGAGGTAATTCTTCGTGATTTGTTTGGCCCTCTTGGCCTACACCATAAGAATGTATGTTAAATTGAGGAATTGGAGATATATTGCGTTCGGGTAGTTAGAACGGGTAGTTAGTTTATTGTTTGTATGTTTCTATTTATTTCTATTTCGTTCATGGCATGATATTTGTTCACGCATCATTGTTTTTGAAAAAAGCATGAAAAGGAATTTCTATGCATGATTTTACAAACGAAAAGGTAAACAAATGTAATAAAGGTCACGTCGGTGGCGGTGGTTCAGACATGGCTGTCAGGTGAAGCATGTTTTTCCCCCGGTTAGATACGAGGGGCTATCCAATCGACGAATGTGCCGCTCCTTTCTAGCGAGAGTGAAGCCCCGGTGACATGAATGAAATGATTAGCGAAAAGGTAAGACGCATGATTTATGAACTGTACATGCATAGTATTGGCATTCACGTGCATTCACATAGATTTATTGAGCCTCTAGCTCACATTTTTATTTCTATGGTGTAGGTGATTTTGAGACAGGTGAGGAAGACGTCCCTCCGCCTGAAGTATGAGCACGTTGAAGGAGGATGGCCCGTGGGTGTGCGCTGGTAGTCGGTGGTAATTTTGACTCGTGGGGACGTAGGTAAACGTTTTGGGGAATTGATAGATATGATGATAGGAAATTGTATAGTTGAACATTTTAGGATACTTGGATCTGGATAGATATTTTATAGTGTTTTTTGGAAAATTGAAAGTATTTTGTAGTGTTATTGATAATTTCAAACAGGGGGAAATGTTAAACTTTCAAACGGATCCATGCGGTTTGTTTTATGAAATTGGCTACGTTTTAAATGAGCTTTGAGTCGGTTTTTTGGGCGATTGGTAAAGTGGGGATTGTATGTGGGGAGTAGAGTGGTTGTATTGTTATGAAAAGTATTTGAAGAAGTGATGAAGGTATAAAGTAGAAAAGAGAATTGTGAAGTGTGTGTGAGTTCGTGTGCAGGGTAACGATGAAAAGGGTGAAGGAAGGAAAAAGAGAGAGAAGGGAGCAGCTCTCTGGATTTCAAAATCCAGAGAGCCTGCCGATTGATCGCAAAGAGATGCGATCAATCGGCAGAGGTGGGGTGCCTCTCTGGAAAAATTCCAGAGAGGTAGCCGATCAATCGCCCAAAAAGGGGCGATTGATCGGCTATGAAGAGAGAAAAAAAAAGAAGGGGGGGGGGGGGGGGGGGCGATCGACCTTAGCGATCGATCGCCCAAGTGGTTCGCCCCCCAATTTGGCCACAGCCGATCGATCGGCCATGCATTTCACAGGCGAAATGCCCTGTTTGCCCTCAACTTCCTTAGCCGATGTTTTATATATTTCTTTTAAGGTTTTTAATTTCTTTTCCAAAGAAATTTCAATACTTATTTTAAGGTATTTTTATTTTAATGATTTTATGGACGTTTTAATTTTAACTAGAGGTTTTAAAAAAAAACTTTTACGGGAAATTAAGGGAATAGCGTAAGGGTCATTACAGTTATGGTATCCGAGCCCCCGGGTTTTAAAAACGGTTCTGTAGACTGCACGACTGCGCAGCCACTACGTGGACATCCTTCATCAACTGTAAGTACGTTTAATTGCTTTATTTAAATTCGATTTCTTAGGATTATTTGTTTTAACTTTTATAGGGGTTATAGAAAATGGTTCGAGGTAGAGACGCCAGAGACCATGCCTTAGATAGGCTGACTGATTTGCTGGACCGTCAGGCTCAGTATATGCACAGGCAAACACAACAGATTGAAAGTCTAGTAAACCGAGAAAACCAGAGAGCCCAGGATATAGTAATTCTGGACAACCACAGCATGGAGAGATTTCAAAAGCTAAGGCCTCCGATATTCAACGGACAATCTACGGACTCCTCTATTGCTGAGGAGTGGGTTCGAACGATGGAGGACATGTTGGCGTATGCCAAAGTGGACAATACTGAGAAGGTCGCGTGCGTCACATTCCACCTGGCATCGGATACCCGGTCTTGGTGGGATTATGTTAAGGTAACGACAGACATGGCACTGATGAGGTGGGAACGGTTTAAGACCGTGTTCTTTGATAAGTATTTTAGCAATACTGTGAGGGCGGCAAAGAGAGCTGAGTTTACGCAGCTAAAGCAGACCAGTACAGTTGCGGAGTACATCAGGAAGTTTGAAGCTTTATCCCGATTCGCACCGCGCCTAGTCAGCGATAATGAGGACAAGGTGCAACAATTTATGGATGGACTAAATCGGGAGATTCAGAAGAACCTTATAGTATCCGGCATTCTAGATGTGCCCTATGAGGATATTGCAGCGAGAGCCTTGGAGTGCGTGGCTGCAGAGTTGACCTGTGTTAAGTTGAGGGAGCCTGCTAAGGGCTTCTTTCGTGAGATCCAGCCTCAGGTACGGAATCGGGGTTGGCAACCTAGAGGGCAGCAGCCACAGCAACAACATCAAAGAGACGTTAAAAGACCTCATGAATGAGGAAATGATCAAGGCAAAGGGAAGCAAGTTCAAGGGGCTGCTCAGAAGCCAGTTTGTCCTAAGTGCCAGAAAGAACATTTTGGCAAGTGTCGGTTGGGTACCAACAACTGTTATAGATGCGGAGAGGTTGGCCATTATATCGTGAACTGCCCGTTATTGGACCGAAATCAACCAGCCAGGAATCAACAGGGCCAAGATCAGCGAATAGTTATGTCGAGGATTTTCGCATTTATTGAGCCTGGAGATGTCGACGACGAGGCACAACCATCTGTCATATCAGGTACTATTCTAGTCATGGGTGTACCAGTATTTTCTCTAATAGATACTGGAGCTACGCACTCCTTCATTTCAACTGCTTGCATGATTAGATTGGGGCTAGTATCTGAGTTGGCTGAGTATGCGTATAGAGTGATGCTGCCTTCGGGAGCTCTTATGCAGTCTGATCGTGTCTTCCAAGGCAACGTTGTCTCGGTGGGGATTAATACCCTCTATGCTTGCCTGATAGTTATGAGCATAGAGTGGTACGATCTAATTCTGGGGATGGATTGGCTTTCACGTCACTACGCCACCATTGACTATCGATCCGGGTTGGTAACTTTTTAGCCTCCGGATAAGGACGAGTTCTCATATCAGGCGCTAAATAGGTCAAGTGGGTCGCCTATTTCTTATTCTATGAAGGTTCAAGAGCAGTTTAAGGGCGAATGCTCTGTTTATCTGGCTACCGTGATTGATACTCGGTTACTCAGCGAGGTAAAATGAGAGGACCTTCCAGTAGTTAGAGAATTCTCAGAGATCTTTCTTGACGATCTTCCCGGATTATCGCCGGACAGAGAGATCGAGTTTGTGATTGATGTGTATCCAGGCTCTGCGCCGGTATCAAAGAATCCTACAGACTGGCACCTGCTGAATTAAAAGAGCTGAAGTCTCAGTTAGAGGAGTTGTTAGACAAGGGGTTTATCCGACCCAGCTTTTCTCCCTGGGGTGCGCCAGTGCTGTTCGTGAAGAAAAAGGATGGAACTCTCAGAATGTGCGTGGATTACAGAGAGTTGAATAAGCTAACGGTGAAGAATAAGTATCCACTGCCCTGGATTGACGACCTGTTTGACCAACTGCATGGTGCCCGAGTATTTTTGAGGATAGACCTACGCTCGGGTTATTATCAGTTGAAGGTCCGGAGGGAAGATGTTCAGAAAACGGCCTTCCGAACAAGGTACGGGCATTACGAATTTCTTGTGATGTCCTTTGGACTTACGGATGCTTTTGTAGCTTTTATGGATTTGATGAATCATGTTTTTAAGGAGTATTTAGACAAGTTTGTCGTCGTCTTCATTGATGACATCTTGATCTATTCGAAGACAAAGGAAGAGCACGAGGAGCATTTGCGAATTGTTCTGAAGATTCTATGCCAACATCAACTATATCCGAAGTTCTCTAAGTGCGAGTTTTGGCTGGATCGAATTAGTTTTCTCGGCCATATCATATCTCAGGAGGGAATTTCAGTGGATCCAACAAAGATTGAAGTTGTTAAAGATTGGCCACAGCCTAAGAACGTGCGAGAGGTACGTGGATTTCTTGGTTTGGATAGATATTATAGGAAGTTCATAGAGGGGTTTTCAAAGATAGCAGTCCCTCTATCCCGCTTGACGAGAAAGAATGAGAAGTTTGTATGGTCGTCTGCTTGTGAAAAAAGCTTTGTGGAGCTGAAACAGAGATTGACTACAGCACCAGTTTTGACACTACCAGTTGAGGGTGATAAGTTCAGTATTTACTGTGACGCCTCGAGAATAGGACTGGGATGTGTATTGATGCTGGAAGGCAGGGTCATTGCTTATGCTTCTAGACAGTTGAAACCATATGAGCAAAACTATCCGACACACGACCTTGAGCTTGCAGCGGTGGTCTTTGCTTTAAAAATCTGGAGACACTATCTGTATGGGCAGCAGTGTGAGGTGTTCTCTGACCACAGAAGCTTAAAGTATTTGTTTACACAGAAAAAACTTAATATGCGACAGCGAAGGTGGTTGGAGTTCGTTAAAGATTATGATTTTGAAATTAAATACCACCTAGGGAAGGCAAACAAAGTCGCTGATACCTTGAGCAGAATGCCTATTGCGAGTCAGCCTTCGCTTGCATCGATGTCGTTAATGCTGAGGTCTGGGATTGAGAAGTTCGATGTGGAGATTGTAGCAGAGTTGTCCAGTATGCTCACCAACATTTCTCTCAGGCCGACTTTTATGTATAAGATACATGAAGCTTAGCAGAAAGATGTGGAGTGTGAGGAGCTTCGATTGAGCATGACATCTGGAGACTTATCTGATTTTAATTTGTCGGAGGATGGTATTCTAAAGTTCAGGCATAAGTGGTACGTGCCTAATGATAAGGAGCTAAAGAAGGAGATATTGGCTGAGGCACATTCTTCAGCATACTCAGTGCATCCAGGAAACACGAAAATGTATAGAGATTTGAGGCAACAATTCTGGTGGCCAAACATGAAGAAAGAGATTGCCAGGTACTTAGAAACCTGTCAGATTTGTCAACAGGTTAAGATAGAGCATCAAAGGCCAGTCAGAACCTTACAGCCACTGCCTATTCCGGAGTGGAAATGGGAGTAGATCTCCACAGATTTCATAGTGGGACTCCTGAGAACAACAAAGGGGCACGATGGTATTTGGGTGATAGTGGACCGTTTGACAAAGACGGCCCACTTCCTGCCAGTCAAGATGATCTATTCTGTGGATCAGCTAGCTGAGCTGTATGTGCAGGAGATCGTTAGACTACACGGAGTGCCCATCTCTATTGTTTCTGATAGGGATGCCAGATTTACTTCAAAGTTCTGGAAGAGTCTATATAATGCTATGGGAACTCAGCTGAATTTTAGCACGGCATTTCATCTTTAGATTGATGGACAGACAGAAAGAACAAATCAGATTCTCGAGGATATGCTCAGAGCTTGCGTGCTAGAGTTTTAGGGCTCGTGGAGCCGATATTTACCATTGATTGAGTTTTCATACAAGAACAGCTTCCAAGCTACTATTGGCATGGCTCCGTATGAGGCGTTATATGGTGAAAATGCATTTCTCCGTTATATTGGGACGAGGTAGGCGAGGCTAGCATAGTCGGCCCAGATATTTTGCAGCAAATAGCGGAGAAGATCGCTGTTATTAGACAACGTATAGAGATAGCACAGAGCCGCCAAAAGAGCTATGCTGACACCAGACGGAGAGAATTACAGTTTAAGGAAGGTGACGAAGTGTATTTGAAGATTTCTCCGTTTAAAGGCGTTATGCGATTTAGAAGATGAGACAAGTTGAACCCTCGTTTTGTTGGGCTCTTTCCTATTCTGAAGAGGATCGGGACTATGGCGTACCAGTTACAGCTCCCGGCATCTATGGAAGGTATTCACGTTGTATTCTACGTGTCCATGCTCAGAAAATACGTGCGTGATTCGTCACACGTCGTTGAAACAAAGGAGATCGAAGTGCAACCAACGCTGACCTACGAGGAAAGGCCGGTACGAATCCTAGAGTCTTCTATCAAGGTATTGCGCAATAAGAAAATCCCGCTGGTAAAGGTTCTGTGGCAGAATCATGATGTTGAGGAGGCTACTTGGGAGAGGCAGCAGGATATGATGTTGAAGTATCCTGAATTGTTTGTATAGTCAAATTTTGAGGACAAAATTTAAATAAGGTGGATGGGATGTAACACCCGATTTTACGGGATTTAATTTATTCCAATATAAACAGCATTTTTGTAAATACGTCAAATTAAGTCTATTTTTGCGAACGGAAGGTGTAACGACCCTAACACTGTACCCTTATTTACCCTTAATTAACGTACAAATTTTTCATTTTTTCCTTTATTCTTAGCGTTTATGCGAAAACGATTTGAAAACAATTTAAAATCAATTTACTAAAACGTTTAAACAAATAAAAACAATTAATTAAACCAATACGTACACAAACACTCGATACTCATACGTCTTCCGAAATACCACCTCAAAACCAACTCGAACGCAACTATAACAAATTACATTTTCATGAAAATAAACTGCGTGGTTCCGTTTAAAAGTTTAACATATCCTTCTGTTTCAAAATCACAAAACAGTTTATAACAACAGGTTTCCAAAACATTCAGAACATTAGAATATCAAATGTAAACCTATCCACTAACCAGATTCCAAACATCCTATAATTTCTATACAACCATCATTTAAATGTAAACCTATCCACTAACCAGATTCCAAACATCCTATAATTTCTATACAGTTTACTATTAGCTCAAAACATCCCAAAACCCTCAAAACATCTATACATACTTCCCCACGGGTCAGGTAAGCATCGACTGCGCCAGCACACCACCGCAGCCATCCTCCGTCAACTGTATCATGCCTCAGGAGGAGGAATCCCATCCTCACCTGGTTCCTCGATATCTAGGTCACCTACACCATACAATACACTATGAGATAAAATCTCAGTAAGCTCTAGTAAATGCTATGCATGCTGTGCGTATGAGTTCGATAAACCATGCTTTATTTTATCTTACTATGCAATGCTCAATACGCCTTTCGGCCAATACAATACGCCTTTCGGCCAATGCTATGCTCAATACGCCTTTCGGCCAATACAATACGCCTTTCGGCCAATACAATACGCCTTTCGGCCAATACAATACGCCTTTCGGCCAATACTATGCTCAATACGCCTTTCGGCCATACAATACGCCTTTCGGCCAATACAATACGCCTTTCGGCCAATACTATGCTCAATACGCCTTTCGGCACAGTTATATCAATACGCCTTTCGGCACAGTTATATCAATACGCCTTTCGGCCAATACTATGCTCAATACGCCTTTCGGCCAATACAATACGCCTTTCGGCCAATACAATACGCCTTTCGGCCATACAATACGCCTTTCGGCACAGTTATATCAATACGCCTTTCGGCCAATACATACGCCTTTCGGCACAGTTATATCAATACGCCTTTCGCCAATACAATACGCCTTTCGGCACAGTTATATCAATACGCCTTTCGGCCAATACTATGCTCAATACGCCTTTCGGCACAGTTATATCAATACGCCTTTCGGCACAGTTATATCAATACGCCTTTCGGCCAATACTATGCTCAATACGCCTTTCGGCCAATACAATACGCCTTTCGGCCAATACAATACGCCTTTCGGCCATACAATACGCCTTTCGGCACAGTTATATCAATACGCCTTTCGGCCAATACATACGCCTTTCGGCACAGTTATATCAATACGCCTTTCGCCAATACAATACGCCTTTCGGCACAGTTATATCAATACGCCTTTCGGCCAATACTATGCTCAATACGCCTTTCGGCACAGTTATATCAATACGCCTTTCGGCACAGTTATATCAATACGCCTTTCGGCACAGTTATATCAATACGCCTTTCGCCAATACAATACGCCTTTCGGCCAATACTATGCTCAATACGCCTTTCGGCCAATACTATGCTCAATACGCCTTTCGCCAATACAATACGCCTTTCGGCCAATACTATGCTCAATACGCCTTTCGGCACAGTTATATCAATACGCCTTTCGGCCAATACTATGCTCAATACGCCTTTCGGCCAATACATACGCCTTTCGGCCATACAATACGCCTTTCGGCCAATACAATACGCCTTTCGCCAATACAATACGCCTTTCGGCCATACAATACGCCTTTCGCCAATACAATACGCCTTTCGGCCATACAATACGCCTTTCGGCCAATACTATGCTCAATACGCCTTTCGGCCATACAATACGCCTTTCGCCAATACAATACGCCTTTCGGCACAGTTATATCAATACGCCTTTCGGCACAGTTATATCAATACGCCTTTCGGCCAATACTATGCTCAATACGCCTTTCGGCCAATACTATGCTCAATACGCCTTTCGCCAATACAATACGCCTTTCGCCAATACAATACGCCTTTCGGCCAATACTATGCTCAATACGCCTTTCGCCAATACAATACGCCTTTCGGCACAGTTATATCAATACGCCTTTCGGCACAGTTATATCAATACGCCTTTCGCCAATACAATACGCCTTTCGGCCAATACTATGCTCAATACGCCTTTCGGCACAGTTATATCAATACGCCTTTCGGCCAATACTATGCTCAATACGCCTTTCGGCCATACAATACGCCTTTCGGCCAATACTATGCTCAATACGCCTTTCGCCAATACAATACGCCTTTCGGCCAATACTATGCTCAATACGCCTTTCGGCCATACAATACGCCTTTCGGCCAATACTATGCTCAATACGCCTTTCGGCCATACAATACGCCTTTCGCCAATACAATACGCCTTTCGGCCAATACAATACGCCTTTCGCCAATACAATACGCCTTTCGGCCATACAATACGCCTTTCGGCCAATACTATGCTCAATACGCCTTTCGGCACAGTTATATCAATACGCCTTTCGGCACAGTTATATCAATACGCCTTTCGCCAATACAATACGCCTTTCGGCCATACAATACGCCTTTCGGCCAATACTATGCTCAATACGCCTTTCGCCAATACAATACGCCTTTCGCCAATACAATACGCCTTTCGGCCAATACAATACGCCTTTCGGCCATACAATACGCCTTTACGTTATCTTTTAAAAACTCTGTGCGGAAGTTTCTTTTTCATGTTTTTCTTTAAAACGAGTGATGCATGAACAGTTCAATATCTTACAATAAACAAGCAATAACATATACCATCAGGACTGTAAAGCATAACCTATAAACCTCTAGACCTAGCTACCCAACCGTGACAATTAAACATAAAGCATCTCCAAAATTCCTCGAGACGATTTGACGTCCGGTGTAGGCCTATCGGCCAAATAAAATCACGAGAACTTACCTCGTGTGCGCTGAAACTCTAGCTCTGTCCATGAGCGCTGTTTGTCTGTAGCAAAATACGATAATCGTAATTAAAACAAATTCGAACTAATAAGTTTAACAAAACCTTAACTAAGAAATTTTCCTAAAATCTTAACCTAACCAATCGAAGTATTTAAACAACGATTAACGCTCGATAATTTAAAATCATAATTAACGAGTTTTTCTAAAAACCCGAAAATTCCCAAAATTTAACATTTCTCTCAATTCACTCTAACTCCGTCCAATAACGTTCAATACGTCCTTTATATCGTCAATTACTATAAACCTATTAATTTTGGACCCTAATTTGGGTTCGGTAAAAACCGACCCGAAACTTCGAACGCGCATAACTTTCGCGTCGGTTATCGGAATCGAACGATTCCAGCGGCCACGCGCTCCTCTAATAACCTATTTTAACCTGTCAAAAGTAATTTTAAAACAAACGACCGTAGATAGGTCAAATGTCCAAAAACCCGAAACTGCCCTTAATCGAAAATTTCTCCCTCTCCAATTTTTCATCAAATTCCATCAATTTCCTTACCAATCAATCCCAATTAGCCTTAATTAGCCTAAATTAATCGAAAATACCGAATTACAATCAAAAACCCGAAGTGCCCTAAATCGGGAAAATTCCCCTTTTCGATTTTTTTTATCGATTCACCTCCGATTCAACACCAATCAACTATCCTAACATCCAATTAATATAATCCAAAGAGAATTTAAGGTTTTAAACCGGAAAACCCGAAATCCCCAATTCGAGATTCACTGAAATTCGCTCAAATTGAGCTCCTCACTGCCAATCAACCATAGCCGACGTTAAGCTCGGCCATTTGACGCTAAAAACGGCCAAAAGTGGCCGGAAATCAGAGCTCAATCGAGCTTGTCGTTCACGGCCCTAAATCGAACCGAAAACAGGGCAAGAAAATCGCCTTACCTGTCGATTCGTGCGCGGAGAAAGGCCGGACTATGCTCGCCGCCGTCGTCTGGCCTGAAAACGGCGAGAAATCACCGGCGTTGGCTGTCGGAAGGGGCGTCGCTCGTCTCTCGGTCGTCGGCTGTCGTCCGCTGTCGTCGGGTCGCGGTGAAGAACAGAATGGCTCGAAGCCATTCTGTTTTATTTTAACTAAAATTAAGATTTTAATTTTAATTTTTATTTTATTTCATTATTTATTTTAATTAGTTTATTTATTTATTGAACGTCACTACCTCTCGTGTTTTCAACCGTTTCGAATTTCTTATTTCGCCAATAAATCCAACTTATTATCTGGGTTCTATTAAAACTGTCTGTTCACAAATCGGACCTCGTTTACTATTTTTACTAAAACGTCCTTTATATTACGAAAAGCGTATTTACTCGGAATATATCGATATTATTCCGAAAATTCCCTAAATTTCTTAAAAATTCCTATTAATTGTTAGGATCGTCATGACGCTTTCTTTTCGTAAAACGGACCTGATTTGACATATTTACAAAAATGTCATCCAATAATATAATAATAATATTCTTAAAAATCCGTACGAGCCGGATATTACAGAAGGTTTTAATGGAGCCTTAATAATAAATTGGAATTTATGGTGAAATATGAAAATTTGGAGAAATCGGATCGTTAATTAAATAACGAGATAATTGGAGAAACAAATAGAAATTATGTGGAGGGGCAAATTGGTAATTTGACAAGTCAAAATTACAATAAAACACAAAATCTCTCATTTTTCCCTTCATTTTTCACGCAGCTCCCCTCCCGCAGGCGATTTCTTCTCCTCCCTCGTGCGTTCCTCTTCCGGCGACGAGAACTCCTCCGACGACTCAGTTTTCTTCGCGTTTCCTTCTCCTTCCTCGACTCTAGGTAATATTCTATGCTTTAGGAACGTTAAAATTTGGTTTTTGCGGAGTTATACGGTTAGGGTTCGTTTAGGGTTTTGCGAAATAGCCGAATATTGTTTGTAACGGCTAAGTTTACCCTATTTACGACTTAGTAAGTGTATTTATGGTTATTGGTGGAAGTTTAATGGTTTAATTGAGATTGTTGAGAAATTTGGTAGTTAAAGGTTTTAAAAACTTCATTAATGGAGGTTTGGAAATTCACGAGCACGAGTTGCTCGATAAAATGCCTCAATGAGGTGTTTTAGAGTTTAGGAGATTTTCTTTAGCTAGGAGTTTGTAGTTTTCTAAACTTGATAATTTAGAATTGGTTTAAATGACAAATGTTGTGCATTGCCTTAGGTAAGCAATGCTCGTGGACGGAGCTCGGTGTGCAACGGACGCGAGGTAAGTGTTCGTGATTTGTTTGGCCGTCTTGGCCTACACCATAAGAATGTATGTTAAATTGAGGAATTGGAGATATATTGCGTTCGGGTAGTTAGAACGGGTAGTTAGTTTAGGGTTTGGTTAGGTTGTTAATTGTTAAGTTTATTGTTTATATGTTTCCATTTGTTTCTATTTCGTTTATGGCATAATATTTGTTCACGCATCATTGTTTTCGAAAAGAGCATGAAAAAGAATTTCTATGCATGTTTTTACAAACGAAAAGGTAAACGAATGTAATAAAGGTCACGTCGGTGGCAGTGGTTCAGATATGGCTGTCAGGTAAAGCATGTTTTCCCCCTGGTTAGATACGAGGGGCTATCCAATCAACAGATGTGCCGCTCCTATCTAGCGAGAGTGAAGCCCCAGTGACATGAATGAAATGATTAGCGAAAAAGTAGGACGCATGATTTATGAACTGTACATACATAGCATTGGCATTCACGTGCATTCACGTAGATTTAATGAGCCTCTAGCTCACATTTTTATTTCTATGGTATAGGTGATTTTGAGACAGGTGAGAAAGACGTCCCTCCGCCTGAAGTATGAGCAAGTTGAAGGAGGATGGCCCATAGGTGTGCGCTAGAAGTCGGTGCATAATTTTGACCGTGGGGACGTAGGTAAACGTTTTGGGGAATTGATAGATAGGATATAGGAAATTGTATAGTTGAACATTTTAGGATGCTTGAATTTGGATAGATATTTTATAGTGTTTTTTTGGAAAATTGAAAGTATTTTGTAGTGTTATTGATAATTTCAAACAGGGGGAAATATTAAACTTTCAAACGGATCCATGCGGTTTGTTTTATGAAATTGGTTACGTTTTAAATGAGCTTTGAGTCGGTTTTTTGGGCGATTGGTAAAGTGGGGATTGTATGCGGGGAGTAGAGTGGTTGTATTGTTATGAAAAGTATTTGAAGAAGTGATGAAGGTATAAGGTAGAAAAGAGAATTGTGAAGTGTGTGTGAGTTCGTGTGCAGGGTAACGATGAAAAGGGTGAAGGAAGGAAAAAGAGAGAGAAGAGAGCAGCTCTCTGGATTTCAAAATCCCGAGAGCCTGCCGATTGATCGCAAGGAGATGCGATCAATCGGTAGAGGTGGGGCGCCTCTCTGGAAAAATTCTAGAGAGGTAGCCGATCAATCGCCTAAAAAAGGGCGATTGATCGGCTATGAAGAGAGAAAAAAAAGAAGGGAGGGAGGGGGGGGGGGGGGGGGGGGGGCGATCGACTATGGCGATCGATCGCCCAAGTGGTTCGCCCCCCAATTTGGCCACAGCCGATCGATCGGCCATGCATTTCACGGGCGAAATGCCCTGTTTGCCCTCAACTTCCTTGGCCGATGTTTTATATATTTCTTTTAAGGTTTTTAATTTCTTTTCCAAAGAAATTTCAATACTTATTTTAAGGTATTTTTATTTTAATGATTTTATGGATGTTTTAATTTTAACTAGAGGTTTAAAAAGAAAAATTTTACGGGAAATTAAAGGAATAGCGTAAGGGTCGTTACAGGTTGTGACACCAAAGACATCTGTTTATAAGCTTGTAGTTGTGACAATACTAGTTCCTCTTTCAAACCTTCAATGTTCCTTCTTTTTTTTTTTTTACAAGCTTGTTGTTTCATTCTATTCCTTGTTTTGATGTAAATTCTCCTAAAGACATGGACAATTTGATTACTTGATTGTGGATTATACTCCGTCGCCTCTATCAATTTTGTTTCCTCTAGATAAAGTAATATATTTGGAGGAAATATGCCATAAAAAAAGTCATTCCAATTGGTGGATGCACATATGATGTGCCACGGGCTCCTATCGGACTATCACAAACCAAGGTACGTAAATTAACCAAATTATCATATAACCGATTTGTCTATTTTTTCAAGTGAAGGTCATCTTAAAGCATGGATTAGGAGCATTGAATAAGGAATTTGTTTTCTCTTTAACAAATGGTGTAACCAAGCTTTGATTTATTTTATATTTAGGAAACTTAAAATTATCTTGAATATTTTGTTGGCAAACTTTAGCCTTATTATTTTTTAGCATGCCAGTAGGGATAGTTGCATTTAGGATGGCCAAGGATCATTGGTGGCGTGGCGCACACGGGAAAGGGACAAGGCCACGTATGGCGCACATAGAAGGTAGCAGTGCGCGCACATGGGAAAGAGACAAGGCTAAGCATGGCACGCAGCGGGCGCGCGCGAGGAGACTAGCCAAGCAGCCATCGTGCGCGAGGAGGCAGCACTTGGCCACACAGCAGAGCGCACATCGCCGTGCACACCAGGGCACGCACGAACATCACAGGGCGCGCACAAGCTTAGGGATGCGCGCGCGCAAGGAGCCAACAACACCCACGTAGCCGAGTCGTACACTCCAATGGCTAGCTTTTGAGAAAGCTTCCAACAGATATCTTTTGATTCCTTCTTCTTCCTTCTATTTATGCTTCCTTCTGAACCTTTGTAATGAGTTTTTGATTGAAAATATTTGGAAAAATTAGTGAAGAGTTTTTTCATCTTTTGTCCCTCGGTAGATTCTCGGTGTTCAGCATCGGTGTGTTGTACCTGATTTCTTCACGAAGTGTTCCCTAAGTTTTTGGATTACTTGGTGGTGCTCTTATCTTTCATCTTCCTCTCCTCACTCCTTCTAGAGTTGGAGATAAGAAGAAAGATGAAAATCCATTTTCCCTACGCTGTGAACATCGTCAGCGACGGTTTTTTCACCCAAAGCATCGAGTTGCTTTTAGGGCAGCCACGAGTCTCATCTATTATTCACGTCGGCCTTTTCTGAGGAAAAAGTAGCGTATGCTGAACATTTTCCAATTGTTGGAGCACTCATTCATGGAGGAGTCTTTTCTCGAGTGGTGCTTGTTCATCACGGGCCAACATTTGGACCTCGACGTTCCCTCCATTGCACATCACTCTTTTAATCCAATTACGTCCTCTGAGGTATTTACAGATTGTATCTCTCATGCTCAACCAGTAAAACTCAACACCCACTTCCACGTTTTCTTCTTTGTTTTATTTAGTTTTTGCTTCTATTTTAGGGTGTTCTTTGAGCACCGATCTTCTGCTTATTTTTTAACTTCCGCATGCATTTGTTTAGGTCTCATTTCGTGTCATAAGGTAGTTCTCATGCATAGTCATTAATGTTGGCTAATTGTAACAAGGGTGGTTAGTTCGTGAAATTTTTCTGGTTTATATCCACTATTTAGTATGTTGCAAAAAATTCTGTTTCCAAGCAATTACAGACTAATACACATTGCGCACTATTGTTTGAAAAGATTGGTTTTTGTGTACTGTTTGCTTGCTTCTCGATGATTCTGTTTTACCGAAGTTTTCAGTAACAAAGATTCCACATATATTACATTTGCATAAATCTATTTCTGTTTTAACTATCCAGTAGAGCCCATGTTTCATATATTGTTTCGGTTATTTGGTCTTTTATCGCATGATCTATCAAGTTTTATGTTTGCTTTATTGCATGGGTCTTGTGGCGTGCGGTTCTAATTGGTGTTGCGTGTTCAGTTGCAAGAAATTTTTCTTCTATTTCTACTACACAGAACACTCTACGTTTACATTTTGTACCTGTATGTTAACAATAAAGTTTGCTGCGATTTTCACATTAAGAATTCAAATCCCTTGTAAGGTAAACTCTATTTTTCATATGCTTGCACGTATGATCTGATTAAGTATTCATGTTATTAACCTCCTTGTTTTTGCCATGAAAATCTTATCTTAATCAATTATTGCTGCTGTAAAGTATTGCTAGCAACATCATTTCGTATTGCTAGCATACACCGAGATAGTATGCATCATTTAATACTCCATCTAGTATCGGTGTTTACTGTGATATTAGTTTCACTATTGGATTGGTCATTTTGCTGATCATTTTGATTATCAATCTGCTTAGTATTCTAGTTCCATCATCCAAATTATTGCATAAATTCTTTGCTGTATTTTAATCTTTTAGAGCATGAGTCATGAACCTAAACTATTTTTACTACATGATTATATCTAAACTATATTTGCTACATGACTATGCATTATATCTAAATTGTTTGTTGTTTTATGGTTATTTAAAGAATTTGTGTTAATAAAGTTTGATGTTTTTCTATTGTCTCAAGAAAAAAGTTTCTGTTTTATCCAAGGTTGATGTTTTTGTCTTGTTTCATGATCTGAATACATCATTGTGAAGTTTACATACTCTATCATTGTTCAATTATTGTAGAGAAAATGGTTAGGAAAAATCATCCAACCGAGAAAGAATTATGGGGTCACATGGAGTTCACCGTCTGGATTTGAGATCAAATCCTCAATCACCCAGAGAGAATGATGTGCCTAGGATCGGCAATCACCAACCTTGGCCGAGCCCATACCCGAACTTTATTTTATAACTATTTATCAAGTTTGCAGGAAGACAGGTTGGTGTCCACGCAAGAACAAAGCTCCACCATCAAGGCGATTTTGAGACCGGCGAGACTCTGGATTTGAGGACAAATCCTCAATCATCTAGAGAGGATGATGTGTCACGGGCTCCTATCGGACTATCACAAATCAAGGTACGTAAATTAACCAAATTCTCATCTAATCGGTTTGTCTATTTTTTCAGGAAAGGCCATCTTAAGGCATGGATCAGAAGCATTGAAGAGAGAATTTGTTTTCCCTTTAACAAATAGTGTAACCAAGCTTTGAATTTTTTTATGTTTAGGAAACTTAAAATTATCTTTTTTGTTGCCAAACTTTATCCTTATTATTGTTTAGCATGCTAGTTGGGATAATTGCATTTAGGATGGCCAAGGATCATTGGTGGCACACACGGGGAAGGGACAAGGCCACGCATGGTGTGCACAGAAGGTAGCAGCGCACGCACATGGGAAAGAGACAAGTCCAACCATGGCACGCACGAGGAGACCAGCCAAGCAGCCATCGCGCGCGAGGAGGTAGCACTTGGCCGCACAGCAGAGCGCACAACGACGTGCACACCAAGGCACGCACGAACATCCCAGGGTGCGCACGAGCTTCACGATGTGCACGCGCGCAAGGAGCCACCAGTAGCCACGTAGCCGTACACTCCAACGGCTAGTTTTGGAAGAAGCTTCCAACGGATATCTTTTGATTCCTTCTTCTTCCTCCTATTTATGCTTCCTTCTAAACCTTTGTAATGAGTTTTTGACTGAAAATATTTGGAAAAATTAGTGAAAAGTTTCTTCATCTTTTGAGTCCCTCGGTAGATTCTCTGTGTTCAGCATTGGTGCGTTGCACCTATTGGCTTCAACAAGTTGTTCCCTTAGTTTTTGGATTCCTTGGTGGTGCTTTTATCTCCATCTTCCTATTCTTACTCCTTCTAGAGTTGGAGATAAGTGTTAGCATGTTAGCATATACCATTACTTAATCATTTTATCTTTTATTATCATTTATTGTTTTACTTATTTACCCCTTGCTAGTGATGTATATAAAAACTCATGTATTCTGAAATTAAGGTGTGTGAAAAATACAAGTGAGAAGTCTGTTTTTCATCTCTCTCTCTATTCTCTATTTCCTCTGTTTTCCAGAAACCTTTCATGGTATCAGAGCCATGGCCTCTTCAAGCTCCACCGTCCCAAATTCTCCTCTCGCTGCTTCCCTCCCTTCTTTCCCTTCAATGAACCAAACTTTAACAATAAAATTGGATTCTACAAATTATCTTGTTTGGAAAGCACAAATCCTAAACGTTGTCATTGCAAATGGAATTGACAACATTCTAGATGGCACTCTCCCTTCTCCTGCACAATTTCTTGATGCCACCTCTTCCCAAATAAATCCTGACTTCACAGTTTGGCAGAGATACAACCGGCTCATCATGAGCTGGATTTTTTCCTCTCTGTCAGACGATATTCTCCCTCAAATTGTTAGCCTCAACACTGCCAAGGAGATATGGCTAGCACTCGGCCGACTGTTCTCATCTGCATCCTTAGCCAGAATAACTGATCTACGCAGCCAACTTCACAGTTTATCAAAAGATGGTCTCTCAGCCGCAGCTTACATACAGAAAATAACAACAATCTGCAATACCTTAGCAGCAATCGGTGAACCAGTGTCTTACCGTGATCGTTTGATCTATTTTCTCGGCGGCCTGGGAAGTGATTACAATCCGTTCGTCACCTCTGTCACTAATCGCACCGACGAACCGCCTCTTGAGGAGATTCACAGTCTCCTTCAGAGTTATGATTTTCGTCTGGAGAAGCAAAATCCATCAACTCAGCTCCCGACTCCGAGCTCCCTTCAAGCCAACGTTGCTGTGCACCGGCCACCATTCCGTTCTCGGCCGTCGTTCAACCAATTTTCCCCTGTTCGCCCAATTTTTTTGCCGCCATCTTCGAACAACCAGATGGGTCAAACTTATGGTCCTGGATCGCCCAACCAACCTGGTTGGCGCTCGCCCCGACCCGGCCCGCACAAGCCCAAATGCCAGATTTGTTTTAAGGTGGGCCACACCGCCGCAGTCTGTTACCACAGACTTAATGCCTCATACCAGCCCACCCAACGTTCGGCCCATTACCCAAACCCCAACAACCCACCTTACCCGAACCCAAATTTCCCAAACCCGCCTGCTACTCAACCCACTTACCCGACCCCTTTCTCATCATCTCCGCAGGCCAACGCAGCTGGTCTGTTACCTCTTCCAGCGATGCCTTCATCTTCGCCGGCCGATCAATGGCTGCTAGACTCCGGCGCCACGCATCATTTCACGTCGAACTCCTCCGTGCTACAAAACCCAACACCTTACAGTGGTTCGACTCCGGTTTTGACGGCCGATGGTAAGCCTCTGTCTATAACTCAAACTGGTTCTGCTAAAATTGTTTCTGGTTCTCGTCCCTTGCTGTTAACCAATGTTTTTCATACTCCACTGTTATCCCATAATCTCCTTAGTATTCATCAATTATGTCGAGATAACCCAGTTTTTGTTGAATTTCACTCCGATTATTTTTTGATTAAGGATCGGAGTTCCTGCCAGACCATTCTTCGGGGTTCTCTCAGTAATGGGCTGTATCGAACTCCTCTGCCTTCCCACGCCTTGGCCTTGACAGCCTCTCCTCCAGTTCCAGCAAAGTTCCCCCCTAGCCAGAAATTTGATTTGTGGCATTACCGCCTCGGTCATCCTTCCAATATTGTTTTAAATTCTATTTTAGCTTGCTGTAATGTTCCTGTTATTAAGTCTATTCCTTTCAAACTTTGTACGGCTTGTCAAATGAGTAAAAATCATCGGTTGCCTTTTTCATTGTCTAATTCTCGTGCTTTATCTCCTTTTGCTCTCGTACATATGGATGTTTGGGGTCCTTCTCCTGTTAATTCAGTTACGGGTGCTCGTTATTTTCTACTATGTGTCGATGACTATTCTCGTTATAATTGGTTATTCTGTTTAAAATTAAAAAGTGATGTGACTCAGTCGTTTTTACATTTTCATAAATTTGTTCAAAATCAATTTGGTGTCTCTATTCAACATGTTCAATCTGATTGGGGTGGTGAATTTCAATCTTTAGTTCCTATTTTCAAATCACTTGGAATTCATCATCGCATCTCTTGTCCTTACACACCAAATCAAAATGGTCGTGTTGAACGTAAAAATCGTCATGTTGTTGAAACTGGTTTAGCATTGCTCTTTCACTCCTCTGTCCCACAACATTTTTGGCCTTATGCTTTCCAGACTGCATCTATGTTAATAAATTTTTTACCTACTCCAGTTTTACACAATAAATCTCCTTTCGAATGTCTTTTTCATTCTCTACCTCCTTACACCTCTTTACGGGTATTTGGCTGTCTTTGTTTTCCCTTTCTACGTCCGTTTAACCGCCACAAGTTAGACCCCCGCTCTCTTCCTTGTGTTTTTCTCGGTTTTAGTTCACATCATAAAGGCTACCTTTGTCTTGAACCTCGTTCCAATAAAGTTTTTATTACCCGCCATGCAAGCTTTGATGAATCTTCATTTCCTTTTTCTTCTTTTACCCATTCCTTCCCTCCTTCACCGTCTTTCTCTATTACAATTCCTTCGCTACCTTTTCCATCATTATCTACAAATCTCCACCCCTCCCCTGAGCCTCTTCCTACTCTGCCTACAATACTTCCTCATTCCCCTACTATTCCACCTCATTCTCCACCCCCAAATAGACCTCCTACTTCTAATACCCACCCTATGCAAACTAGATCTAAAGCTGGCATTTTTCGTCCACGGGCTTTTTCTGTACAGACAAATATTCTTGTGGAACCAAAAACTTTTCAACAGGCCTCCAAAAATTCAAATTGGATGAATGCTATGCAAGATGAAATTTCGGCTCTTCACAAAAATAAAACATGGAAACTGGTTTCCCTACCCCCTGGTGCCAAACTCATTGGATGCAAGTGGGTTTTTAAATTAAAAATTAACCCCGATGGCTCTATCAGTCGTTACAAAGCCCGGTTAGTGGCTAAAGGATATGATCAAACTGAAGGGGTGGATTATGATGAAACCTTTAGCCCTGTGGTCAAGCCCACTACTGTTCGTACTGTTTTATCTATCGCATTTTCGCTTGGTTGGGAAATCAGACAGCTGGACATCAGTAATGCCTTTTTACATGGTGACTTAACTGACACTGTCTTTATGCAACAACCTCCGGGCTTCATAGATGGCTCTCATCCTTCTGCTGTATGTTTACTACAAAAAGCCTTGTATGGGCTAAAACAGTCTCCTCGAGCATGGTACAACAAATTATATGCAGCTTTACTTGCCTGGGGTTTCTCGGCATCAAAATCAGATGCATCTTTATTTATTTGTCGGAAGCACTCCTCTAAATTACTTATGTTGGTTTATGTGGACGATATCATTATTACAGGTGATTCTACTCTCTTATTGGATCAGTTTCTCCAATTCTTGCATCAAAAATTTGTGGTTCGTGATCTTGGTCCACTCTCCTATTTTCTCAGTATTTCAGTTAGCCGAAATTCTTTTGGTATGCATTTCTCTCAATCCAGATACATAACTGAGCTACTTCACCGAGCTAATATGGCTTCCTGTAAACCTGTACCCACACCAATGGTTTCTGGTCCAATACTGTCTCTACACTCTGGTACTCCATTACCTGATGGTTATCTTTATCGCAGCATAGTCGGTGGCCTCCAATACTGTTGCCTCACCAGACCGGATATAGCATTTGCGGTGAATAAGGTCAGTCAATTTATGCATTCTCCATCTGATGTTCATTGGCAATCTGTCAAGCAGATTTTACGCTATCTTCAAGGCACATTATCTCGCGGTATAACCTTCTCTCCTTCAAAATCCTTCAACTTAACTTGCTATACTGATGCTGATTGGGGCTCATGCCCAGATGACCGTAGAAGTACAAGTGGTTATTGCATCTTTTTGGGATCTAATCTTATTTCTTGGTCCTCGGTCAAACAAAAATCTGTCTCCCGCTCTAGCACTGAGTCCGAATACAGAAGCATAGCGAATGGTGCGTCGGAACTTATTTGGTTACAATCTCTCCTACATGAAATTGGTACTGTCTCATCCGCCGTACCTACTATATTTTGTGACAATTTGAGTGCTACATATCTCGCCTCAAATCCTGTACTGCACTCTAAATCTAAACATGTTGAGATTGATTTCCATTTTGTTAGAGACAAAGTACAAAATAAAACATTGCTCGTCAAATTTACTCCTTCGGATTATCAACTCGCGGATGCTCTCACCAAGCCGCTCCCGCCATCAACTTTTTCCACTTTCATATTCAAGATCTTCGGCTCACGTCCTTGCTCTTGAGGGGGGATGTTAGCATGTTAGCATATACCATTACTTAATCATTTTATCTTTTATTATCATTTATTGTTTTACTTATTTACCCCTTGCTAGTGATGTATATAAAAACTCATGTATTCTGAAATTAAGGTGTGTGAAAAATACAAGTGAGAAGTCTGTTTTTCATCTCTCTCTCTATTCTCTATTTCCTCTGTTTTCCAGAAACCTTTCAATAAGAAGAAAGTGGAAAATCCATTTTCCCTACGCTGTGAACATCGCCAACGATGGTTCTTTCACCCAAAGCATCGAGTTACTTTTGGGGCAGCCACAGGTTTCATCCTTTCTTCACGTCGGCCTCTTTTGAGGAAGAAGAAGCGTATGCTGGGTATTTTCCAATCTTTGGAGCACTCCTTCATGGAGGAGTCTTTTCCTGAGTAGTGCTTGTTCATCACAGGCCAACATTTGGACCCTCGACGTTCCCTCTATTCCACAGTGCTCTTTTAATCATATTACGTCCTCTGAGGTATTTACAGATTGTATCTGCAACTGGTAAAACTCAACACCCACTACATGTTTTCTTCTCTGTTTTATTTAGTTTTTGCTTCTGTTTTGGGGTGTTCTTTGAGCACCGATCTTTTGCTTATTTTTTAGCTTCCGCTTGTATTTGTTTAGGTCCTATTTCGCATCAACATATTATATAATATGTGATAATTCTGTCCAATGTAAAAATTTATGTCACTGATTAGGATAATTCATTGGAAAACAGCTCAGATATTGTTCTAAGTTTGTATTTGTAACTTCAAACCATCTATTTGTGGATGGTATAATCGGCTATATAGGAATTTAGTTGTCTCTTAATTTGAGTCATTCTTTAAAACATTTGCTCACAAAATCAGATCTCTATCACTTACCATTGTGTGTGGCATTACATGTAATACGCATCTGTTGTGCAAAAATGTATGCAAATATTGTTGTCTTCTAGCAAATATTGTTGCCATTTCTTTACTTCTAACCAATTGCATACATTTTCCTTACATAAGTACTTGCTTGTTGCATTTTAAGATTTCAGTTCTCGTTGAAAAAAGGTAAAGGATTTCTTTTTTTTGTTGGTACAACTGCGATGCCCACTCCTGTAGCATCTGTCTCTACCACAAATTTGTTTTGCAAAATTAGGTACTTTTGGAACAAAAGTTGATGTCATTGCTACTTTGAGTCACTGAAATGCAAATTCAGCGTCTTTTCCTTACGTGGGATGGCTAAGTTCTAACCCGGTATTTTTACTTTCTAGAATTTGTTGTAATTATGACTTATTTTATGATTTTTGGTGCTGTAAAATATAAAGCAAAAATATGTTCTGATATCAATTTGTTTGAATGAGAAAGAAAGGGTTTTAGAGAAGAAGAAATAATGAGGAGGGAAACCACAAAATCAATTAACTTGAATATTGTCTTTTGGTGCTTTGGTAGTACACCTTTGGAGAATATGCTCAACATGAGACAACTTTCTTAAATCAAGACACATAATTTATAGGTTGCTTGGTACATGTTTAACATCATATATGAACCACCTAACAATCAAATACATGTACTAATATATAATAAATCTATCAAGTACATGTATCTATACATATATGAATAGAACTTTCTAGATAACTCTTAAAAAATACGTGAACTTAATTAAAAGACACGATTATATAATCAAGTTTATTTTCAACATTTTGCCACTAAAAATGTCTATCAAAATTATAATTTGGTTGTTTTGAGACAATTTCTAGTTTTGGAAGAATATCGAAGAACTTGGATTAGAAATTTTTTATTCGTTGAGCTTTTGAATCATTTTCTTGAGTTTTTCGAATTAGTTTATCATTCGTGAGGTGAGATTGAGTGTGACGGTTATTGAATGTTTGGTCTACTTTTCTTAAGGTAGAACAAAGATTTAATAATCCACTTTTCACTTTTCTTCACACGAATTTTTGTTTCATTTTTCCGATCAATTTTTCTATTGTTTTTTTTAACTGATTGTTTCAGCCATCAACGTTATTTTCAATTGGTGGTCTTTATCCATTGATTTTGGGTATGAATCGAATTTTTGTGTATTTTTCAACGTTCTGACGCCATTCGTCATTCCTTGGACACCACTTGAGAACCCTAATCGCCTTTCATCTAGTTCTGGTTGCTCGCATTTCAATCCAAAAGTCCTTAACTGATTGTTTCAGCCATCAACGTTATTTTCAATTGGTGGTCTTTATCCATTGATTTTGGGTATGAATCGAATTTTTGTGTATTTTTCAACGTTCTGACGCCATTCGTCATTCCTTGGACACCACTTGAGAACCCTAATCGCCTTTCATCTAGTTCTGGTTGCTCGCATTTCAATCCAAAAGTCCTATCCCAAGACGGATCTTTCAGTCCTTTGTCGCTGCAAGCCTGCCCTTCGATCCTAGGTCGTCCACACTGTGCCCTATTGGGTTGTTAAAATTGACCCAGAAATGTGAACTGGACATAATCCGATCGATTTGGTTCGGATCGTGTCGGTTTCAAATTTTAAAGAACCAAAATTTGATTCTATTTTGAGAACCGAGTTTATCGGTTGGGTTTTGAGTTTGATAGTTCCAAACCAATATTAACCGGAACGAACGATAAAATTTGAGATTGGAAAATTTTTTCCAACCCATAAGAAACTTGAGCTATTTAAAAAAAAAGACGTTTTGGCTTGTAATAAAAGTATTTGTTTTGTTTTTATTTTCTCTGTTTATGTGAAAACTATATATTTTGAATAGAATTGACATTATGCAATGAAATTTTACTAGAACAAGAAATCGATAATTTATCTATTGATTTTTATAATACTATTTTGCTTTTAAAGTATTTTTGTTAAATTTATATAGATAAAAATTAATTTAATATAAATATAATATTAAAAAATATATATTATGACTAGAACCCAACATCGAATTAAAAATTTTAATTCAGTTTCTATAATAAAAATACATGTTTCGGTTTTAAAAATACTAGAGCCAAAACATGTCGGTTTGGTTCGGTTTTATGTAAAATCAAACCAAATCGAACCGCAAACACCCCTACGCCTAGACACACCCGTTTCTACATCATTTGGTATGAGATTGTCCATTTTCCCATCACTGCCCCAATTAAATCCATATTTTTGTAACAAGGATGTTAAAGAAGCAGCTATAGAGCGATATCCTTTCATAAATTTTTGATAATATCCCGTCAGGAATCCTCTAACCTGCCTTGTTCGAACTGGTTTTGGCTCCTTCAAAATTGCCTTCATTTTTCCTGCTTTTAGTTCCCTCCTACCATTGAGATTTTGTGACTTAAATAACCAATTCAACTTTGTTTGAAACTGCATTTACTCAGCTTTGCATAAAGTGATTCTGTTGTAAACATTCCTATACATTATTACATGTGAATAATGGTCATTCTGGTTGAGTGTAAATCAAAATATCATCAAAGAATACTATGACATATTTTCGTTGAAAAAAGATTCAAGTTCATTTATTAATTTGAAAAGAAGTACTAAAAATTTATAATGTCCATCATATATTCTAAATGACAATGTTAAGAATATCACCTGGGTTTAATCTTATTTGGCGATACCATGGTTGTACATCTTAAAAATTTCAACACCGAACAATTCATCTAGTAATTAATCCACAGTAGTATAGTGAACTTATTTGGGATTGTAATACAATTTAAGGCTCTATAGTCTATGATAATCTTCAAGTTTCGTCCTTTTTTAATTAAAATAATAAAACAGAAGATAAGTAAGGACTAATGTTTGGTCTTATTACTCCATTTTCTAAAATCTTAGCTATTAACTTGTCTATTTGAGTTTTACGAGAATGTGAATATAGCTGGGTTTCATACTTGCTAGTATATGCCCTAGAAGAGTATGAATCTGGTCATCCATAATCAAATTCAGACAAAATCGTCTTACGTCAATGACCCAAAATTTCAGCTGTGAATTTTATTAGAGAATTAAGAAAATAAATATTTCCGTAATACTATAACACTGCTTGCAACATCACCCGCAAATACAAGAAAAGTTATTTTTTCTCAAAGTTATCTCCGCTCTCCCTTTTATCTTTTTCTTGTTTTATCATTGACTCACTTTTTCGCATCTAGTTTGCCTCTATTTCTCTTAGCTCACTAACCTCTCTATTTATAATAAAATAATGCTAACCCTAAAATGATTAAGAAACAGAAATAAATCAAACCGAACAATGTTAAACCAATAATTAATAAAATGATGGGTTATGTCACCTATGGACTTCATTCTCTTCATTTGATGCATATGAATAGAACAAGAGTTATATCCTTCAAGTCCATATAATGTTAATGCTTTATTTTTCCATTTGAACGTCATAGTCAAATCTTTACAACTGGAGACCTAGGAGTTCTAGCCATTGCACTCCCAAAACTATTTTTTCCCCGTGGATTGGAAGAACAAAAAAAAAAATCAATCACAAATTATAGTCCATGGATCAGCACCTTAACTTAAGGACAATATCCTTTACATATCAATTCCTTTCCATTTCTGATGTGCCTAGGAACCCTATCCGGCAATAAAAAAACCAAGGTATGTATCTTAACCGATCTTTCATCTAATTAGTTTTTGAGTTTTGCAAGTAAAGGTCTTTTGATAGCTTGGATTGAAATCATTGAAGAGGAAATTTGTCTTCCCGACAACAAGTCTTCTAACCAAGTAATTTCCCTAATTTTATGTTTATCAAACATTGGCATGTCTTTTATTATTTGGCAAACATTAGCCTATTGTATAAGGCATGCATGTTTCGTTAAAATTAGGATCGCTCGTGATCGGGATTGGCACGCACGGCTAGGAGAAGTGGCGTGCTTGGCATGGACCAACAGCAACCATGGCGCACACAGTTGGAGATGGCATGCACGGGAAGATCGCTGCAGTAGCATTGCATGCAAGGAAGGACCAGGTGGCAGCAGCAAGCGCGCGCGCAAAAACATCATCAGGCGCGCATGGAGGAAGCTAGGAGCGGCACGCATCATCAGATTAGGCGCGCACGCTACACACCAGGGTGCGCGCAAAGGGAAGCCAGGAGAGGCCTATAACACCAGAAGCGCGACACTGATTGCGCGCACATATGGCCGAAGCGCTCCAATAGTTAATTCCCAACGACTATATTCTACAGCAAATTTTCTTCTTTCCTTCTGAAAACCAGAACCCAATTATGTAAACTTTATTTAAGTTTATTCTAAACGCATTGTAAGGGACTTTTTGATGAATGGAAAATTAGTGAAGTTTTATCTTCAAAACCATAAGGGATCTTCAAATTGACTCGGTGTGTAACATCCGAGTGGAGGTCGCCTCCATTTCCACCTGAGTTTCTGGGTTGCTCGGTGGTCCTTAAAGCCACTTTTCTACTCTAATATTTATGAGGGTTAGAAAACAGAAGAAGGATGGAAAACTTTGTCCAATAGCTGGAGGTTCCTGCGTTCACAGTGGTGCCTTCCCCGAGAGGTGCTGTGGTTGCCAATCGGGCCAGCAGTGGTCCCTTACCTTTCCATACATCCCCTCAGCGCTTTTTGAGTAAATAACGCCAGGTATAACTCACACCCACCTCCATTTCATCCTCTGTTTCATTTTTGTTCTTCTGGATATTAGGGTGTTTTCGGTTAAACCCGAGAACACTGAACCTTTATGTTGTGTTTGTTAATTGTTCTTTTCCTTTTGTTTCGTGTCTTCCGCTGTCGTTTATCAGAACATCCTCACCTTGCATTTCATCTTTATGCACGTTCTGTTGCACATATTTTCCTCTGTTTGCATTTTCGTTCATCTTTTCTCTCTCGTTAGCTTTTGTTAGACTTTGTCCGAGGATTTTGGCACGTCATCTAGTATCAGAGCACATGATTGCTCCTGTGAGACCCACCATTTACAGTGGGAGCATGACGACAAAGGAGTAATTGAGAAGAAAAATTTTCTTCTCTCCTTAAATGCCATCTTCCTACTTGTCGCCTTCTCTCTCCTTAAATCTCTCTTTTCTGAAAAACTTCTTCGCAGAGACCATCATTTCCTTTAGCTCCATGGAAGACTCCTCTTGGTGGAATTGCAGAAGCAATTTGAAGACTTTCGTCTTCAACTTGGCCAGGAGAAAAATACCTAGTAAGTTGATTTTCTCCCCTCTTTTCAATCCAGCACTATAATGTTACTCAAATTCTTCTCTGTTGGAAGGTGATTAATGGTGCTGTTTATGTAATCGTGGAAGAGAGATACCTCAAATTTTTAGTGTTAAACTCTATGAAGTGGAAGAGCCGATTCAGGCTGTTTGTAGTGGTCGTCAGAGGTATAAATCTGACACCGTTAACTCTTTAAAGTATCTGCAAACCATTGGTCTTTAAGTTGATTTATGGTTTGGGTTGAAATGAACTAAGTTCCTATTCTATTGACACTATTGTTATGAAAGTGGAGGAGTTACTATAATTGGTCTGTTAAGAGTATATTCAAATTATAAGTCAGAATGGTGGGAATGACTAGTGTTTTCTGGCACAGATCGAAACTATTTCACCCAATTAATATTGGATTAAATTGAGGGTAGAATTGAGAATTTAAATGTATCGATTTTAATCCAATATTAAATTATTTTACTATTGCTTAGGTATAAATTTATCGAATCAAGTGTGGATTTATTTACCTTGGACTTTTGGACCACTGATTATTGAGACTTGGAATTATCGGGTTTGACGTATTGTAAGGTCACTCAAGGTAGGTGTTTATTTTATTTTCAGTTAAGTATATTTAAAGCATAAAATATCTATCTAATTTAATGCCATTGTTTTACTCACATTCATTTTTATCAATTGCATACTTTTATCAATTGATGTAAACTGTGGTTTTAACTATAAGTAATAGGACAGCTGAATGAGCTGTGTCCTTGGGCAAAAAACCCTAAACCTGATCAGGGTATTTTGGCGTGCGACCGCAGATAGTCGATGTTTTAAAATCATGACTACGACCGCCGAGCGTTGATGTTTTAAAATCATGGCTACGACCGCCGAGCGTCGATGTTTTTAATCTCTTTCATGAAATGTTATAAATTGTTGAGCATAATCATACATATTTTACTGCTGCTGGGAATAAACTCTACCCCTATTGAGTTTAGTCGACTCACCCCAAACGACTACTATTTTTCAGGATTCAGTAAATGAGAATTTAATTATCGGCACGGGAACAATCACTTTGCAGAAATTTTCTATGTGAATAAATTTTTCTTGAGGACGTATCTTATATTTTTAAGGTGAGAGACTACTGTGGATGTGTAAGCTTTATTGTATTTAATTCACATGTGTTATATTATTTGGACATATATCATCACATTATCTGGTATCACTTGTTGGACTTGTTTAATTATCTGTCTGGGCCCTGACTTCTCTTAATTTGTAAATATTCCGCTGAGATTGATGAAATTTAGTGTTAAGGGTCGGACGATTCAGTCCTTTTCGGGCTGGATCGTTCCCCATTCTGTTGCGGGTCCTATTTGGGGCGTGATAGAAAATTTGGTATCAGAGCCTAGGTTGCCCATCTTGAAAAGTGACACTTAGAAGATAGATGATGTGATGATATACAAGAATTATTATGATGCAAAAGGACGTAATACAAGAATTGATTGGGTCAATGTGCAGTTTGAAAAATATCCTAAGGATTGTTCGCTAGAGAATGAATATTCCCTATCCATACATTGGTAATTAGACTAGTTGGAAGTGAATGGATAAGTGTTAGGTGTACGCTTCGTAAATTGATAGAAGAGATGAAATATGAGTATGATCACTTTTCTTGGTTCATGTGAGGGCCTCCGTATTTCTAAAAATAAGAAATTTATCTTATGATGCAAGCATTTGTCTTTTTTGAAAAATTCAAGACGTATATTGTTTTGATTGGAATGAATTAAGACATTTTGTTCTTAGATTTTTGATTTAATAATGAATTATATTGTATGCTTGGTTCGAGAAAGTATTAGTGAGCATTTTGGATATGTGTAATTTAGTGTGATTCGGCTTGAGAGTCGGTTTCTGCATAAGTAGTTAAAGATAGTTGGATCAAAGACTGGAGTCGTTCAGGTGGAGGGGCGATTGCAGTATAGATCTCCTTAATCGAAGCTTATTTCTAAGACACTTAGTAATAGATTGTGTAAAATTTAAAGGTTATTATTGTTGGCTTAAATGATGTTTAAGTCTAAATATGTTTTTGATGATGTGTTTGAATGGTTAATATTGTAATTAGATTATGTTAAGTGAATGAGAATATCGAATATGCATTAGTAATTTAATCTGTTGGAAATGCCCTTGGAAAGGGTATTTTAGTTGTTTAACAATCGTGATTAAATGTACAGGGCTGAAAACTTATCTGCCGATGAGTTGTTATAAATAGACATATACCGATCGCTAAACGACAAAGCAAAGAAGGCTTCTGCCGATGGCCTTCATCTACCGATCGATAAAACGACAAAAGAAGAAGTCGTTCAAAGCCTACTTCAACCGATCGCTAGACGACATATACCGATGGAGTTCAAGATACTCATGCTGATGGCTTTGTCAAGATACTCATGCCGATGGCTTTGTCAAGATACTCATACCGATGGCGTTTGAAGTTGCACATGCCGATGGCAGTTTAGCGCTAATGCTTGTACCGATGGATTCTCAACGTGCATCTGCCGATGGAGTTCAAAACTTGCATCTGCCGATGGAGTTCAAGACTTGCATCTGCCGATGGAGTTCAAGGCTTGCATCTGCCGATGGCGTTTGAAGATATATCTGCCGATAGCGTTGAAGATACATCTGCCGATAGCGTTGAAGATACATCTGCCGATGGCGCTGTTAAGCTTGCACCTGCCGATGGACTTCAAAGCGTGCACCTGTCGATGGACTTCAAAGCGTGCACCTGCCGATGGACCTCAAAGCGTGCACCTGCCGATGAAGTTCAAGGTACACCTGTCGATGGTTTTTCAAGCTTCATTTGCCGATGACTTTTAAGTTGCATATACCGATGGACTCTTAGAGCAACTTATACCGATGACGTAGGCGATTGAATTAAAGCGGCTTCACCGATGTATTCCGCCAGAATTAAAATAGCCGCGAAGCTACAGTGACGTCGTTTTCAGCATTAACTCCAGAACTTTAATGGCGACGTCGACTTGCAACTACAGACGGCAACGGCTACCTGATCTAGTACGGATGCTTCCCAAGGGTAACATTTTTCATTTGAAGAAAGAAGCATTCAATTCAGAGCTGAAAAAGTAGACAGAGTATTTAAGCCGAGGTTAGAGCACGAAGATATAACTTTTGCGAATTGAATTCCTGAGCCCTAACCTGCGAAATTTTATCATACTCTGTATTATTTTTCTACACCTCTCGATTTTAACTTGAGATTCAATCCTTGTGAGAGTGTAGTCTGAGCTTACTTTACCATTTACGAACTCAACTTTGTGTATAAGGCAGTGGATTGACGCCCGTGAAGTTCAATCCTTAGGCTTTGTCAAGATACTCATGCCGATGGCTTTGTCAAGATACTCATGCCGATGGCTTTGTCAAGATACTCATGCTGATGGCTTTGTCAAGATACTCATGCCGATGGCTTTGTCAAGATACTCATGCCGATGGCTTTGTCAAGATACTCATGCCGATGGCTTTGTCAAGATACTCATGCCGATGGCTTTGTCAAGATACTCATGCCGATGGCTTTGTCAAGATACTCATGCCGATGGCTTTGTCAAGATACTCATGCCGATGGCTTTGTCAAGATACTCATGCCGATGGCTTTGTCAAGATACTCATGCCGATGGCTTTGTCAAGATACTCATGCCGATGGCTTTGTCAAGATACTCATGCCGATGGCTTTGTCAAGATACTCATGCCGATGGCTTTGTCAAGATACTCATGCCGATGGCTTTGTCAAGATACTCATGCCGATGGCTTTGTCAAGATACTCATGCCGATGGCTTTGTCAAGATACTCATGCCGATGGCTTTTGACTCTAGAGCACTTATTACCGATGACGTGGCGATTGAATTAAAGCTGCTTCAAACCGATGATCTTCCGCCAGAATTAAAAATAGCCGCGAAGCTACAGTGACGTCGTTTTCAGCATTAACTCCAGAACTTTAATGGCGACGTCGACTTGCAACTACAGACGGCAACGGCTACCTGATCTAGTACGGATGCTTCCCAAGGGTAACATTTTTCATTTGAAGAAAGAAGCATTCAATTCAGAGCTGAAAAAGTAGACAGAGTATTTAAGTGAATTGTAAAGGCAGTTGATCGGAGCCCGGAATTCTGATCTGTTTTTCTCACTGAGGAGAAGGTTAATGATCTTCAAGGGGTGAACCTTGAAGCGTGGATGTAGGCAAGGTTTGGCCGAACCACGTAAAAATCTGGTGTTGATTTTTTCTCTCTCTCTCTCTTACTGTTACTGATTGATTGCTTGTGTTTAGTAATTAAGAAAATTTTAAAAAGGTCTAATTCACCCCCTCTTAGACAAACTCGATCCTACAATTGGTATCAGAGCAAGGTTGAATATTGTCTAAGTTGTTTATCTAGAAAGTATTGTGATATTTGAAATGGCATTCAACACACACTCTACACAAATGGAAGGTCAATCTACCACTAGACCTCCATTCTTCGATGGTAATGATTATGTTTACTGGAAATCTAGGATGAGAATCTATGTTCAGGCTATGGACTATGACATATGAAATAACATAGAAAATGGTCCATACATTGCTACTAAAACAGAGAATGGTGTTAAGATCCCCAAAGCTTCACACGAACTAAATGATACTGAAAAAAAGAACTTGAGCCTAAATGCCAAGGCAATAAACACCTTGTACTGTGCTCTAAATAGAGACGAATTTAATAGAGTACAAGGGTGTGAGAGTGCTCAAGAAATTTGGCACTTATTAGAGATCACACACGAGGGCACAAATCAGGTGAAAGAGAGCAAACTGAATATGCTCATACACGAGTATGAACTATTTTCTATGCCTAAGGATGAATCTATTTCTTCGATGTTTACTAGATTTACTAACATAACTAATGGTTTGAAAGCACTTGGTAAATCTTACTCTAGTGAAGAACAGGTCAGGAAGATTCTCAGATGTCTTCCAAGAAGTTGGCAGCCAAAAGTGACTGCCATATAGGAAGCAAAGGATCTTAAAGCTCTAAAGCTTGAGGAGCTCATTGGATCTCTCATGACACATGAGATCACAATGAGGGTAAACGAAAAGGAGGACCTCAAAGAGAAAGAGGTCACAAAGAGAAATGACATTGCTCTGAAAGCCTCCTCTAGCAAAAATGAAGTATCTGAGGATGAAGAAGAGGAAGATGATGAGGTTATAGCTCTCATCACTAGGAGATTCAGTAAATTCCTGCAACGGAAGAGGATGCAGTGAAAAAGATTTCCAAAGGGTGAGAAGTTCCAAAAAGACAAGGAGATCACATGCTTTGGGTGTGGAAAGCCTGGTCATATGAAGGCAGACTGTCCACAAGCAAAGAAGTATCCCAAGAAATTCAAGAAGAAGGCCATGAAGGCTACTTGGGATGAAAGTGAAGGTGACACCTCTTCCTCAGAAGATGAGGAAGTTGCCAACCTCTGCTTTATGGCACACGAGAATGAGGTTAGCATTTCCTTAAGTGATAGTGAATCTGATGAAGATGGTGATATGATTGATGCATTTAATGATCTGGTAAAACAATTTAGCATGCTAAAGGTCAAATATAATTTGCTGAAAAAAGAAAATGCAAGCTTAATTGAGAAGCATGAAAATGAACACAATCAGCATGAAAAAGAAGTTTCTGAACTGAAAAAGAAAAATGAGACCTTAAATAGTTTTGTTCAGAAATACACTTATAGTAGTAATCAACTAAGCATGCTGTTAAGTGACCAGAGAATGCAATTAGATAAAGCTGGCTTAGGGTATGACAGGTTGAGCAAAAAGAAATCTTACAAGAATTACTTTGTTAAATCTACTGTTTGCCATATGTGTAATGAAGTAGGACATAAGTCTTTTGTATGTCCTTTAAAAACAAACAGTATGAAACCAGGTAGAAAATTACAGTGGGTTCCTAAAAGAACCAAGACTAACACTAGGACCCAAAAGATTTGGGTACCTAAGAAGACTACTTGATCACTGTTTTGCAGGATGACAGCTCTCCCGGGAAGAATCAGTGGTACCTTGACAGTGGTTGTTCAAGGCATATGATGGGAGACTCAACCAAGTTTGCTGTTGTCAACAAGAAAAAGGGCAGTGTTACTTTTGGTGGAAATCAAAAGGGCAGAATTGTTGGCATCGGCAATATAGGTAATCCTTCTAAACCAATCATTGAAAATGTATTATTAGTAGAAGGATTAAAACATAATCTGCTAAGTATAAGTCAGTTGTGTGACAAGGGCTATAAAGTAACATTCAAATCAAATGCTTTTGTGATCAAAGACATTTCAACTAACAATGTTTTGTTTAAAGGATTTAGAAAAGAAAATGTCTATATTGTTGATCTGAATGACTTTGAGCATGTTGATGAGAAATGTTTTGTTGTTAATTCACTAAATGACTGCTGGACTTGACATAGGAGATTAGGACACGTAGGGATGGATACCTTAGCTAAGATTACTAAGGAGAATTTAGTTAGAGGAATCCCTAAGATATCCTTTGAAAAGGATAAGGTCTGTGAAGCCTGCCAAATGGGCAAGCAGATCAAAAGCTCCTTTGCATCGAAGAATGTAATTTCTACTTCTAAGCCTCTCCAACTCCTTCACATGGACCTCTTCGGTCCTTCGAATATAGCCAGCTTAGGAGGAAAATTCTATGCATTTGTCATTGTTGATGATTTTTCTAGATTTACTTGGGTTCACTTTCTGAAGTCTAAGGATGATACTTTTGACACCTTTTCTAGTTTTAGGAAAAGAGTTCAAAATGAAAAGGAACTCACCATAGTTGCTATTTGTAGTGATCATGGTGGAGAATTTGAAAATGAGAAATTTGAACTCTTGTGTCTCAAGTATGGAATTGAGCACAATTTCTCTTCCCTTAGAACCCCTCAGCAAAATGGTGTTGTTGAGAGGAAAAATAGGTCTCTCCAAGAGCTAGCTCGGACTATGCTTAATGAGAATTCCATTCCAAAATATTTCTGGGCAGAAGCTGTGTCAACAGCCTGTTATGTGCTTAATCGGGTCTCCATAAGACCTATTCTTGAGAAAACTCCCTATGAGCTTTGGAATGGTAAAACACCCTCTGTTAAGTATTTTAGAGCTTTTGGAAGCAAATGTTTCATTCTAAACACTAAGGATAACTTAGGAAAATTCGATTCCAAATCTGATCTTGAAATTTTTCTGGGTTATTCCCTTTCCAGCAAAGCTTATAGAGTATTCAATAGGAGAACTCTTGTTGTAGAGGAGTTAGTTCATGTTAACTTTGATGAATCTCCTCAACCCACAATCAATGTGGATGAGGATGATATTTTGGATAAACAACTGGATTCTCTTTCCTTAGAAAAGCCAAGTGATTCTCCGCAAGTAGAAAAATCAATAGAACCCTCTTCTACTTCTCTAGATATTGCTCCTGTCAAGAATGAAAATCCTACTCTCCCTAGAGATTGGAAATATGTCAGAAATCATCCAATAGATGAAGTCTTAGGTGATCCTTCTTTAGGAGTTAAGACTAGATCCTCTCTTAGGAATCTGTGTGCCAATGTGACATTTATTTCTCAGATAGAGCCTAAGAAATTTGAGGAAGCCGAATTGGATGAAAATTTGATCTTAGCTATGCAAGAAGAGCTAAATCAATTTGAAAGGAGCAAGGTATGGGAACTTGTTCCAAAACCTGTTGATCATCCTATTATTGGAACTAAGTGGGTTTATAAGAATAAAATGGATGAAAATGGGATTGTAGTAAGAAACAAAGCTAGGCTAGTTGCCAAAGGTTACAATCAAGAAAAAGGAATTGATTTTGAAGACCTTTGCACCTGTAGCTAGGCTAGAATCCATTAGAATGCTCTTAGCCTTTGCCTGCTACAAAAACTTCACACTCTTTCAAATGGATGTAAAGAGTGCTTTTTTAAATGGATATATCATGGAAGAAGTTTATGTAGAGCAGCCCCTAGGATTTGAAGACTATGCAAAACCTGATCATGTTTATAGACTTAAGAAGGCTCTTTATGGACTTAAGCAGGCTCCTAGAGCTTGGTATGATAGATTGAAGAACTTCCTTGAGGAAATGAATTTCAAAAAGGGAAATACAGATTCAACTCTATTTACCAAGCAAAAGGATAATGACATTCTGTTAGTTCAAATTTATGTTGATGACATTATTTTTGGATCAACTAATGTCAACTTGTGTAATGAATTTTCTTCCCTCATGCAAAGTGAATTTGAAATGAGTATGATGGGGGAGTTAAAATTCTTCTTAGGATTCCAGATTAGTCAATCTCCTGATGGAATTTTCTTCTGTCAAGAAAAGTACATTAAGGAACTCCTTAAGAAATTTGGTTTAGAATCTGTCAAATCCTCTAGAACTCCCATGAGTACCACTACTAAATTGGACAAGGATGAAAATGGTATAAGTGTGGATATCAAGAAATATCGTGGTATGATTGGTTCACTACTATATCTGACTGCAAGTAGGCCAGATATACTCTTTAGTGTGTGTTTATGTGCTAGATTCCAGGCTGCCCCTAAGGAATCTCACTTATCGGCTGTCAAAAGAATTTTCAAATATCTAAGTGGGACTCATGACTTAGGATTATGGTATCCGAAAGGCACCTCCTTTGATCTAATAGGATATTCAGATTCTGATTATGCAGGAAGTTTAGCTGATAGGAAAAGCACCAGTGGAACATGTCAATTCCTTGGTGAATCCTTAGTTTCATGGTACTCAAAGAAACAGAATTCTATTGCATTGTCAACTGCAGAAAATGAATATATTGCTGCAGGCAGTTGTTGTGCACAAATGCTTTGGATGAAGCAAACTCTAGAGGACTATAATCTGTTCTATGATAGGATTCCTATTCGGTGTGACAACACCAGTGCAATTAACATTTCTAAAAATCCTATTCAGCATTTTAGAACCAAACATATTGATGTAAGATATCACTTCATCCGTGATCATGTACAAAGAGGTGATATATCCTTAGAATTTGTTAATTCAGTAGACCAACTAGCTGACATTTTTACCAAGCCTTTGGATGAAAAGACATTCAATAATATTAGAATAAGGCTAGGCCTCATTCGGGTTGAGAAAAACTAGGTTTATTCCTCTGTTGAAAATTCCTGAGTGTTAGAGCATTACCTTCTGTGATGGCATCGGTAGATGCTGTGTTTTCAATAGGCATCGGAAGATGCATGTCTATCAGAAGACATCGGTGGATGCTGTGTTTTTCTATAGGCATCGGAAGATGTATTTTTAATCTGCCGACATGTGTGACTCATCAGGCTTATCAGTTTTACACGTGTGGTCCCTTGCATCGGGCGATGCCCTATTCTCTTTTAAACTCTGTTTCTTCTCAAAGACGCTTCACATTTCGCGCTCTTTCTGAAAAACCCCTGCCCTTCCAATCGTCTCTCTCGAGTCCTATTCCTCCATGGATTATCAGGGTTCATCCTCCCGCGCCGTTTCCAAACCGGTCCAGAAGAAGGCCAAAACTTCAGCACGTCCTCCACGAGTGATCCCTCATGCAAAAGCATGGCCATCTCTCTTCTTTCTCTCAGAAGCTGCTAAGTTGAGATACCATGACGACTTTCAGTTCAAGTCATTAATCTCCAGTCGAGGTATCTACTTTGATGACTTAGCTGGTATGAATATTGTCGAACCCTTGAAGGATCTCGGGTTACTAGGTCTTTTTGATGTAGATTCATTCTATTACCCGGAAGCCATTAAAATGTTCTATGACAATCTAAGTTATACCTCTGATTTCTCTACTATCAAAAGCTATGTGTATAACAAGCACATAGAAATTACTCCTCATTTCATTAATGGCATTTTGGAGTGCCCTCACCTAGATAGCTTCCCCTACAAATATGTATCCGGCACTAAGTCTCCGTTCTTTGGTACCGATGATGGTCTCAGTTTTCTCAAGACCATTGCCTTGAACCCAAACCATATCCCTGATCATTTAAAGGGCAAACACCTGACCGCTAGGGCTAGACTATTTCATTAGATGATAGGGTACAATATTGTCCCTAAGGGTGGTCACCATGACGAAGTGAGTGCCATGGAACTTTTTGTTCTGTTTGCACTCTACTACAAGACCCCCTTCAACATTGGATATGTAGTTGTTCGAAGGATGATTCTGGCAGTGTCATCCAAGGCTACCTCTTTACCTTACAACCTGCTGTTAATGAAGATTCTAGCTAAGCTTGAGGTTGTATTTCCTGAGGATGAAGATCCTGTCATTCTTAAACCCTCCAGTTATTATTCCAAAACCACTCTGAGCAAAATGAGAATTAAGAGAACCAGGGCAGGGGAGCTTGTGCTGAATATTACGAAGAGAATTACAGCTAAGGCTGCTGTTGCTAAAAAGGGAAAAAGAAAACTTGACCTGCTAGAGGAGTCCACTGCTGAAGGAGGGGATGATTCTGAGATACCAGTATTTGTTAATTGCCCCTCTCAATCTCAGGCCTCTAGCTTTCAGCCTCCTCCTTTAATACGAAGGCGTCGTGTCCCTTCCTCAAGGATAATTCTTTCAGAGGACATGTTTACACCCTCCTCTGTGCCCCTTCCCATTGATCAGAATCCTACACCTCCTCCTCCTGCACTTCGTTTACCAGCTCTGCCTCTTATCCCTCCTCCATCTCCAGTCCAACAGGATACAGCTCCTCCATCACCAGTCCAACCACCTCCTTCAAGTCCAATTGCTCCTTCAAATCCACCTGCTCCCCAAGTCCAACAATCCTCACCACATCTGCCAACTGCTCCTGCCCCAGTCTCTCCCATCCTTTATCCGAGGAGATTTTCTCTCAGCGAGGAACAATATACTGAGTTCAAGCATTGACAATCTTGGTACAGCTATTGATTCAAAGATCACTCAACTCAAAAAAGATTTGAGTGTTGAGGCTGTTGTGGCTCAGGGTCAAATGGATCGTAAAATGGATAGAAATAATGAGATGTTCACTCGTTCCCTTTGGGCTCTCAAGTCAAAAGTTGAGGCTCTTTGCCCTGCACCACATATTCCACTCTGTCCCTCTGAGCCTACTTTTGAAGACCTCCTTCTTCCTTTTTACCGACCTGAGGTAGTTGAAGATTTTCGAGTGATGCATTTGGATCTTCAGGAGACTGAACTGGCCTTCTCTACCCCTGCTACTCCTTCTGTCCTTGTGCCATTTCTCGTGCCCTCCTCCGAGCCCGCCTGTCCACATGATGCTTCTCTAGCTGCTTTATCTGTAGAGCCTCCTCCATGTATGGACATAGTGGTGTACACAGCACCTTCTCCACCTCCGGCTCCCTGTCAGGCCATGGTGGTCTATCAACCTCCTGTCCCTCCCAATATTGCTTCACTTCAAGCACTTGTGGATGCTTACTTCTCCTCCCAACTTGAAGTGACTGATTGCATTAGCCAAGCTTTTTGGAATCATTTTCTAGCTTTCTTTAAATAGCTGACTTTATATGAATTCACTTTTATTGATCTTATCATGATATTTATCTGATGGTTATTTATGAATCGTTTATGCTGTTGAATCGTTTGTTTCTCTGATTATTAATTTTTGTTTTTTGATAATGTCAATGGGGGAGAACATATTTGATTAATTGATGTTGCTTGAGAAATTACTCAGATATGCTATGTATAGTGTATGCATGATCTTTGAAAAACTGGAATGTTATTGGAATATATGCATAGGTTGTGGGGGAGCTAGGATTATGGGGGAGAGTGACTTAATCAAATTAAATTTTGTCATCATCAAAAAAGGGGAGATTGTTGGCTTAAATGATGTTTAAGTCTAAATATGTTTTTGATGATGTGTTTGAATGGTTAATATTGTAATTAGATTATGTTAAGTGAATGAGAATATCGAATATGCATTAGTAATTTAATCTGTTGGAAATGCCCTTGGAAAAGGTATTTTAGTTGTTTAACAATCGTGATTAAGTGTACAGGGCTGAAAACTCATCTGCCGATGAGTTGTTATAAATAGACATATACCGATCGCTAAACGACAAAGCAAAGAAGGCTTCTGCCGATGGCCTTCATCTACCGATCGATAAAACGACAAAAGAAGAAGTCGTTCAAAGCCTACTTCAACCGATCGCTAGACGACATATACCGATGGAGTTCAAGATACTCATGCCGATGGCTTTGTCAAGATACTCATACCGATGGCGTTTGAAGTTGCACATGCCGATGGCAGTTCAGCGCTAATGCTTGTATCGATGGATTCTCAACGTGCATCTGCCGATGGAGTTCAAAACTTGCATCTGCCGATGAAGTTCAAGACTTGCATCTGCCGATGGAGTTCAAGGCTTGCATCTGCCGATGGCGTTTGAAGATACATCTGCCGATAGCGTTGAAGATACATATGCCAATAGCGTTGAAGATACATCTGCCGATGGCGCTGTTAAGCTTGCACCTGCCGATGGACTTCAAAGCGTGCACCTGTCGATGGACTTCAAAGCGTGCACCTGCCGATGGACCTCAAAGCGTGCACCTGTCGATGGACTTCAAGACTTGCATCTGCCGATGGCGTTTGAAGATACATCTGCCGATGGCGTTTGAAGATACATCTGCCGATAGACATCATCTACCGATAGATCAAAAATACTCAACATCTGCCGATGGCGTTTGAAGATACATCTGCCGATAGACATCATCTACCGATAGACATCATCTACCGATAGATCAAAAATACTCAACATCTGCCGATAGCGTTGAAGATACATCTGCCGATAGACATCATCTACCGATAGATCAAAAATACTCAACATCTGCCGATAGACATCATCTACCGATAGATCAAAAATACTCAACATCTGCCGATAGACATCATCTACCGATAGATCAAAAATACTCAACATCTGCCGATAGACATCATCTACCGATAGATCAAAAATACTCAACATCTGCCGATAGACATCATCTACCGATAGATCAAAAATACTCAACATCTGCCGATAGCGTTGAAGATACATCTGCCGATAGACATCATCTACCGATAGATCAAAAATACTCAACATCTGCCGATAGACATCATCTACCGATAGATCAAAAATACTCAACATCTGCCGATAGACATCATCTACCGATAGATCAAAAATACTCAACATCTGCCGATAGACATCATCTACCGATAGATCAAAAATACTCAACATCTGCCGATAGACATCATCTACCGATAGATCAAAAATACTCAACATCTGCCGATAGACATCATCTACCGATAGATCAAAAATACTCAACATCTGCCGATAGCGTTGAAGATACATCTGCCGATAGACATCATCTACCGATAGATCAAAAATACTCAACATCTGCCGATAGACATCATCTACCGATAGATCAAAAATACTCAACATCTGCCGATAGACATCATCTACCGATAGATCAAAAATACTCAACATCTGCCGATAGACATCATCTACCGATAGATCAAAAATACTCAACATCTGCCGATAGACATCATCTACCGATAGATCAAAAATACTCAACATCTGCCGATAGACATCATCTACCGATAGATCAAAAATACTCAACATCTGCCGATAGACATCATCTACCGATAGATCAAAAATACTCAACATCTGCCGATAGACATCATCTACCGATAGATCAAAAATACTCAACATCTGCCGATGGCGTTTGAAGATACATCTGCCGATAGACATCATCTACCGATAGATCAAAAATACTCAACATCTGCCGATAGACATCATCTACCGATAGATCAAAAATACTCAACATCTGCCGATAGACATCATCTACCGATAGATCAAAAATACTCAACATCTGCCGATAGACATCATCTACCGATAGATCAAAAATACTCAACATCTGCCGATAGACATCATCTACCGATAGATCAAAAATACTCAACATCTGCCGATGGCGTTTGAAGATACATCTGCCGATAGACATCATCTACCGATAGATCAAAAATACTCAACATCTGCCGATAGACATCATCTACCGATAGATCAAAAATACTCAACATCTGCCGATAGACATCATCTACCGATAGATCAAAAATACTCAACATCTGCCGATAGACATCATCTACCGATAGATCAAAAATACTCAACATCTGCCGATAGACATCATCTACCGATAGATCAAAAATACTCAACATCTGCCGATAGACATCATCTACCGATAGATCAAAAATACTCAACATCTGCCGATAGACATCATCTACCGATAGATCAAAAATACTCAACATCTGCCGATAGACATCATCTACCGATAGATCAAAAATACTCAACATCTGCCGATAGACATCATCTACCGATAGATCAAAAATACTCAACATCTGCCGATAGACATCATCTACCGATAGATCAAAAATACTCAACATCTGCCGATAGACATCATCTACCGATAGATCAAAAATACTCAACATCTGCCGATAGACATCATCTACCGATAGATCAAAAATACTCAACATCTGCCGATAGACATCATCTACCGATAGATCAAAAATACTCAACATCTGCCGATAGACATCATCTACCGATAGATCAAAAATACTCAACATCTGCCGATAGACATCATCTACCGATAGATCAAAAATACTCAACATCTGCCGATAGACATCATCTACCGATAGATCAAAAATACTCAACATCTGCCGATAGACATCATCTACCGATAGATCAAAAATACTCAACATCTGCCGATAGACATCATCTACCGATAGATCAAAAATACTCAACATCTGCCGATAGACATCATCTACCGATAGATCAAAAATACTCAACATCTGCCGATAGACATCATCTACCGATAGATCAAAAATACTCAACATCTGCCGATAGACATCATCTACCGATAGATCAAAAATACTCAACATCTGCCGATAGACATCATCTACCGATAGATCAAAAATACTCAACATCTGCCGATAGACATCATCTACCGATAGATCAAAAATACTCAACATCTGCCGATAGACATCATCTACCGATAGATCAAAAATACTCAACATCTGCCGATAGACATCATCTACCGATAGATCAAAAATACTCAACATCTGCCGATAGACATCATCTACCGATAGATCAAAAATACTCAACATCTGCCGATAGACATCATCTACCGATAGATCAAAAATACTCAACATCTGCCGATAGACATCATCTACCGATAGATCAAAAATACTCAACATCTGCCGATAGACATCATCTACCGATAGATCAAAAATACTCAACATCTGCCGATAGACATCATCTACCGATAGATCAAAAATACTCAACATCTGCCGATAGACATCATCTACCGATAGATCAAAAATACTCAACATCTGCCGATAGACATCATCTACCGATAGATCAAAAATACTCAACATCTGCCGATAGACATCATCTACCGATAGATCAAAACACTCAACGAAAACAGCATAGCAACAATTTCACTATAAACAAAGAAAACTCCGACTACCAAAAGAACTTGAGCATTTTACTAAAACCGTTCAAAACTACTTAAATTTATGTACTACTCCAAAATTTGGTAAAAACCACTATTAAAAACTAACAGAGTATCATTATCAGAAAAAGTCTCAAATTGTATTCAGAACATCAAAACTACTACTGTCACTAAAACTCTCAATATATTTAAATTGAATCATGGTTTACTAAACCTTCTCATCTACTGACACCAGTTAAACCACCCGATCAGTTCACCAAGTCGAGGCATGAATGTGCTCCCCCAACCAGCCTATTCCTCAACATGCTCATAAAACACACCTGCAGTCACTTCTTCACCTACATCACAAAACTCATCTATTAGCCTAATGCTAAGTAAGTAAAGCAGTAATGAAATGAAATGCTGAAACATAAATTTCTAAACATGCAGTTTCTACTTTCTCATCTCAGTTGCATATGCATTCGTTTCTGATCTGATCCCTCTGTGAAATTGGGAGTTAGATCACTCCTCTCAAAGTCATACATCCTCTCTCTTGATTAAGGGGCGGATTAGTTCCCTTAACAACTGTTCAGATCTACCTGTGAAATTGGGATTTGGATCACTTCCCCCAAAGTCATACATCTTCTCTCTTGATTAAGGGGCGGATTAGTTCCCTTAACAACCGTTACAGTATGTTCATTCCTTACCATGCCATTTCATGTAAATTCATTTTCGCATAGTTTTCAAAATATGATGCATGACATACAAACACATTCAAGCAAGCACAACCCTACTGTTTTGTGATGTAGGCCCGAAGGCACAAGCATACTTTACATCTGCCGATAGACATCATCTACCGATAGATCAAAAATACTCAACATCTGCCGATAGACATCATCTACCGATAGATCAAAAATACTCAACATCTGCCGATAGACATCATCTACCGATAGATCAAAAATACTCAACATCTGCCGATAGACATCATCTACCGATAGATCAAAAATACTCAACATCTGCCGATAGACATCATCTACCGATAGATCAAAAATACTCAACATCTGCCGATAGACATCATCTACCGATAGATCAAAAATACTCAACATCTGCCGATAGACATCATCTACCGATAGACATCATCTACCGATAGATCAAAAATACTCAACATCTGCCGATAGACATCATCTACCGATAGACATCATCTACCGATAGATCAAAAATACTCAACATCTGCCGATAGACATCATCTACCGATAGATCAAAAATACTCAACATCTGCCGATAGACATCATCTACCGATAGACATCATCTACCGATAGATCAAAAATACTCAACATCTGCCGATAGACATCATCTACCGATAGATCAAAAATACTCAACATCTGCCGATAGACATCATCTACCGATAGATCAAAAATACTCAACATCTGCCGATAGACATCATCTACCGATAGATCAAAAATACTCAACATCTGCCGATAGACATCATCTACCGATAGACATCATCTACCGATAGATCAAAAATACTCAACATCTGCCGATAGACATCATCTACCGATAGACATCATCTACCGATAGATCAAAAATACTCAACATCTGCCGATAGACATCATCTACCGATAGATCAAAAATACTCAACATCTGCCGATAGACATCATCTACCGATAGATCAAAAATACTCAACATCTGCCGATAGACATCATCTACCGATAGATCAAAAATACTCAACATCTGCCGATAGACATCATCTACCGATAGACATCATCTACCGATAGATCAAAAATACTCAACATCTGCCGATAGACATCATCTACCGATAGATCAAAAATACTCAACATCTGCCGATAGACATCATCTACCGATAGATCAAAAATACTCAACATCTGCCGATAGACATCATCTACCGATAGACATCATCTACCGATAGACATCATCTACCGATAGATCAAAAATACTCAACATCTGCCGATAGACATCATCTACCGATAGATCAAAAAAACTTAAATGTATGTACTACTCCAAAATTTGGTAAAAAACCACTATTAAAAACTAACAGAGTACTCATTATCAGAAAAAGTCTCAAATTGTATTCAGCACATCAAAACTACTACTGTCACTAAAACTCTCAATATATTTAAATTGAATCATGGTTTACTAAACCTTCTCATCTACTGACACAGTTAAACCACCCGATCAGTTCACCAAGTCGAGGCATGAATGTGCTCCCCCAACCAGCCTATTCCTCAACATGCTCATAAAAACACACCTGCAGTCACTTCTTCACCTACATCACAAAACTCATCTATTAGCCTAATGCTAAGTAAGTAAAGCAGTAATGAAATGAAATGCTGAAACATAAATTCTAAACATGCAGTTTTCTACTTTCTCATCTCAGTTGCATATGCATTCGTTTCTGATCTGATCCCTCTGTGAAATTGGGAGTTAGATCACTCCTCTCAAAGTCATACATCCTCTCTCTTGATTAAGGGGCGGATTAGTTCCCTTAACAACTGTTCAGATCTACCTGTGAAATTGGGATTTGGATCACTTCCCCCAAAGTCATACATCTTCTCTCTTGATTAAGGGGCGGATTAGTTCCCTTAACAACCGTTACAGTATGTTCATTCCTTACCATGCCATTTCATGTAAATTCATTTTCGCATAGTTTTCAAAATATGATGCATGACATACAAACACATTCAAGCAAGCACAACCCTACTGTTTTGTGATGTAGGCCCGAAGGCACAAGCATACTTTACTTACCTGGTCTCCTGGAAATCGCTCGGCTATAAGCTACTTTAGAAGCTCGCTCACCTAAAGTCATAACAGTACATTAATCAAACCTTCACTAAACTTCACCATGAATCAATCAGAAGTTTGAGGAAACCAGTTTGACCCTGCTACCCGTGCATTCCTATTTATCACCAAAACCCGAACCTACTCTCAATCACAGTATCCTCAAAATTTCTCACATTGTACTCTCTCAGTTACCTAACTGCTAAAATACAAGAAAAACGAGGAAAACTTACCTAGGTTGAAAGAGAATCGAGCAAGAGAATCTCCAAAAAGGGTTCTGCTGGAGAGCTGAAGGCCGAAAGAGGAATGATAAACAGAATAGTGGCGGCTACAGTGCATGAAACCCAAACCTCTCTCCTTAAATACGTTATCCACTTTTAAATTTTCAATTACCCTTATGTCCTTGCCTAGTCATCCATTAACCCTACTTTTATTATGGTCTTTTAAAGTGTGCCATTAATTTAAAAAAAGAATAGAGAACTGGTTCAATAGAATCGGGTGTTACAATCTACCCTCCTTAAAAAGAATTTTGTCCTCAAAATTCAGTACCTGAATAATTCTGGATGTTGGTCTATCATGTCTTGCTGGCACTCCCAAGTTGTCTCCTCTATGTTCTGGTTATGCCATAAGACTTTCATCAGTGGACCTTCTTTGTTGCGCAACACTTTCACAGCATAGTCTAAGATCCTTACTGGTTTCTCCACATAGGCAAGAGTAGGATGAACTTCAATACTCTGCTGTTCCACAATCTGTGATGGATCTCGTACACACTTCTTCAACATGGAACACATTATGGATTCCTTCCATAGAGGTTGGTAGCTGTAATTCGTAAGCTGCCTTCCCAATCCTTTTCGAGACTGAAAAGGGTCCAATAAATCTGGGGCTCAACTTTCCTCTCTTACCAAATCTCACAACTCCTTTGAATGGTGATATCTTAAGAAAAACTTCATCACCTACTTCAAACTCTAATTCTCTGCATCTTCTATCGGCATAGCTTTTCTGTCGGCTTTGAGCTATTAAGATCCTCTAGCGGATGAGGGCAACCTTCTCAACAGTTTGTTGCACAATGTCAGGACCAAGCAACTGTGCTTCACCAACTTCATCCCAGTACAAAGGAGATCTGCACTTTCATCCATACAATACTTCATACGGTGTCATTCCTATTATTGCCTGAAAACTGTTATTATAAGAAAACTCCACCAATGATAAATATTTACTCCAAGATCCTTGAAAATCTAATATGCATGCACGGAGCATATCTTCTAAGGTCTGAATAGTTCTCTCAGATTGTCCGTCTGTTTGAGGGTGAAAAGCTGTGCTAAAACTAAGCTGTGTTCCCATAGCCTTGTGCAAATTCTTCCAAAACTTAGATGTAAATCCAGAATCTCGGTCTGAAACTATGGTACCTGGAACTCCATGTAACCTAACAATTTCTTGCACATATAATTCAGCAAGCTGATCCATCGAGTATGTCATCCGCATAGGCAGAAAGTGGGCAGATTTGGCTAATCGATATACTATTACCCAGATTGCATCATATCCCTTTGCTGTTCTAGGAAATCCCACAACGAAGTCCATCATTATTTGTTCCCATTTCCATTCGGGAATTGGTAAGGGTTGTAATGTTCCTGCAGGCCTCTGATGCTCAGCTTTAATCTACTGACAACACAAACATGATCCTACATACTCTGCCAAACTCCTTTTCATGCTTGGCCACCAATAATGCTGTCTAAGGTCCTTGTACATCTTTGTACTCCCAGGGTGAACAGAGAATCTAGAAGAATGTTCTTCCGAAAGGATCTCATCTCAAAGTTCTTTAATGGTAGGAACAAACCATCTATTTCTAAACTTAAGGATCCCATCAATGGAATAATAGAAATCTGAATTAACAGTAGATTCTATGCTTAATCTGTACTTGTTGCACTCTACATCATTTGTCTGAGCTTCCTTTATTGTCTCTAGAATAGTAGGCTTTAAGGTTATGGCTGAAAGTATAGCTGATACACTAGATACTGCTTCTAGATTAAACCTTTGGAATTCTGACTCTAAGGCTAATGGCATATCAAGAATCATAGTTGGGGTTGATGTTGTCACTCTACTCAAAGCATCGGCCACTACGTTAGCTTTGCCGGGATGATATTTAATCTCAAAATAATAATCCTTTACAAATTCCAACCATTGACGTTGCCTCATATTTAATTCCTTTTGTGTGAAGAAATATTTCAGACTTTTATGGTCCGAGAATATTTCACAAGTTTGTCCATACAGGTAATGCCTCCAAATCTTAAGTGCAAATACCACTGCAGCTAATTCCAAGTCATGTGTAGGGTAATTCTTCTCATGAATTTTAGACTGTCTAGAAGCATAGGCTATTACCTTTCCCTCTTGCATCAAGACACAACCAAGTCCAATCTTGGATGCATCACAGTAAATGCTAAATTTACCATTCTCGACAGGAAAGGTTAATATTGGGGCATTGGTCAGTTTCTTTTTCAAGGTCTGGAAACTAGATTCACAGTCCTCTGTCCAAGCATACTTGATATCTTTCCTCGTTAACCGAGTGAGGGGTGTTGCAATCTTCGAAAATCCTTCAATAAATTTTCTGTAATATCCTGCTAAACCAAGGAAACTTCGAATATCTGCAGCACTCTTCGGTTGAGGCCACTCCTTAACTGCTTGAACCTTGGCTGGATCGACAGATATTCCATCTCCAGAGATCACGTGACCAAGAAAGTGAACTCTGTCCAACCAAAACTCACATTTGGAAAACTTAGCATAAAGTTGGTGCTGTCTTAGTAATCCTAACACCAAGTTCAAGTGTCTTGCATGTTCATCCTTAGTACGTGAATAGATTAGAATGTCATTTATAAACACTATGACAAATTTATCTAGATAGTAATGGAACACTCTATTCATAAGGTCCATGAAGGCTGCCGGTGCATTTGTCAATCAAAAAGACATAACCAAAAACTCGTAATGTTCATACCTTGTGCGAAAGGCAGTCTTTGGGATATCTTCAGATCTAACCTTCAACTGGTAATATCCAGACCTAAGGTCAATCTTAGAGAAAGCTCTTGCACCATTAAGTTGGTCGAATAAATCGTCAATTCTAGGCAATGGATACTTGTTCTTGACAGTTAACTTATTTAGTTCCCGATAATCAATGCACATCTGCATCGATCCATCAATCTTTTTGACAAAAAGGACAGGTGCACCCCACGGTGAAAAGCTAGGGCGTATGAACCCTTTCTCTAACAGATCCTCCAACTGCTTCTTTAATTCTTTAAGTTCTGTTGGTGCTAGCCTATATGGATTCTTAGACACAGGCTCGGCGCTGGGGTAAACATCTACAACAAATTTAATTTCTCTATCTGGTGGTAAACCAGGAAGGTCATCTAAGAATACTTCAGGAAAGTCTTGGACAACTAAGACATTTTGAGGATTTGCCTTCCCTACAAGTTGTGTGTCTAAAACGCTAGCTAAGAAGCACAAATACTCTCCACATGGGGAAGGTCTAGTGTTAATAGAAGTCATCACAGACATTTCCTTATTCTTCTTCGAAGCTTGAAAGGTATGTTTCAAACTACCAGGGGGTTGGAAGCTAACTATTCCAGTCCTACAATCAATTGTGGCGTGGTGCTTAAACAACCAGTCTATTCCTAGGATTACATCAAATCCCATTATATCCATAATAATGAGATTAGCAAGTAAATTTTTGTTTCCCACTATCACCACACTATTAAGCATCACTCAGCTAGAGTGCATGCATTCACCAGAGGGTAACATGACATTAAACATATGTTCAGATGGCGTAGGTTGTACATCTAGCTTAATAGCAAATGCAGATGCTATAAATGAATGTGTTGCACCAGAATCTATTAAAGTAAAAGTAGATATAGAGTTGATCAATATAGTACCTGATACAACAGCAGGCTGTTCCTCACCCGAATCCATCATGGAGAATATCCTTGGTTTAATCATAGCAGGGCCACTCTTAGGTGCTGGGCAGTCTCTGCTAATATGGCCGATTTTGTTACAATTGTAGCATGTGGTGATTCTAGGCTTCGGGCATTCTTTGATCGTGTGTCCAACTTCCTTACAGTTAAAACACTTCCCAAAGCCCAATCTGCACTCGCCCGGGTGGTTCTTTAAACACTTAGGACACTGGGGGAATTTCCTGACATTCTGTATCTTCCCTCCTGTTCCTTGGCTATTCTGGCCTTTACTAGGTCTCTTCATTCCTCTTTGTTGGTGTGGCTGGACAAACTTTTGTGGGACTTCTTTTGGTCCAACACACTTCCTTTAAGCTTCTTCCACTTCTAGAGCCGTGGACACAACCTCACTGAATGTCAAGTCTTTAATACCACAAAATTTAACTCCTCGGTAAATTTCTAGGTTCAGCCCATGCACAAATTTGAACACCTTATCCTCGTCCCTGTGAGCAAAATGTCCAGCAAACCTGGACAGGGACTCAAACTGCCTACTGTACTCGGCCACAGACCCTGTCTGCTTCAAGTTCAGAAATTCCAACTTCTTTGCATTTTGGACAGTACTGTTGAAATACTTCTCGTAGAAAATGTCATTGAATTGTGACCAAGGCATCGCTAGGACATCAGTGGTGGTCTCTATTGTTTCCCACCAGAGTTGAGCATCACCAGCCAAATGAAACGTTGCCAACGTGACCTTGTCTACTTCTCCAATGTTGGCGCACCTAAACATACTCTCAATCTTTCTAAGCCACCCTTCAGCAATAACCGGATCAGATGACTGTCCATCAAACGTAGGCGGTCGTAGCCTCCTGAATCTATCCCCAGAATGTTCATTGCTAGAACTCGAGTTGGCACTTCCTTGTACCTCTCGGTTCAACAGCACTCCTAACTGATCGACTGCTAACGCACTAGGTCTGTTTGCTGACTCACCAGTCTGTCCAACTTCCTTACATTAAAACACGTACAACGCCCCATCGCACGGTCCTCCCGGGTGGTTCTTTAAACACGTAGGACACTGGGGGAATTTCCTGACATTCTGTATCTTCCCTCCTGTTCCTTGGCTATTCTGGCCTTTACTAGGTCTCTTCATTCCTCTTTGTTGGTGTGGCTGGACAAACTTTTGTGGACTTCTTTTGGTCCAACACACTTCCTTTAAGCTTCTTCCACTTCTAGAGCCGTGGACACAACCTCACTGAATGTCAAGTCTTTAATACCACAAAATTTAACTCCTCGGTAAATTTCTAGGTTCAGCCCATGCACAAATTTGAACACCTTATCCTCGTCCCTGTGAGCAAATGTCAGCAAACCTGGACAGGGACTCAAACTGCCTACTGTACTCGGCCACAGACCCTGTCTGCTTCAAGTTCAGAAATTCCAACTTCTTTGCATTTTGGACAGTACTGTTGAAATACTTCTCGTAGAAAATGTCATTGAATTGTGACCAAGGCATCGCTAGGACATCAGTGGTGGTCTCTATTGTTTCCCACCAGAGTTGAGCATCACCAGCCAAATGAAACGTTGCCAACGTGACCTTGTCTACTTCTCCAATGTTGGCGCACCTAAACATACTCTCAATCTTTCTAAGCCACCCTTCAGCAATAACCGGATCAGATGACTGTCCATCAAACGTAGGCGGTCGTAGCCTCCTGAATCTATCCCCAGAATGTTCATTGCTAGAACTCGAGTTGGCACTTCCTTGTACCTCTCGGTTCAACAGCACTCCTAACTGATCGGACTGCTAACGCACTAGGTCTGTTTGCTGACGCACCAAGTCTGTCAACTGCCTAATCATGCTAGGATCTTCTTCAGTTCTCAAGTTGGGCATCTCTCTTGGTACTCTTGGTCTTCCTGGTCGTCTAGGCATTTTCTATACTCCTGTTCAAGGTTAACTACTCTCATAAACATCTAATAACTAAGGTTAACATAAATACTTACAGTTGTTGGAGTACTCCCATGCGACGATCGGCACTGATGAGTAATCTTTTGAACGGTTTAACTGAATGTCTCTGATACCACACTGTAACGCCCCGAGTTATCTGAACCCGGTTCGCTACACAAAATACTGAACCGAACTATGGCTTTTTGAGAAAATTTTAAAATTTCATTCAATGATCAAGATTTGACTCTTAAAATGTTGAAACTTGCAGCGGAAAAATAATCGTATAAAACAATATTTATTAAATAGTTAAAATATTCAAGACAGTTGGTTGAAAGAGAAAAAAAAACAGAACACATCGACCGATCACTAAACGACAAAAGTCTTTTACTTACAAACAGAACAGAACACCTCGACCGGTCACTAAACGACAAAACACCTCTACCGCACAACCCACGTGATATCCATGCGATTGAAATAATTCGGCAGACGACGTCCACCGCTCACAAACGACAAACATTCTCAGCTCATATCTGCCGGTAGAACAAACTACGTCTTCCGATCGCTAGACGACAAAAATCCTCACTTCACTTCTACCGATCGCAAAATGACAAATTTCTTCCTACATCATCCGATTACAATAACGACAAAGCTATTAAAGACTTATACCGAAGACATCTACTGAAGACATCTTCCGATTGCTTCTTCTGAAGACATCTTCCGATTACAAAATGACAAATTCTAATACTCACATCCACCGATGGATTATATCCACAGATAGACAAAACTCTCGACTTCTACCGATAGACATCATCTACCGATAGATCAAAATACTCAACATCTGCCGCTAGAAATCATCTACCGATAGATCAAAAATACTCAACATCTGCCGATAGACATCATCTACCGATAGATAAAAAATACTCAACATCTGCCGATAGATATCATCTACCGATAGATCAAAACACTCAACGAAAACAGCATAGCAAAAATTTCACTATAAACAAAGAAAACTCCGACTACCAAAAGAACTTGAGCATTTTACTAAAATCGTTCAAAACTACTTAAATTCATGTACTACTCCAAAATTTGGTAAAAACCACTATTAAAAACTAACAGAGTATCATTATCAGAAAAAGTCTCAAATTGTATTCAGAACATCAAAACTACTACTGTCACTAAAACTCTCAATATATTTAAATTGAATCATGGTTTACTAAATCTTCTCATCTACTGACACCAGTTAAACCGCCCCATCAGTTCACCAAGTCGAGGCATGAATGTGCTCCCCCAACCAGCCTATTCCTCAACATGCTCAGAAAACACACCTGCAGTCACTTCTTCACCTACATCACAAAACTCATCTATTAGCGTAATACTAAGTAAGTAAAGCAGTAATGAAATGAAATGCTGAAACATAAATTTCTAAACATGCAGTTTCTACTTTCTCATCTCAGTTGCATATGCATTCGTTTCTGATCTGATCCCCCTATGAAATTGGGAGTTGGATCACTCCTCCCAAAGTCATACATCCTCTCTCTTGATTAAGGGGCGGATTAGTTCCCTTAACAACTTTTCAGATCTCCCTGTGAAATTGGGATTTAGATCACTTCCCCCAAAGTCATACATCTTCTCTCTTGATTAAGGGGCGGATTAGTTCCCTTAACAACTGTTACAGTCTGTTCATTCCTTACCATGCCATTTCATGTAAATTCATTTTCGCATAGTTTTCAAAATATGATGCATGACATACAAACACATTCAAGCAAGCACAATCCTACTGTTTTGTGATGTAGGCCCGAAGGCACAAGCATACTTTACTTACCTGGTCTTCTGGAAATCGCTCGGCTGTAAGCTACTTTAGAAGCTCGCTCACCTAAAGTCATAACAGTACATTAATCAAACCTTCACTAAACTTCACCATGAATCAATCAGAAGTTTGAGGAAACCAGTTTGAAACCCTGCTACCCGTGCATTCCTATTTATCACCAAAACCCGAACCTACTCTCAATCACAGCATCCTCAAAATTTCTCACATTGTACTCTCTCAGTTACCTAACTGCTAAAATACAAGAAAAACGAGAAAAACTTACCTAGGTTGAAAGAAAATCGAGCAAGAGAATCGCCAAAAAGTGTTCTGCTGGAGAGCTGAAGGCCGAAAGAGGAATGATAAACAGAATAGTGGCAGCTACAATGCATTAAACCCAAACCTCTCTCCTTAAATACGTTATCCACTTTTAAATTTTTAATTACCCTTATTCCCTTGCCTAGTCATCCATTAACCCTACTTTTATTATGGTTTTTTAAAGTGTGCCATTAATTTAAAAAAAGAATAGAGAACTGGTTCGATAAAACCGGGTGTTACAAATCTTTTGACAAAGAGAATCTATTCAATGATGATGAAAATGATTAGTATAATGTTTGTTTAATACGATAAAGTGGTTTTAATAATTTTGACTGAAATTTCATTAGACTCATTAATATAAAGTTTAGTTTAATTAGCATGATACAACTGTTTGTGGAGTGTTTTGATGAAGATAAAGAGTGAAGTACAAAAGGAATCTAGTTAAAATGAATTGAGCAAGGAGAGCTGGCAAAGAAGTTCTTTTAAGTACTTATTGTAATGCCTCGAGTCTTCCAGGCCCGGTTTTGCTACCCAAAACATTGAACTGAACTAAGAGAAATTACGGAAAATTTTAAATTTTCTCTCAGTGATGATAATTCTATCTTTAATCCTGGACTTTACAGCGGAAAAATCAATAAGTAGACAACGTTTATAATTAGACAAAATGTTAAGACATTTGGCCGAAGGGAATTGGAAACTCAAGGACATCTACCGATCGTAAAACGACAAAGCATGGTGCACGCTCCTACCGATTGACACATGCATCCCACGTGATTCATTAAACTCCATCCGATCACAAAACGACAAGACTTAATACATACTCCTGTCGATAATGGAAAAACCTACATCTACCGATTGACACATGCATCCCACGTGATTCATTAAACTTCATCCGATCACAAAACGACAAGACTTAATACATACTCTTGCCGATAATGGAAAAAACTACATCTACCGACTGACACATGCATCCCACGTGATTCACTAAACTTCATCCGATCACAAAACGACAAGACTTAATATCGACTTCTACCGATTGACACATGCACATCACGTGACTCATTAAACCTCATCCGATCACAAAACGACAAGACTTAATATCGACTTCTACCGATTGACACATGCACATCACGTGACTCATTATACTTCATCCGATCACAAAACGACAAGACTTAATATCGGCTTCTAGCGATTGACACATGCGCATCACGTGACTCATTATACTCCTTCCGATAGAAGACATCATCCGATGGAAGACATCATCCGATAGGCAGGAAACTTTCAGACTTTCACAAACTTCAACATGACTGAATAAACTAGCACATAGTTGGACCATAGTCTCATCTAGAATACGTGTAGCGAGAGACTCTAACAAAACAGATCATACTATCATTTCACGATCATTCTCAAACTCAGAAGTTAGTCAGTCAGGTTCCAGTATCCATTGTTTTAAGAAAGCATCCTACATAGACCTCAGTATTCATAACCTTACTAAAATGATAAAAGTAGTAACGAGGAGTTGAAATCGCCTTCCAGCCACACATTGACAACCTGAACTCCTTCCAGCAACCAGCCTTAAACATACTCATTACACTTGAAATCCTCACCTGGTAGTTCTTCACCTACATCATAAGGTTTAAACTATAAGCCTAATGCTTAGTAAGGAGTGCAATGCTAACATGTATGCATGAATGAACAAATTAAAGGAAACACATGTTCATGATCTTTTCGTGTTCTTGTTCTTGTTCATGTTCATCGTTTTCATCATATGTATTAAAGGAGGATTTGTGCTGAAAAGGGGGTTGACAGTGAGAGTGTACATAGTCCCTTGCGGGTCGTATTCATGGTCCTCCTTTTGGACAGTGACATACTCCAAACCGCCCCCAACCCTCTCTTAATCCTTGTTGCATAAGTTTCATGTTCATATCTTGTACATGGGAGAAATCATGCACTTAAAACATTTTCATATGCTTGAGAAATATTCATGATGCATGAGCATGAGTAATCTTAGTTCATCAGACTACTGAACAAGCCATTGATTCATCAAAGGATCATAACATCAACTCGAGTACTGAAGACAACCAGACGTTAGCACAGGTACTTTTAACATCATAAACAACTTCTACTTAGTACCCTTGTGATGTAGGGCCCTAATGGCCGGAAGTCTTACTCACTCACTTACCTGGTTTCCTTAGCAACTTGAGCACTTCTCTTCAAACTTCTTCACCTAGAAACATTTCACATTACAGTGTTAAATCAAAATCCTAACTAAAAGTAATCCTAGTATCTAACATAAATATTTCTAAATCTTCCTAGTCGAGCGCCTAGTGTGTACAGATTAAACTTCAAGAACCTAAATAACCGGATTAAGTCTAACAACTAAACACGGTCTGTTATCATAATGTCCAGAATCGAATCAGAAGTGCCATTACTAAACACAGATCATGATTGTCACTACCATTACTCTGTTAGTGAAGAATCTGAAACCTCAAGTTCTAGTTGAAGACAGAGCTCTAAGTAACTATCCAGTAACTACATTGTCTAAGTCTTACCTAAAGCGTGGATTGTCGAAGTGGAGGCTGAAGAACTGGTCGCCGGCGAAGGAATAGCTGGCAGAGAGGGAGCTCTGGAAGGAAGGGAATCGCCGAGGGAGGAAATGCCGGCTACAGCGAGGTTTTAATAAGGTTTAAGAATTCCCATAACCTGTTTATACCAATTAAAATCCACCTTAATTACAAACTTGCCACCCAACCTAGTTTCACTCAACTATTAATAAATAAGTCTTGGCATTAAATTTAAAATCATAAAGGTCAATAAAAGGGTGACAATTAAAATGGTTAAGAAAATCACCTGACCGAAATTGTCAGGTGTTACATCCACCCCTCCTTAAACAAAATTTTCGTCCTCGAAAATTGATCAAACAAAGAGCTCTGGATATTTGTCCAACATGTCCTGCTGTCGCTCCCAAGTGGCTTCTTCAATGCCATGATTCGTCCACAAAACTTTTACAAGAGGAATTTCTTTATTCCGTAGAGTCTTAACTGCAGTTCCTAATATTCGAACAGGTTTCTCTTCATACATCAGTGTTGGCTCAATATCAATCTCTGTTAGCTTAACAACCTGCGTCGGATCACGTATACATTTCCTTAGCATAGACACGTTAAAAACATTGTGAACCTTTTCCAATGATGGATGCAATTGTAACCTATAAGCGGTTTTACCAATCCTTGTCAAGACAGGGAAGGGACCAATGAATCGTGGACTAAGTTTTCTCTTCTTGCCAAATCTTAAAACTCCCTTAAACGGTGAAATCTTTAAGAAAACTTCATCTCCAACAGCAAATTCAAGATCTCTCCTTCTTTGGTCTGCATAACTCTTCTGTCGGCTTTGTGCAGTCATCATCCTTTTCCTAATTATGGAAATCTTGCCTGACATCTGCTGTAAAATTTCAGGGCCTAGAAGTTTTGCTTCGCCAACCTCATCCCAGTATAAGGGTGATCTACATTGCCTACCATACAGTGCCTCGTAAGGTGCCATACCGATAGTGGACTAATAACTATTGTTGTAGGATAATTCCACTAAGGGCAGGTATCGATTCCAAGATGTCTGAAAATCCAGTACACACGCCCTCAACATATCCTCAAGTGTCTGAATTGTTCTCTCTGATTGGCCATCTGTCTGAGGATGAAAAGCAGTGCTGAAAGATAACTTTGTACCAAGCGTGCCTTGAAGACTTTGCCAAAACCTCGAGGTGAACCTGGGATCACGATCTGAGACAATGGATATTGGAATCCCATGCAATCTGATAATTTCCTGAACATACAGATTAACAAGCTGGTCCATCATGTACGTTGTCCTTACAGGTAGAAAGTGAGCTGATTTCGTCATTCTGTCAATTACGACCCAAATGCTATCATGACCTTTAGTTGTCTTAGGTAATCCTACAACAAAATCCATGGCAATGTTTTCCCACTTCCATTCGGGAATCGGTAAGGGTTGAAGGGTACCTCCTGGACGTTGATGTTCTGCTTTAACTTGTTGGCATATCAGACATGATTCCACATACTTGGCAACATCCCTCTTCAAATTCGGCCACCAATAGAGTAACTTCAAGTCCCGATACATCTTGGTGCTGCCAGGATGTATAGAAAAGGGAGACGAGTGCGCCTCGGCCAAGATCAACTTACGTAATTCCTCATCACTTGGAATGTACCATCGATTCCTAAATTTCAATATACCATCCTTGGAGAGACTGAACTCAGAAGAGGCGTCCTTCAACTTACTCATCATGCTACTATTTTCCTTTGAATCCTTTTGTTATGCCTCCTTGATCCTATCCATGATAGTTGGTATAATAGAACATCGGCAAGTAAGGCTGACAGTTCAGAAACCATCTCCAACTCGAACTTCTGTACTTCTGTCCTCAAAGGTATAGACATGGTTGACACCGCGGGCTGCATTGTCATCGACATCCTGCTTAATGCTTCGGCTACAGCATTAGCCTTACCTGGGTGGTACTTAATTTCAAAGTCATAATCCTTAACAAACTCTAACCAACGTCTTTGTCTCATGTTCAACTCCTTTTGGGTAAAAAGGTACTTTAGGCTTTTATGGTCAGAAAACACTTCACACTGCTGACCATACAAATAGTGTTTCCAAATCTTTAGTGCAAAAACAACTGCAGCTAATTCCAAATCATGAGTGAGGTAATTCTGTTCATAACTCTTCAGTTGCCTGGAGGCATACGCTACAACCTTGCCTTCTTGCAACAAGAAACATCCCAGTCCAACTTTGGATGCGTCGCAATAAACACTAAATCTCCCTTCCTCAGTCGGGAGTGCCAAAAAGGGGCTGTCGTCAACTTCAGTTTCAAGGTCTGGAAACTCTCTTCACAAGCTTCAGACCAAGAGTATTTGGTGTCTTTCTTTGTCAAACTAGTTAAAGGCTTAGCTATCATAGAGAATCCCTTAATGAACTTCCTATAATAACCTGCCAGACCAAGGAAACTACGAACCTCGCTGGCATTCCTTGGCTGTGGCCAGTCCTTAACAGCCTGAATCTTGGTTGGGTCTACGGATATGCCCTCAGTAGAGATGACATGACCTAAAAAGTTGACCTTATCTAACCAGAACTCACATTTGGACAACTTGGCATAGAGCTGCTGCTGATTTAAAGTCGCCAAAACCACTCTTAGGTGTTCTTCATGGTCAGCTTTAGTCCGTGAATATATTAAGATATCATCAATAAACACAATCACAAACTTATCCAAGTACTCACGAAATACTCGATTCATCAAGTCCATAAAGGCTGCAGGTGCATTTGTCAGTCCAAACGACATCACAAGAAATTCATAGTGTCCATAGCGGGTTCTGAAGGCTGTCTTTGGTATATCTCCCTCCTTAACCTTTAGTTGGTAGTAACCTGAACGTAAGTCGATCTTTGAAAACACTTTAGCTCCTTGAAGTTGGTCAAACAAATCGTCGATACGGGGCAAGGGATATCTATTCTTGATTGTCAACTTGTTTAACTCTCTGTAATCTATGCACATTCTAAGAGAACCATCTTTCTTCTTAACAAATAGGACAAGTGCACCCCAGGGAGAATAGCTGGGGCGTATAAATCCCTTGTCTACTAATTCTTGTAGTTGGACCTTCAATTCTTTCAACTCAACAGGTGCCATGCGGTAGGGGTTCTTAGACATAAGTAAAGCCTCGGCATATGTATCGATTACAAACTCGATTTCCCTATTAGGTGGTAGCCCAGGCAAGTCATCCAAAAATGTATCTGGGAACTCTCAGACTATGGGGATATCCTGAAGTTCTACCTTACTCTTTACTCGGACATCAATTATACTAGCTAGATAACTCTCACAACCACCTTTCAGTAACCATTGAGTCTCTAGTGAGGATATAACTGATATTTTACTTATTTTTGGAATAGCTTGGAAGGAATACCGATCTCCGTTTGGGGGTCGGAACTCAACCAATCCAGACCTACAACTTATCGTGGCATAATGTCTGAATAACCAATCCATCCTTAGTATAACTTCATATCCCTTCATGTCAATTACGATCAGTTCTACGTATAACTTCTTATTTCCTAATGACACAACATCACATTTTATTATCCGTTCAGAATGTAAAGACTTCCCCGATGGTAACATGACACTAAATGACCTCTCGGCTGGCAAGAGTTCTAATTTATGCTTATATACAAACAGGATTGATACAAACGAGTGAGTGGCTCCTATATCTATAAGTGTATAAGCAGAAATACCACAGATCATAATTGTACCTGTTATGACCGTATGCTGCACTGCATCCTTATCCTCCATCAAAGCATAGACCCTAGGCGATACTCTTGCTCGGTTCGGGTGTGGTGGCATGGGGCAATCTCTGACCATGTGTCCAACCTTGTCACATCTATAGCAACAGCAAGAATATAGTTTACATTCGCCATGGTGATTCTTCTGGCAGGTGGAACATAGGGGAGCTAGAGGTCGCTTTCCTTTTCCTTGATCATCATTTGGATTGAAGGGTCTCTTCACACCTTTCTGCTGTTGCTGCAGTCCTCTATTCGGTTGTGGTTGCCAACCTCTGCCCTGGCGCGGTGGTGGCTGAGTATCCTTGATGAACTTCCTTGGTGGTTCACGTTTTCCTTGTACTGTTAACTCAACTTCCTCCAATTCCAAAGCCTTAGCAGCCACTTCGGAATAAGGTATGTTATGGATCTCTGCAGTCTTTACTCCCTGGAAGAGGCTCGGCTTCAGTCCATGGACAAACTGGTGAATCTTGTCTTCCTCATCATCCACCAAACGGGGTGCAAACCTGGACAAGGCCTCAAACTTATAGATGTAGTCAGCCACAGAACCGGTTTGGCGCAGCTGCATAAATTTCATCTTTTTGCTGGCTCGAACCGCTCGGCTAAAATACTTGTCATAAAAGGCCGTCTTGAACCATGCCCAAGTCATAGTTTCCGCATTCGTAGTGCTCTGAATTGAATCCCACCAATGCCTTGCACCCAATGCAAGATGAAAAACAACACATGTGACCTTGTCCCCTTCATCGACCTTGGCATACTTGAACATGTCCTATATTGTCCGAATCCACTCCTCAGCATAAATAGGATCTGAAACTTGACCATTGAATACAGGAGGTCAAAGGCAGTGGAAACGCTCGCTTCCATTGTTGTGAGTCGTATTTGAGCTAGAATTCCCCTGCTCATCCCTAGCAGCCACCCACTGCTCAATTTGGCGGAACTGGCGGATAACCAACTCGGTTAGCTGAGCGATGGTGTTACTATCCTCATTGCTCTTTCTTTGTTGACCCCTTACCATTTTGAGATTCCTAAACAAGTAATCATAAACACATCTTAACATAATGACATTACTAAAATCGTAAATACTTACAGTTGCTGGAGTGTACTCAGGTGGCAGTCAGTGCTAGAAGGTTGTTTATAGAATCGATTTTAGAACCCAGTTTCGCTTTGATACCATAATTGTAACGCCCCGAGTCTTCCAGACCCGGTTTTGCTACCTAAAACATTGAATTGAACTAAGAGAAATTACGAAAAATTTTAAATTTTCTCTTAGTGATGATAATTCTATCTTTAATCCTCGACTTTACAGCGAAAAACTCAATAAGTAGACAACGTTTATGATTAGACAAAACGTTAAGACATTTGGCCGAAGGGAATTTGAAACTCAAGGATATCTACCGATCGCAAAACGACAAAGCATGGTGCACGCTCCTACCGATTGACACATGCATCCCACGTGATTCATTAAACTCCATCCAATCACAAAACGACAAGACTTAATACATACTTCTGTCGATAATGGAAAAACCTACATCTACCGATTGACACATGCATCCCACGTGATTCATTAAACTTCATCAGATCACAAAATGACAAGACTTAATACATACTCCTGTCGATAATGGAAAAACCTACATCTACCGATTGACACATGCATCCCACGTGATTCACTAAACTTCATCCGATCACAAAATGACAAGACTTAATATCGACTTCTACCGATTGACACATGCACATCACGTGACTCATTAAACCTCATACGATCACAAAACGATAAGACTTAATATCGACTTCTACCTATTGACACATGCACATCACGTGACTCATTATACCTTATGCGATCACAAAATGACAAAACTTAATATCGGCTTCTACCGATTGACACATGCACATCACGTGACTCATTATACTCCTTCCGATAAAAGACATCATCCGATGGAAGGCATCATCCGATGGAAGGCATCATCCGATGGAAGACATCATCCGATGGAAGGCATCATCCGATGGAAGGCATCATCCGATGGAAGGCATCATCCGATGGAAGGCATCATCCGATGGAAGGCATCATCCGATGGAAGGCATCATCCGATGGAAGGCATCATCCGATGGAAGGCATCATCCGATGGAAGGCATCATCCGATGGAAGGCATCATCCGATGGAAGGCATCATCCGATGGAAGGCATCATCCGATGGAAGGCATCATCCGATGGAAGGCATCATCCGATGGAAGGCATCATCCGATGGAAGGCATCATCCGATGGAAGGCATCATCCGATGGAAGGCATCATCCGATGGAAGGCATCATCCGATGGAAGGCATCATCCGATGGAAGGCATCATCCGATGGAAGGCATCATCCGATGGAAGGCATCATCCGATGGAAGGCATCATCCGATGGAAGGCATCATCCGATGGAAGGCATCATCCGATGGAAGGCATCATCCGATGGAAGGCATCATCCGATGGAAGGCATCATCCGATGGAAGGCATCATCCGATGGAAGGCATCATCCGATGGAAGGCATCATCCGATGGAAGGCATCATCCGATGGAAGGCATCATCCGATGGAAGGCATCATCCGATGGAAGGCATCATCCGATGGAAGGCATCATCCGATGGAAGGCATCATCCGATGGAAGGCATCATCCGATGGAAGGCATCATCCGATGGAAGGCATCATCCGATGGAAGGCATCATCCGATGGAAGGCATCATCCGATGGAAGGCATCATCCGATGGAAGGCATCATCCGATGGAAGGCATCATCCGATGGAAGGCATCATCCGATGGAAGGCATCATCCGATGGAAGGCATCATCCGATGGAAGGCATCATCCGATGGAAGGCATCATCCGATGGAAGGCATCATCCGATGGAAGGCATCATCCGATGGAAGGCATCATCCGATGGAAGGCATCATCCGATGGAAGACATCATCTGATAGAAGACATCATCCGATAGACAGGAAACTTTCAGACTTTCACAAACTTCAACATGACTGAATAAACTAGCACACAGTTTGACCATAGTTTCATCTAGAATATGTGTAGCGAGAGACTCTAACAAAACAGATCATACTATCATTTCACGATCATTCTCAAACTCAGAAGTTAGTCAGTCAGGTTCCAGTATCCATTGTTTTAAGAAAGCATCCTACATAGACCTTAGTATTCATAACCTTACTAATATGATAAAAGTAGTAACCAAGAGTTGAAATCGCCTTCCAGCCACACACTGACAACCTGAACTCCTTCCAGCAACCAGCCTTAAACATCCTCATTAGACTTGAAATCCTCACCTGGTAGTTCTTCACCTACATCATAAGATTTAAACTATAAGCCTAATGCTTAGTAAGGAGTGCAATGCTAACATGTATGCATGAATGAACAAATTAAAGGAAACACATGTTCATGATCTTTTCGTGTTCTTGTTCTTGTTCATGTTCATCGTTTTCATCATATGGATTAAGGGAGGATTTGTGCCGAAAAGGGGGTTGACAGTGAGAGTGTACATAGTCTCTTGCGGGTCGTATTCATGGTCCTCCTTTTGGACAGTGACATACGCCAAACCGCCCCCAACCCTCTCTTAATCCTTGTTGCATAAGTTTCATGTTCATATCTTGTTCATGGGAGAAATCATGCACTTAAAACATTTTCATATGCTTGAGAAATATTCATGATGCATGAGCATGAGTAATCTTAGTTCATCAGACTACTGAACAAGCCATTGATTCATCAAAGGATCATAACATCAACTCGAGTACTGAAGACAACCAGACGTTAGCACAGGTACTTTTAACATCATAAACAACTTCAACTTAGTACCCTTGTGATGTAGGGCCCTAATGGCCGGAAGTCTTACTCACTCACTTACCTGGTTTCTTTAGCAACTTGAGCACTTCTCTTCAAACTCTTCACCTAGAAACATTTCACATTACAGTGTTAAATCAAAATCCTAACTAAAAGTAATCCTAGTATCTAACATAAATATTTCTAAATCTTCCTAGTCGAGCGCCTAGTGTGTACAGATTAAACTTCAAGAACCTAAATAACCGGATTAAGTCTAACAACTAAACACGGTCTGTTATCATAATGTCCAGAATCGAATCAGAAATGCCATTACTAAACACAGATCATGATTGTCACTACCATTACTCTGTTAGTGAAGAATCTGAAACCTCATGTTCTAGTTGAAGACAGAGCTCTAAGTAACTATCCAGTAACTACATTGTCTAAGTCTTACCTAGAGTGTGGATTGTTGAAGTGGAGGCTGAAGAACTGGTCGCCGGCGAAGGAATAGCTGGTAGAGAGGGAGCTCTAGAAGGAAGGGAATCGCCGAGAGAGGAAATGTCGGCTACAGCGAGGTTTTAATGAGGTTTAAGAATTCCTATAACCTATTTATACCAATTAAAATCCACCTTAATTACAAACTTGCCACCCAACCTAGTTTCACTCAACTTGTAATAAATAAGTCTTGGCATTAAATTTAAAATCATAAAGGTCAATAAAAGGGTGACAATTAAAATGGTTAAGAATATCACCGGGCCGAAATTGTCGGGTGTTACACTTATGGTTTGATCAAACATTTAGTCACAAATTGTGCGACAATTATTTTCCAATTTATTGGATTAATTTATGAGATTTTATAATTTGACATATTGCCCTCTTATCTTTATTTGGGAAGCGGTGATGGCACGACTTGGATATTTTTTTTTTATGAACGGGTGACAACAATGGTGAGTTAATTCATGTCTTTGAATGTTATGATCATTAGACCCGTATTGTCTGCTAAAATGAATAGTTCATATAGACTAAATTGATTCAATCATGTGAATGAATCAGTTAAGAGTTTTAGTGTTTAATAGCTTAAAGAAACCTATTGAGATTAAATTATGGGTTGGCTATCATTAAGCTTGAGAGTCAAATTGTTAAGACAACCATTCTATTATTTTTGGGCATGTTTGGTGTTGGTCTACCACATGTCACTTATATAGAAGGCTGAGTGTTATAATTGATTATGTGTTAATAAAGTCAATTTGAGTAAATTCATTGCAGTGTGACAGTTAAGGTTACCTCAGATACGATCCATTAATGTCGGTGCTAAAGGATTTCTTCTACTAATATGTAATGGTATTTGTCCTTTAGTGTTTTGGATTTAAAACAATTTTGGCCAAGGATTATAAGTTGAAGTTTCAAATCTTATCAAGTGATGTTAAAGTGTATGGTATATTGAAACTTCAATAATTGAACTGATTTTGACCTATGTGCGTTGCAACAATTGTAACACCCGACATTTCGGCCAGGTGATTTTCTGACCATTTTCATTGTCACCCTCTTATTTAACCGTTATGATTTAAATTTAATGTTAAGACAAATTTATTACAAGTTGATTAAAACTAGGTTAGGTGGCAGTTTTGTAATTAGAATTGATGGATTAAGTATAAATAGGAAATGGAAACC